>CM077654.1:3465000-3497500 GCA_039707465.1 Rhabdophis nuchalis
TTTTTAATACGTCGGGACCGGCTGCTCTAGAATCCAAGACTGGATGCCAGATTCTCGCTGCTGCTGCTGCTCCGTGCCGTAATTGGAAATGCGCGCATGGAATAAAGGCGGCTGTAATTCCAGGATTATTAGCTCACTGAGGTCATTGGGACGCACATGTGTGTGAATGCTTGCTTGCAAGAGAGAGGCCCCCCGGGGGTTGGGGGGGGGGTAGCTGTGGACGCTTCCCCAAACATCGAACGTGGGGTTTTTCAACCGTGGCAACTTGAAGATAGGGACGGTGGGCTTCATCTCCCAGAATTCCCCAGCCAGCATGTTTTAGGACGGATGGACTTCAACTCCCAGAATTCTCTATCTAGCATGCTTTTAAGATGGGGGAACTTCAACCCCCAGAATTCCCCAGCCGGCATGCTTTAAGGTGTGTTGACTTCAATTCCCAGAATTGCCCAGAAGGCATGTTTTAATATGGATGGACTTCAAATTCCAGAATTCCCCAGCCAGCATGCTTTAAGAGGGCTGAACGTCAGTCCCCAGAATTCCCCAGCTAGCATGTTTTAATATGGATGGATTTCAACTCCCAGAATTTTCCAGTCGACATGTTTTAATATGGCCGGACTTCAAATTCCAGAATTTTCTGACTAGCATGCTTTAAGATGACTGGGCTTCAATTCCCAGAATTCCCCAGCCGGCATGCTAGGGAATTGAGTGGATTTCAACTCCCAGAATTCCCCAGCCAGCATGTTTTAATGTGGATGGACTTCAACTCCCAGAATTTTCCAGCTGACATGTTTTAATATAGATGGACTTCAAATTCCAGAATTCTCTGACTAGCATGCTTTTAAGAGGGGTGAACGTCAATTCCCAGAACTCCCCAGCCGGCATGTTTGAATATGGGCGAACTTCAACTCCCAGAATTCCCCAGCCAATATGAATTGGAGAGGAAGGGTGTTAAGAGGAGACTCCTATAGTTGGGTAGACAATATATAGTACCATAATAATATATGGTCATTGTAACTTTAAGGCTGTTGAAATTAACTATAAGAGGAAGCCAGGAGAGCGCATATCACTCTCTCTCTCTGCTGGACTTGCTGTTTGATAACTCTTTGCTTGTGAACTGTGATTACTGAAGAAGAAGACGGAAGATTGTGTAAGCTATTTGATATTGTTGAGACTTTGTTTTTGACCCAGTTTAACATCACTGCTTGTTGAGCAGTAGTTTAGTTTAGTAGTTTTTACAACCTAAGTAAAGAGCTATTTTATTTTACTTAAACAGTGTCTGGTCTACTAATTGTGTGTACATTAGCAACATTCCTCTAGCTGCATATCCTGTGCACACCCTCTGCTTGTCTCCCAACGGAGATATCACTTAACAAAGGGGATACCCCACCCCACCCCAGTATCCTCCTCCAGGACACCCAAAGGACCCTCAACACACTTCACCCCAATGCCTTTCTCCTGCCGTCCTGGAAGGCAGTGACCCTTCCTGCTGAAGCCCTGCTCGTCCCCTTCGCCGACCGCGGCCACCTTAATCCGTCCAGTTCTATTCTCGGGCTGGGATTTCCAATTAAGAACGCTTACCCCCCCCCCTCCTCCTGCCCTCCCCTTTGCTGTCATTCCCTTAATGAGGGGTGGCTGGTGGTAAAGTAATTGTCCTGACAGTAGTGTGACCCTAATCCGACTATGTATTATAATTATTAGGGGTGAGTGTGTTTGGGTGCACTTGACCAAGGAAAAGTCTCTGGTTATTTCCAGACCGATGTCTTGTAATTAACTAGCACGTGGGCTCCTCGGGCAGGAGATTATAAGGACTCGTTAATTTATTTCCTTTGGACTCGTTAATTTATTTCCACCGATCCAGCTGGGGGGGGATGGAGGGAGTCAGTACTTCCTTGCACCGATGTCTTTTTTTTAAACTTCGTGGCCTGCCGTTGTCCACTGCACCTCCGCCCAAACCCCTCAATATTTTGCAACACACACACACACGTTCTCTCCCGGTCCTGGATTGTGGACCCCTCTGTGGTGTCGGACCACAGAGGGGTCCGACACCACTTTCTCAAAAGCGCATCGTTTCACCGTTCCAAAGATGACAAGTTTTGCAAAATAACACGCTTCCTTCTCCTCTTTTTCAGGGCCTGCAAGATTCCAACTGGAAAATAAAAATTAAAAAAAAGTGGAAAAGATCCTGTTGGGTCTAGTGGTTAAAGCGCCTGGCTTCAGAAACCGGGAGGCAGTCAGTTCTCGTTCTGTTTTTAGGCCTGAATAGGGTGACTCTGGGTAACTCCACTAGGAGATGGTGAGTTTTAGTTCCACCTTAGGCATGAAAGCCAACTGGTTGACTTTGGGTCAAACACTAGGTGACTTGGGAGTTCTAGTTCTGCCTTAGGCATGAAAGCCGGCTGGGTGACTTTGGGCCAAGCACCAGGAGACCGTGAGTTCTAGTTCTGCCTTAGGCATGAAAGCCGGCTGGGTGACTTTGGGCCAAGCACCAGGAGACTGGGAGTTCTAATAATAATAATAATAATAATTTAATTTCTATCCCGCTCTCTCTCCCCAAGGGGACTCGAGGCGGGGCACAGGCAATTAAAAATACAAATAGACCACAAACAAATACAAAATACAAAGTTAAAAATAAATTAAATAAATCCTGCGCTAAAACCCATAACTAGACTAAAAATTACCCCTAAAAAACCCTGACCTAAAAAGAGACTACCCAAGGCCGGCCAGACGAAAAAAGTGCGTCTTTAATTTTAGGCGGAAGGAGCGGAGGTCCGTGGTTGTCCTGATATCGGGGGGAAGGTCATTCCAGAGGGCTGGGCCCGCCACAGAGAAGGCCCTTCCCCTGGGCGTCGCCCGCTGACAAAGTCTAGTGGACGGCACCCGGAGAAGTCCCTCTCTGTGGGAGCGAATCGGCCGTGAGGATGTATGGGGCAGGATCCGATCCCGCAGATAGCTAGGTCCCGAGCCATGGAGCGCTTTGAAGATGGTGACTAACACCTTGAAGCGTACCCGGAAGACGACAGGTAGCCAGTGCAGCTCGCGCAACAGCGGTGTTACATGGGCAAACCTAGAGGTGCCCATAATTGCTCGCGCGGCTGCATTCTGGACCAACTGAAGCCTCCGGGTACACCTCAAGGGGAGCCCCATGTAGAGAGAGTTGCAATAATCCAGTCGGGATGTCACGAGAGCATGAGTGACTGTGCGAAGGGCGTCCCGATCCAATAGGGGGCGCAACTGGCGTACCAGGCGAACCTGGTAAAACGCCCTCCTGGCCACGGCTGTCACTTGATCTTCCATGGACAGCCGGGTATCCAGGAGGACACCCAAGTTGCGCGCCCCATCCACAGGGGCAAGATGTTCGCCCCCTATGGCCAGCGTTGGAGAGAGCTGGTTGAATCGGGCAGCCGGAAACCACAGCCACTCGGTCTTGGTCGGGTTGAGCCTAAGTCCGTTACTTCCCATCCAGATCCGCACGGCTTCCAGGCACTGGCACATCACCGCTACGGCATCGTTGGGGTGGTTTGGGGTAGATATGTACAGCTGGGTGTCATCAGCGTACAGGTGGTACTCTACCCCAAAACCACGGATGATCTCGCCCAGCGGCTTCATGTATGCGTTAAACAGGAGAGGCGAGAGGACCGACCCCTGAGGCACCCCGCATGTGAGGGGTCTCGGGGTCGACCTCTGCTCTCCTGCCCGCACAAATTGCGATCGGCCAGAGAGGTAGGAGGAGAACCACCGTAAAACGGTGCCTCCCACCCCCAACCCCCCCAGCCGATGCAATAGGATACCATGGTCGATGGTATCGAAAGCCGCCGAGAGGTCTAATAGGACCAGGATGGAGGAACATCCCCCATCTCTGGCCCTCCAGAGATCATCTACCAACGCGACCAATGCCGTCTCGGTGCTATGCCCGGGCCGAAAGCCGGACTGGCGCGGATCTAGATAGTCAACTTCCTCCAGGTGACGGGGAAACTGTTGTGCCACCACACTCTCAACAACCTTCGCCAAGAAGGGAAGGTTGGAGACTGGACGGTAGTTGTTCAAAAGAGCTGGGTCCAAAGAGGGCTTCTTGAGGAGGGGCCTCACCATGGCCTCTTTTAGGGAGGCAGGCAAGGAACCCTCACTCAAGGATGCGTTGACAACCTCTTGGAGCCAGCCTCGTGTCACCTCCCAGGATGCCAGTACAAGCCAGGAGGGACACGGGTCCAATAAACATGTGGTGGCTCGCAGTCGCCCACGTAGCCTGTCCATATCCTCGGAAGTAACGGAGTCAAACTCCTCCCAAACAAGATCTCCCCCGTGGCATCCCACTGGGCCATGAATGGGGGTTAGCTCACTCTGTATCTGGGCGGTTTTCTCCTGCAGAAAAATCACAAATTCCTCTGCTCTACCCTGTAGCGGGGCTTCCCGCTCCCTCTGTTGAAGGAGGGAGCGGGTCACCCTAAACAGGGCGGCAGGGCGGTTTTCTGCGGATGCTATGAGAGTGGCACAATGATGACGTTTGGCCACCCTCAGCGCCACAATGTAAGTCCGTAAATGGGCTCTTACCTGTGTCCGGTCAGATTCAGAGCGGCTAGCCCTCCATCTTCTCTCTAGGCATCTCTTGCGGCGTTTCATCACCCGCAGCTCCTCAGTGAACCAAGGAGCCAGGGTGGTTCGCCGCCGCAAGAGAGGCCGCAAGGGCGCGACCCGATCTAAGGCTCCCACGGCCGCACTATTCCATGCGGCCGTGAGGTCCTCCATCGGGGCGCGGGTCAGGGATACAGGAAATGGCCCAAGCGCTGTCTGGAACCCATCTGGGTCCATCAAGCGCCTGGGGCGGTACCAGATTGGTGACTCTGGTTCCGCCTCCCCGCGGAGGGGAGCAGCGGTCGGAAAGTCGAGCCGGAGAAGTGAGTGGTCTGACCATGACAAGGGTGTGATGACTATATCCCCTGTACCCAGATCACTTTTCCATTGGCCCGAGACGAAGATGAGGTCCGGCGTATGTCCACCCTCGTGGGTGGGGCCCTGAATTACTTGGGTCAGGTCCATGGCCGTCATGGAAGCCATGAACTCCCGAGCTGCCACGGATGATTCGCCCAACGATGGCAGGTTAAAGTCCCCCATGACTATAAGTCTGGGGGTCTCCACTGCCACCGTAGCGATCACCTCCAGGAGCTCGGGCAGGGCTGCTGCTACATAGCGGGGAGCCAGGTATACAACCAGCAAGCCCAACTGCCTCCCTAGGCCCCACTTCACGCAGAGGGACTCACAGCCGGAAGTCTGAGGCACAATGGTCTCTCTCGGCTCAAGGCCTTCCTTAATAATGACCGCTACCCCACCACCCCTGCCTAGGGCCCGCGGCTGATGAAATGCGCGGTAGCCTGGTGGGCACATTTCAACGAGGGGATGTCCTCCCTCGTGGCCCAACCAGGTCTCCGCAATTCCTACCAGGTCCGGCTCCCCCTCTGACACAAGGTCACTAATGAGGGGGGTTCTAGTTCTGCCTTAGGCATGAAAGCCAACTGGTTGACTTCGGGCCAAGCACCAGGAGACTGGGAGTTCTAGTCCTGCCTTAGGCATGAAAGCCGGCTGGGTGACTTTGGGCCAAGCACCAGGAGACTGGGAGTTCTAGTTCTGCCTTAGGCATGAAAGCCGGCTGGGTGACTTTGGGCCAAGCACCTGGAGACTGGGAGTTCTAGTCCTGCCTTAGGCATGAAAGCCGGCTGGGTGACTTCGGGCCAAGCACCAGGAGACTGGGAGTTCTAGTCCTGCCTTAGGCATGAAAGCCGGCTGGGTGACTTTGGGCCAAGCACCAGGAGACTGGGAGTTCTAGTTCTGCCTTAGGCATGAAAGCCAACTGGATGACTTTGGGCCAAGCACCAGGAGACCGTGAGTTCTAGTCCTGCCTTAGACATAAAAGCCGGCTGGGTGACTTTGGGGCCAGTCCCTCCCTCTCAGCTCTGGGTTGTTATGGGGAAAATAGGAAGAGGAAAGTTTATTATATCTGTTTGCCACTATCTTTGAGCTACTCACAAAGTAATCAAGACGGGATAACAATCTAATTAATAAAATACTAGCAAGCACTCAAGGCAGGTGTGGGTGAATTCACAAACTCTGCCATCCAGAATTTTACAACCTGGCTATGCATGATGCACGTCTTCACACCTACAGTTGTCCTGGACTTTACAACCAGAATTGAGCCCAACATTTCTGTTGCTCAGCGAGACGGCTGCTAAGTACATCGCCATAGTTAAGTTACTAACAGGGATGTTAAGGGAATTTGGCTTCCTCGTTGACTCTGTTTATCAAAGGTCGCAAAAAGAGGGGGGCGGGTGTCACAGGGCCCCGGGATGCTACAACCGTCATAAATATGAGTCAGTGGCCAAGTGCCCGAATTTTGACCACAGGGATGCTGCGACGGTCGTAAGTGTGAAAACCTGCCATTTTACTTTTTTCGCTGCCATGGAAGCTTTGAATTGTCGTAAGTCGAGGACTACCTGTACGGTCGGTTGTGGCATCCCTTATTGGGTTTTCCATATTGCCAAGATTCGGTCTCTGTGGGTGCTCCATCACCAGATGTTTTTAAGCGAAGACTGGACAGTCATTTGTCTGAAATGGTATCAGGTTTCCTGCTTGAGCAGCGGGTTGGGCTAGAAGACCTCCAAGGTCCCTTCCGACTCTGTTATTCTGAACTTCCATCCCAATCTTCTACCCAGAGTTATGGTCTACCCAAAAGAATCCACTCCCGTGTTCCTTTAAGGCCTTCTTCATCTTCTCCATTCTCTCCTGAACATCTGGACCGGCTCACAGGGCCCGCTAAGAACGACCTGTAGATGTTGTAGACACCATATTCTCCAGGATGGGATGTCCATCCATATCTTCTCCCCAGGATTTGGTCCACCCAAAGAATCCACTCCCATGTTGCTTTAAGGCCTTGTTCAACTCCTCCATTCTCTCCTGAACATCTGGACTGGCTCACAGGGCCCGGTAAGAACGACCTGCAGATGTTGTAGACACCATATTCTCTAGGATGGGACGTCCATCCATATCTTCTCCCCAGGATTTGGTCCACCCAAAGAATCCACTCCCATGTTGCTTTAAGGCCTTCTTCATCTTCTCCATTCTCTCCTGAACATCTGGACTGGCTCACAGGACCCACTAAGAACGACCTGCAGATGTTGTAGACACCATATTCTCTAGGATGGGACGTCCATCCATATCTTCTCCCCAGGATTTGGTCCACCCAAAAGAATCCCCTCCCATGTTCCTTTAAGGCCTTGTTCAACTCCTCCATTCTCTCCTGGACATCTGGACCGGCTCACAGGGCCCGCTAAGGTCCCTCCATGCCATTCTCTTTCCAGGAGGCGATCAACCTAATTACAACAGACATTCGGAAAAGTGGATTAATGACTCACGGCTAGCACGGTAGTGGACATCTTGGCTAAAGTTACCTTGACCAGGTGGGGCCCCCTCCTCTTCCCGGATTAGTGGTCAAAATATAGACCATGACAATTAGCATCACCGCCTCCCGTTCCTTAAGGCTTCGGAGTGGGACCCAACTCTTCACTTCCCTCTTCCAATTTTTTTATTCCCCCCGATTTCTTTCCTCCGTACCCCAACTTTCCCTCCTGCTGTTCCGTGCCTTGCGACGCTCAGGTGAGCCACTCAGGTCTCCGCACTAACTTTTCCAGCCGTATGCCTTCTTTTTTCCAAGCTTCCCCCGAACAGGAGATACATGATTATTTGCAACTTATCCAGCTTTAGAGGGGTTTAGCCCTCTTGATAAAATTATATCTAATGACTTAACGTCTTTAGGGTTGTAATGCAGCTTGGGGAGGCTTTATCAAGCTTAATTAAAAAGGTGGCTTGGCGAGGGGTGGGGTGGAGGCTTGGGGGGGGGGGTTGGAAGGGCCTTTTTTTTTTTTAAACAAAAAAATTCTTCCTACGCCCCAGCTAATATATATTGGGGTTGCATGCAATGCGTTTGTCCCTCTGGAGAAAATCCGTAAAGGATTGATAAGGGAAGAGGGGGAAAAACAAGGAAGGTGGTTGGTTCATTGTTTGAAATCAAGGGAGGGGGTGGGGAGTTGATAAAACAGCTATTGCAAGGAGGAACGTTGAATTATTATTATTATTTTGTCTGCAACCCCCAGATGAGTAAAATAACTGATGTATTTGTGTGTCCCCCGCCCGCCCCGGGACTGTGCAAATATTTGCCAGGTTCCTCTGAAATTCAACTTAGGACTCAACAAACGTAAAAGTCATTTGCAACCTTGCTTTGTGTGAATTATTTGGGATTTCTCCCCAGGCTATCTTCTGCCTTTGGATATTGTGTTGATATGCTCCTTTTAAATGCAAATGGTGTTTGTTTGTGTGGTACCCAGTTATTTTGCAATCTTGCTTCACTAGGAAGGAAAGGCTGGGATCTAATTATGCATTTACATGGGGTGGATTTCCTTTAATTTACTTCTCTTATTATAACCCCTAGAAAAACTCTTAATTTAACAACAACAAAAGATTTGCCAAATGACATCCCTTACGGCCGCTTGGTACAAGCGGAATGATATTTTGTATTTTGTTGCATAATATCTCCTTTTCTTTTCCAACGAGAGCAATTGGTCTCTTTTTAGAAAAATTCTTTGTGCAAGGAGAATTTTTGTCTGATCCTCCTGGAAGGCGAGGGTCACTTTAAAAAAAAAACACCCAACAGTTGTGATACGAAATCTGGAAACGGCGTGGATGAAACAGACCCAAATATCTAGAGCTGAAATTGTGGCCTGCAGCTGAAGTTGTTTGGTTTTGTCTATTAAGCAATTAATTGCAAAGGAGGGTGAATCTGTAAGCTATTCCGAGGGTAAAAATCATAGATTGGATTGGAAAGGAGCTTATGGATCGCATAGATCAGGGGTCTGCAAAGTTGGCTCTTTTAAGACTGGTGGACTTCAACTCCCAGAATTCCCCAGCTAAACGCTGATTTCTAGCCTCACTCATCACTAAAGCAATCGGTGTTGGCCTAAAGCAAAGAAGAAGAGGTCCAGATTCCAGCTTTCCGCTCCTAAACTTGTAATATCTACCAGTATTTTTATATCACAACCTAGCGTCATGCTAACATGATCTAAATTTACCTCACCTCATCACTGACTGGGTTCAGACAATACACACATAGGCACAAACTACAGCTAGTTTGGTCTATTGGTTGAAGGCACCAGGTTAGAAACCAGGAGACAGTGAGTTCTAGTTCCAACTCATACATGAAAGCTGGCTGGATGACTTTGGGCCAATCACCAGGAGAGGGTGAGTTCTAGTCCTGTCTAAGGCATGAAAGCCAGCTGGGTGACTTTAGGCCAATGACCAGGAGACGGTGAGTTCTAGTCCTCCTTACACATGATGGCTGGCTGGATGACTTTGAGCCAATCACTAGGAGCGGGTGAGTTCTAGTCCTCCCTAAGGCTTGAAAGCCAGCTGGGTGACTTTGGGCCAATCACCAGGAGACAGTGAGTTCTAGTCCTCCTTACACATGATGGCTGGCTGGATGACTTTGGGCCAATCACTGGGAGCACGTGAGTTCTAGTCCTGCCTAAGGCATGAGAGCTGGCTGGGTAACGTAGGGCCAATCACCAAGAGACATTGAGTTCTAGTCCTGCCTTAATCCTGAAAGCAGTCTGGGTGACTTTGGGCCAATCACCACTAGGAGACGGCGAGTTCTAGTTCCACTTTAAGCCCCAAAGCCAACTGGGTGACTTTGGGCCAATCCCTCTCAACCCAACCAACCCACTTCGCAGAGTTGCGATTGTGGGTCAAATGAGAGGAAGAAGGGATCTTAGATCTGTTGTCCACCTTGCGCGGCTTGTAAAAAGAAAGACGGTGTCTAAATAAAATAGAAATAAATCGCCTGAGGACCCCGTTTAGCCCTTCCAAAAATAACACGTATGCAGGAGCAGGGCCGCCTTAGCAGCGCCAGCCAATCTCCCTCTTCTATTTTGTCCTCTGTCCCCTCGCCTTGCACATTCGCTCTGCAATTCCACGTAGCCATCCATGCTACTGGAGTGCAAAAAAAAAAACCCAACACCAAACAAACCCAGAACCAAAAAAACCCACAAACTAAGCGGCATCTGGAACAGCAGAAAAGAGGGGATTAAGGACATTTGCCGCAGACTATTAATGAGCGTGTAAAAAGGACTGGAAATTTTGCTCCCTCGGATCCTTCCCCTGAAATTACTCTGCTAAGAAGCTTAGCAAGGAAAAATGTCCAAGAAACCATTTAGATGGATTGTGCAACAGCTCTCTCGGAAAGAAAGAAGATTTTATTTCCCTGCCGGTAGCTAGTTCGGCCCACGCTGCTTTAGGTTTTTTTTTTTTTTTAAGAAGCCAGAGAGAGAAGTCAAATGAACATTTAGTGTTTTTATGTAAAACGCTGAAGTTATAAATATTTCCCCCCTCCACCCACCCACCCACCCATCCAATCCTGATCATTATCCTCGGGAGCATTAGGAACCAAGAAACGAAATCTCGGCTTAAATGGGCATCCTATTTTCTTTCTTTCTTTCCATTTTACACACATTTCCTACAGTCTGGTTTAAAGATTCCTTTGCCGATTTAAAAATCTGCAACATTTACCGCAGGGAAACCAAATAAAGTTTAATGAAGATATCTCTTTGCAGAAAGGAAAGAAAAAAAGAAAAGAAAAGAAAAGAAGAATAGAATAGAATAGAATAGAATAGGGAATAGAATTAGAAATAGGAATAGAATAGAAAGAAAATAGACTAGACTAGACTAGACTAGAGAATAGAATAGAATAGAATAGAATAGAATAGAATAGAATAGAATAGAATAACTTTGGACCTGATTGGGCTCATCATTTTCACAAACAAAGGATATCTATCTATCTATCTATCTATCTATCTATCTATCTATCTATCTATCTATCTATCTATCTATCTATCTATCTATCTATCTATCTATCTATCTATCTATCTTAATATTACATAGGTTAAAATATTACAATTCCGGCTCTTTTTATAGTAATAAAAGCCCATGACATGAAAAACAGTTGGCAAAATAGGATTTCTTAAATATGCAAAATGTATGGTCAAGTCTTTAGGACAGTCCTGGGTAGGCTTTCATCGAGTAAAAGACAGGTGACCGTTTTTCGTGGTGGAATTTGTTGGCCAGGAAATAAAATGGAACATTTTTATTGTTTGCTTATGTAAACAGAAATAAGCACACCCTTAGTCCCAAAAATCCTCTTTTTATTTCAAGCGCTGTGAGTTGGGTTCATTCACGGCCCTTCATGAGTCCCAAATGGTTTGTAAAGAGTCCATCAGAAGTCTGCCAAAGTCTTTCGGGATAAGGCTGATAAGCACCTTTATCTCCCTTGAAGCGTTGCCAAAGACCTAACGACCAATTAGCTTTGCAAGGCCACACGGAGCACAGAGTCAACAAGGAGCTTCAGAGTTTAAACTGACCAGCACGAACCAAGTTGCTTCCTGCAAAGGCTCCCGTGCCTTTACTCCTCCTTTATGTCTTATGGGAGGAGCCAATTGCCTCCAAGCCTTACTCCTGAGTCGTCCCTTTTGTCTTAACTGTTCTTGCCTACTGGAAGCTCTGCCCATGCACGCACTTGGAACAGACTCCCCCTGTTCCTCTGCCTTGCTGATGTCCGACTCTGGAGGCTCTAGAGGCAGCACATAACTCCCAGATGGCCCTGGCCCCCTCTTTGCCTCCGATGCAGAGCCCTCCTCTGAGCCTTCCCCAGACTCCAGGACTGGCCCAGGTTCCTATCCAACCCTCCTCACTGATGGTGGGCCACAACACAACTAGGGACGTCTGGGGTTGACATGGAAGCAGTCTTCCAATAACTAAGGGGCTGCCACCAAGAAGAGGTGAGTCAACCTATTCTCTAAGAGACCCGAAGGCAGGACAAGAAGCAATGGATGGAAACTAACCAAGGAGAGAAGCAACCCAGAACTAAGGAGGAATTTCCTGACATTGAGAACAATCAACCGGTGGAATGATTTGTCTCTAGGTAAATTGTGGATGCTCCACCACTGAGGCTTTTTAGAACAGAGTGGACAACCATTTGACCAGGATGGCACAGGATCTCCTGTTTGAGCAAGGGGTTAGACTAGAAGACCTCTCCTCCTCCCCCCCCAAGGTCTCTTCCAACTCTGTAATTCTGTTGTCTGTTACCCTCCAGGAAGCCAAGTGCATGGGGCCTAACCTTAACCCCAAAATCTGTTTCTCTCCCTCCCCCCCACCAAAAAATGTCACCCACTCTCTTAACGACTCAGGGCCTCCGACCCTAGTAGCCTAGAGGTGAAGCTCTCGCCTCCCAAGCAGGAGGTTGAGAGTTCGATCCTAGGTAGAGGCAGATGTAGGGTCTCCTGCTTGGGCAGGGGGTTGGACTAGATGACCTGCAAGGTCCCTTCCGACTCTGTTCACAGCAGAAAACCCCCAACAAATGTATCAACCTGCAAGCAAACCAGATCTTTCTCCTTATTAATCTTGGGAGCGTGGCTCTAATGCCAGTCATGTGAGATCTCCCCAGCAGCTCTTTCGAATGGACTCTGGACAATGTGTGCGCACCAAATTGTTGCTGAGCACACCCTTCCCCCCGCTCCCCCCATGGTGACCGCTGTGGCCACCATCCCCATCACCACTTTGCTGCCGCCACCACCACCACCACACCCAGCTTTTCTCTAGGGCTTAAGAAGAGAAAATCCCAAACCTTCACATCTCAATGCTCTCGGAGAAGTCCCAGTCTACACACAATCTCTTCCCGGGCTGTAAATCTCTTTCAATTCAGGTTAAGCTTCTCTTTTTATTACAGATTATAGGGAGTGATCTCCCACTGTATTTCTACGGGTTATCCTTTTAACACATTTTGCTCTTTCTAGCTAGGGTTATTTTCTCTGGTTTCATGGGGTCAGGAAACAGCTGTCTTGGGTTTTTCGGTTGGAGTCAATCCCCAGACCAAATCTTTGCTATGTTTTCTTCCAGAAGCTCGCCATTGTCCCTAGGCTGGGCACCTACACCTTGGATCAGCCACCGAGAGAAGGTAAGGACGTGTTTTTTTTAATGAAACTCCGAAGCGACGGTATTTTGTATAGGGTGTGTGTGTGTGTGTTTGTGGAACAGGACTCCAGAACACTTATTTCAGTCTCAGGAGACCAGTCGAGGGGGACAATTATCTCCATCCTAACAGAGAAGAAAGAAGAAATATGTTTTGGGTAGACTTCGAAGGACGCCGCGAGCATAAACCCCCGTTCCTCATTTGCAATTCCAGCCTAGAAATCTTCAACCATCTACTCTGTCCAATTTCACTTTCTACTTCTGCCCCGTTAAGAATTCTTGGCAACTTGGAGACTTAGGAACCGGGATACTGTCATAGAAGAAATTGTACGTATTTTGGAAGTCCACCACAGAAATCTTCGATCATAACAAATGCATTCTATAAGGCATCCCTGGAAGAAGGCTTTGTTGCTGGATAGGGCAAGGGTGGGCAAACTTTGCAACTTTAAGTCTGAAGGACTTTAGCTCCCAGACTTAAAGTTGAAAAGTTTGCCCACCCCTGGGTTAGGGCTTTGGAAAAGAGCAAAAAGGAATTAATGATGTGAAAAGAACATGGGGGGAAATTCCGTATAATTTCATGAGTTTACCTTAGGCTGCTTCTTGAAAAGTACCTTGAAAGTAGAAGTTACTAGAGACTCTTATCTATCATCTCCAGCAAAGGAAGAGGTAGTCAAAAGCAATTCCTGTTTGTTAATGTTCAGGATTATGATTTACAACCAAAGGAACCCAAACTGGAAAATATTGGATCCTTTACAGAATATTATCGCATCAAGGTGTGTCCTTCAAGAGAAAAGCAATATTTTATATAGGATCCATCAGGATGTCTCCACAATAGTCTCGGGAGGCGAATAAAAAGTCCTAACTTCATTCTCCGAGATTATTAGAGTTTCATTGCACTAAATCAATGCTTACTCACTTGGAGGGAGAGAATGAAGATTGAAGAAGCGAAGAAATGTAACATTTCTTTGAGACTTAAGAGTCAGGGTTGCGCTGTCTGCAAATTTGCTTTAACGGCAGATGTGCCTTACTTAAAATTAACAAATGCAACCAGATTCTGCTCCGAATCTACCCCTATGCCTATCTTCTCTAAAATATATATTTTAATTACTGCAGAGTTTAAATCGGGACGTGCTACTACAGTCAAGATTATACCGATAAAACGACTGCCCGTTTTCTCTCAAAATTAAAATAACAGCGTTAATTTTCTACTCTTCAGGGTGCTACTAGATTTTCCAATTTCTGTGCTTATTCCAAACACAGTAACGTCGTCTTTTAGTTCCACATTTTCCACGAATACAAATATTGGGCATTGTTTAGTTATTTGCGGTTGGCCTTTGCAGAATGGAGGCTGGTTTGATTTTGGATGAATAGCCCCCTGCTATCTCTCCAGTGAGATTATCACGCTTAGATTTGCAACAGAAAGCAGCATAGCTACAAAAGTAAAATTCAAGGTTTTTTGTTTGCTTTTAAGCTGGGGTCTCCAACCTTTGCAACTTTAAGTCTGAAGGACTACAGCTCCCAGGCTTCTCCAGCCAGCAAAGCTGGCTGGAGAAGTCAGGGAGCTGAAGTCCTTCAGACTTAAAGTTGCAAAGGTTGGAGACCCCTGCTTTAAAGGATTCTCCCTGCATCTTTCCCCCACTTTATAAATCTATAATCCCAGACCGGAAAAAAGATGCCATCTCTTTAAAAGGAAAAAAAATATCTAGGGCAAACCAACATCTGCCTTTTTTTTTTTTTTTTTGCTAAGCCCCAAGTTCCTTAGATTAAGAATCCGTTATATTTCTGTCTCTCTCTCCTCGTAGCTATATTTGACTAGATATTTGGCAGCTTTCTTTTCAACGGCCTCCCTAATATATATGAAATAGTTCCCATGGAAAAGAAAACCACCTTTAAAAAAAATCAAGGATATTTTGCTCTCCCGATTTAAGGTAAATAAAAGCGCAAAGCAACATGCAATCATAAAACAATAAAGGAAGAATAAATAATTGCCTGGGTTATATATTGCAAAAGGCAGAACCTGATCAATAAAATTAAATAAATAAAACCGGTTGGGTCTAATGGTTAAGGCACCAGGCTAGAAAGTGGGAGACTTTGGGAGACTGGCATAGAATTTAATGTAGGAATGATAGAGCCTTAGCCAAATTTCTTTTTACTTTTGTACATATGTTATTTATTATTGTATATTTTTAATGTCCTGTGCACCGCCCAGAGTCCGTCTCGACGGAGATTGGTGCGGTTTATAAATCGAATAAATAATAATAATAACTCTTGAATTCAAGTCGCACCTTAACTATGAAAGCCGGCTGGGTGGCTTTGGGCTAATCGTCAGGAAACTGGGAGTTCTAGTCCTGCCTTAGCCATGAAAGCTGGCTAGGGGGACTTTGAGCCAATCAGCAGGAGGTTGAGAGTCCTAGTCTTGCCTTAGAAATGAAAGCCGGCTGGGAGACGTTGGGCCAATCACCAGGAGACTGTGAGTTCTAGTTCCACCTTAGCCACGAAAGTCAGCTGGGTGGTTTTGGGTAAATCCCTCTCTCTTAGCCCACCCCACCCCACAGGGTTGTTGTTTTGGGGGAAAGAAGAGGAGGAATGAGTACTATATGTGTTCACCTCTCGGATGGATGGATGGATGGATGGATGGATGGACAGTCAGACAGACAGATGGAAGGAAAAGAGGAAGGAAAGAAAAAGTAGGAAGGAAGGGAAAGAATGAAAGAGAGACAAAGAGAGTGAGAGAAAGAAAGAAAGAGAAAGAAAGAAAGAAAGAAAGAAAGAAAGAAAGAAAGAAAGAAAGAAAGAAAGAAAGAAAGAAAGAAAGAAAGAAAGTTTTATCCAGATCGAGAAATGGGGATGTATTTTTTCCAGTGATCTGAAAAGGATCCTAAAAGAAAGATTTTAAAACTCCCTGGTTAGATTTCCCAATACCATGAATAAATCTGAAATCTGCAGTTCATTTACCCACAAACCTTTTCAAGAAACTCTGTGGGACTTACTCCTGGGTAAACCTGCCACGCAGAGGTCTACAACTAACCAGGTGATATCCCTTATCAGGTGAGAACAGCTTCATTACAGGACGGATATTTTACTGTTTACAAACCTTACACCCGCCTCCTTATCTTAAGTGCTTTTTAAGAACTGAATAAGCATGTAAACAAATTCCCTTTTGTTTTCCTTGAAGGGCCCCAAAAGCTAGAATAGAATGATAAAAAAATAATAATCAGCGTAGATGTTCTTGATTTGATCATCCCAAGACCTTCCACCGGGATGAAAAACCCAGTGGGGGATCCCCGGGGATCTGGCATAATGGAATTGATAACCATGGTTTGCATACAGAGTTTGTTTAACCCTTGCCTGTTGATTATGATGTTACAGCCAAGACAAGGGCTGGGTGTGGGTATGCAGGTTCCCCTGGTCCATAATGAGCTCAAGATGAAGTCAAGTCCTTGACTGGAGGACTTCCTCAACCATAGGTCAGCCTCCTGAATCTGGTTAGCCAGCTGAGTTTACAGCAAACATCGAACCTTAAATCCAGGTTAACCAAGTGGCTGTATTTACTACATAACTAACCGGATAAGCCCTGTTGTGGCTCAAGGACATGGTCCTTGGGTTCACACAATACACTTAAGACAAATGTTGGGTTTCTCACCAAAGAACCCACAGCAATACAGCAATACTACTGTATCATGCTGCCCTAACCGAGCCATTGGTGGTTGAAGATATATTTTTAACATTCCTTAGGACTGATCGGGAGCAGTTCAAATCCTGCATTCAACAGCAGTCCTGCTTTGGATAGCTACCCCTTCCCTATTTATCTCCTCACAACCACACCTGAAGCAGTGTCCAATTAAAAAATCCACCCTATTGCAATTCTGTGCCTCCATATTGTGACTTTATTATGTTTGTATCTTAATATAATATTTTAGCTCCTATATTGTCCACATCATAGAGCTAGAGATACTAGATGAGGTAGGTGGATGGATGGATGGATGGATGGATGGATGGATGGATGGATGGGTAGGTAGGTAGGTAGACAGACAGACAGATAGACATATAGACAGATAGGGGTAGGTGGGTAGGTAGGTAGGTAGGTAGACAGACAGACAGACAGACAGACAGAGGTATGTGGGTAGGTAGGTAGACAGACAGACAGACAGAGGTATGTGGGTAGGTAGGTAGACAGACAGACAGACAGAGGTATGTGGGTAGGTAGGTAGACAGACAGACAGACAGAGGTATGTGGGTAGGTAGGTAGGTAGGTAGGTAGGTAGATAGATAGATAGATAGATAGATAGTTAAATAGACAGACAGACAGAGGTATGTGAGTAGGTAGGTAGGTATATAGATAGATAGAGGTAGGTAGGTAGAGATATAGAGAGAGATACATGTATAGATAGAGAGAGAGGTAGAGTTTATTAGTCAAATTTATATAACCGCACCCTCTCCCCGAAGTAATGATAGAGAGAGGTATTATAGGTAGAGATATAGAGATATATACATATATAGAAATGATAGAGAGGTAGAGTGATGAGAGAGGGGGGGGGGAGGTAGTTATTGTAGAGTTATTTGTAAAAAAATAATAAGGATAAATAAAGACATGAATCCTGTATTAATTTAAATGTATAACGATTCCGGTGGCTTAAAATAATTAGGGGAGAAAGGGGGGGAAAAACTTCTTAAAAGTTTTGAAGTTTTGTAAAGTCCTCTTTAAAGCTACCCTCTTTTCCTCAATCCACAGATTCAAAAGTCTCTTATGCAATTAAATTAAATTAAATTAAGTTAAATTACAATACAATACAATACATAATAATAAAAGCTGAAACTTCGCCAAATCTCTGTTTTTAGACAGAGAAACGGAGCTAGGGAATCTGATTTTTGCCTCCCCCCTCTAAAAAAAACCTCTCCAAGTTTGCCTCCCCACCCAGCCAGGGGTGGGAAGGTGTCAAAAGGCAGTTAAATGCCTGTCTATCACTTCGCCCGGCCACTTTTTTCCTTCTTCCTTTCGGGGTTGATCAGCCCAATCCCAGTTTGTTAATTGAAAAGGAGTGGAAATCGCGCGTTTTGTTTGGGGCTTGTTTATTTTAAAGCCAAGCTTGGAAAAACTCGGAGGGCGACGTGTTGATTTGCTGCGGCCGAAGGGGGAGGCAGACGCCCGGGTGGGTCTCCGTGGGACCCCCCTGGTCAACTGAAGAGCCAAGAAGGCAGGGGTGGGTCAGGGAGAAGGGAAGGGGTGTGTGTGGAGAAGCAGCTATTCAAACAAAAGAGAGAGGGGGGGGGATTTAAACCCCCGCGGAATACGCGTATAAATTCTTCCGACGTGACGGGAAGGGAGAGGAAAAGAGGATGTAGGAGGAGAGAAAATGAGGTTGGGTATAACATTCAGCCTTGCATTATCCCCCCCCCCCCCCCCCCCCCCAAGTGCTATTTAAAATAAAATAAAATAAAATAGATTTTCTCTTTACATACAACATGTGCTTAGAGAGCAGGGCTTTTGATCCATTTCAAGAGGCAGGCTTGAAAGCCGAAGGCAGAAAACTTTCAAACACCTGAGAGGCTGCAATGTTCCCAGCCTTCCCTTCCATCTCCACTGAGAAGAGCCATCTCCTTCCACTTGTAGTCAGTCCCCTTCAGTTAAAAGCCGAAGGAAAAGAAGAGAGAGAGAAAAAGGGAGAAGGAAAAATAGAAAATTTAAAGGGCAGAAAACATGTGACAGACAGACAGACAGACGAGAGAGATAGACAGACAAAGTAGATAGATAGATAGGTTTAGGTTTAGGTTTATTGGTATTTTATACCGCCCTATTCCCGAAGGACTCAGAAGAGAGAAAAAAGAAAGAAAGAAAAGAAGAGAGAAAGAAAAAGGGAGAAGGAAAAATATATAATTTAAAGGGCAGAAAACATGATAGACAGACAGACAGACAGATAGAAGAGAGAGATAGACAGACAAGATAGATAGATAGATAGATAGATAGATAGATAGATAGATAGATAGATAGATAGATAGATAGATAGATAGATAGATAGGATGGGTAGATGGGATGGACAGACAGACAGACAGACAGATAGATAGATAGTATATAGGTAGGTAGGTAGGTAGGTAGGTAGGTAATAGATACTCATAAACGCAAAGATAGACACAGAGAAAGAGAGATAGGAATAAAGATAGCTAGATGATGATAGGATAGATAGATGGATGGATGGATGGGTAGGTAGGTAGGTAGATGATAGATACTAGTAAACACAAAGAGACACACAGAGAGAGAGATGGGGATAAAGATAGCTGATGATAGATAGATAGATAGATAGATAGATAGACAGACAGACAGACAGACAGACAGACAGACAGACAGACAGACAGACAGACAGACAGACAGACAGACAGACAGTCCCAGCCAATTGAGAAATTCGGAGGTGACAGAAGTTTTCTCTTTTGTGGCTACTTTTGACTAGCCTGTATTTTTGGACCATCCCTTCTTATCAGCTTGAACTCATTTTTATGCTTTATTTTTATTCACAAAGATAATCTGGTTTTAACATCTAAGGCTTTGACGACTCGTTTATTCTCTTCCAATCTGTGGGTAACTCACTTGCAGGGATTTCTCCCTCCCCCAAACACAACATCTTTCCCATCTGACTGCAAGACAGAAAGAAATGGCTTCATTCTGAGGATTATTTCCTTTTACATGTGTCTCCTCCTTTCTCCTTGAGAGCTTATGCCTCCTCTCTCTCTCTCTCTCTCTCTCCTTTTCCAAACGGGCATTAATTGAGTAAGCAAAATGATAGAGATTAAGGTACAGAATCTCCTGTGCTTTGCATCTGATATTTCCTAATGCCAAAAAAAGGAGCAAAGTTATTTTCCTTGTTGACCCCTCCCTAATGACTTTTTTTTTCTTTTGCATATAAAAATTCCATTTCTAAATAAACCGTGTATTGCCTGGGTACAAATAATTTGAGGAAATAATAACCGTAATGTTTACAATAATGTTCATTACACTCCTATTAACCATGTGATAATATTTGCCTATCCAGTTTTACAAACCTTCCTTATAACATTAAGATAAAGTAAAGGTAAAAGTTCCCCTCACATATATGTGCTAGTTTTTCCCGACTCTAGCATTATAACAGTATATTATTATTATTATTATTATTCTGTGCTTAATCTTTGGTGAGATTCACAGCCTTTGGGGCTGGTTGGTAGCAGAGCTGGCTGGAGAATTCTGGGGAGTTGAAGTCCACAAGTCTTCAAGTTGCCAAGTTTGGGAACCCCTGCTCTAGAATATACTCAGTTAACAGAGGTTTTTAAGAGATGGGACAGATTTTCCTAAGGAATGATATAGGCTCTCCTGCTTGAGGAGGGGGTTAGACTAGAGGACCTCCAAGATCCCTCCCAATTTCTGTTCTTCCCTAATTCGCTCCCTCCAGAGCCAAATAAAATCTGGACTCAATTTGGGACAGGACAGGGAGTCAACACTTCACCAGAAGAGGGAATGGAACACAACCGGATCTCTTTCCAAATCTGAATTTTGACAAGTTTTAAGTACAATTTCCCCCCCCCCCCCTTGGAAGAGCAAAATCAACTGATACTGTAGTCCAGGGGTCTCCAACCTTTGCAACTTTAAGTCTGAAGGACTTCAGCTCCCAGAATTCTCCAAAGCTGGCTGGAGAATTCTGGGAGCTGAAGTCCTTCAGACTTAAAGTTGCAAAGGGTGGAGACCCCTGCTGTAGACCTTCAACCAGCTTCTTGGGGGGAGGGGAGGGGCTGCAAATAAAAAAAAAAAGTAAAAAGAAAACCCAGTCCAGAGGGGGCCATCCATACCATTTAAGGAGTTGACTTAACCTGCCCATTTGATTAAGAAGAGACTCACAAAAGATGAGGCTGATTGGTTTGATGGGGAGCCATTAGCTTTGTCTTTTGAGTTGCTAAACTCCCAGCCCTGTTAGCTCCTCCTTCGCTCTGTTGCCTGTGTGTCTTTGTGTGTGTGTCACACAAAAGACACACCTTTCTTAGAGGGTGTGGCCCCAAAGTCAAGTTTTGAAAAGGCCCATTTCAAGCAGGAGCTGCCAAGCTGGAAGGCATTGGCTGTGTTGGGGCAAAGCAAAAAAGCCAGATCAAATGACCTCCTGCTCTCCTCCAAGCCTTGCCACCATTTCTGAGCTTCTCTTGTTCTTCTGCTCTCCATTGGCCCGGCGGTTCTCCACCTCTGGCCCCTTGGGGTGGAGACCACCAATTTCCCCTGGGTCTTATTTCCCCCCCAGCTGCCCTTCGATGCTGAGTGGCCAGGATAAACCCAAAGATTGTCTTCTCAAAGTTCATTGAAATCCAGAAGGAGCATCGCCTTGACTGGAAACCAAAGAGAAGACTTGGAGACACCATTTCTCTGAGCATGATGTCCTACATCAAGCAGCCACATTACGCCGTCAATGGGTTAACTTTGGCTGGACCTGGGATGGATTTATTGCATTCAGCGGTTGGATACCCAAGTAAGTGAATTTCCTTTTTATTTTCCCATATATATCGCCTCTATTGTCATTGTACAAAATAAATACAACGGATTTTTTTCTTGTTTTTGTCTTTCAATGTTGTATGGATGGTCATGTTCTGGACATTGAGAGTCAATGCGTTTAGAAAAGGAAGGAGATTCTGTAAATTTTCACAGACCATCCCCTCCCTTCAAACTTCCTGCATCGGTTTCTTTCATATTAAATAAATCAAAATTATTTTTTTCGGGGGGGGGAGGGGGAGGGAGAGCTAATCACTTTTAAAAGGGTAGAAAGTTCCCATTTCTCCAGTCAGGGAAACTTAAAATTGTAAACTTTGTGCTTTCCTTGAAGATTTGGGCGGATGTTTTGTAAATAAAATTATGCAGAAGAGTTTTGAAAGTTTTATTCCTCGTCTGGAAAATTTTTATTTATTTTTTATTTTAGTTCGAATTTATACCCCGCCCTTCTCCTTGTTAGGACCCAAATGGCTAGAATATGGCTAGAAAATGGCTAGAATAAAAATAGCTATCATCAATCGGCTCTCTTTCAGCTGTACTAACTAGAGCTTCCAGTAATGCGGTTTTTGTTTTTAAATATGGCTGTAATCTATCCATTGGTTAGCTCATTACTTTTCTGTGGATTTTAGGAGGAAAATTACAGTTTCGCTTAAACCTCCCGATCCCGAATCCCCATATTATAAGAGGGAGGTAATGACTGATTCTCACCTAGAAAGTCTCGTGGGAAATTAGCAGTTAGGGCAAAGGAAAGTAAATTGGAAGTCAAGATTTAGAGCAGTAAGCAAATAAATCAGATGATGATGATTATTTTTTATCAAACGGGGCGACTTTAAGATGTGTGGACTTCAAACTCCCAGAATTTCCCAGCCAAAAATAATAAAATTATTTCTTTATAAAGGGTTTTAATTCTTTAGGCATAAAGACACCTATTTCTATCTTTGGCATGGGCGGAGAAAATGATAATATATCAAGCAGTTTGTAACAGAGTAGAAACGTTACAGAATGCAAAGTTTGCAAAGCAGAATGTAACTCTATTTGTAGTATAGAAGAATAGTAAGGTAGAATGTATTTGTTGAAATAAAACAAAACTGGCTTGTTTTTTTCTGACCAGAAAAAAAAAAGGCAATTGGTGGAATTTATTTATTTTTTTACAATTCAGGACTATGTTTAAAGTATGGTTCCCCCCAACTCTGAATTTTTAAAGCCACAGTTTGCCATTACTTCCATAAATATAAAGCTGCATTTGGAAAAAGGCTGAATATCTAAGCCTAAATAAGCAATGACCAAGAAGAGTGGGCTTTTTTCCACCTGGAATATATTTTTATTACACCAATTGCAATTTGAAGGAAGCATGAAAGTAAAATAATCCATAATAATCAGCGAGGAAGAAGGGAACAAAGATTCTAAGACTGTTTCAGCTAAATTACGCTTAACTGCTTTTTAAAAAAAAATCTATTAATGCTATTTAAAATTATTCGGTCTCCAACTCTTTCTTGATTCCATTGTGCGGTTTGCTTTTATTATTGCATTGACCAAAACGAATCAAATATTCATTTAATAATCTTTTTCCCACACTTCCTCTGAGGAATTCTGTATATACGTACCTGGAATTTCCGATAAACTTTAGCAATTGAAGTGCTACAGGTTGAGTAGAAGCCCTTAACTTTAGTTTCACATCCCTCTCCGTTTTCCTGAATCGAAAACAAACATTAACAACCAAAAATCAGCAGAAAAGAATTCACTTGATATTTTACATCCAGTGATGTAAAACCAGCCAACTTTATTGATTATTGATAGCTATTCTGATATAATAAAGATCATTAATATAACCCACAGAGACTAATATCCATGGGGGCACAGATCTGATATTTAGAAGGTCATGATAAAAGTTCAACCCCGTTTCCTTCTTAATTTTAAATTATTGTGCAGAAATTTCAGCCTGTCTCCAGCCCTGGGAGTCTTTAATCATCTTATTTTTTGAACTTTTATTCATCATCTGTAATCGTTTTTTATTCCCACCTGGCCTCTGAGCAATTGGGGTAGA
Source organism: Rhabdophis nuchalis (assembly GCA_039707465.1). Classification (NCBI taxonomy): domain Eukaryota; kingdom Metazoa; phylum Chordata; class Lepidosauria; order Squamata; family Natricidae; genus Rhabdophis; species Rhabdophis nuchalis. The sequence goes on from CM077654.1 coordinate 3,488,592, forward strand.
CTTCAACTCCCAGAATAGCCCGGCCAGCTTTGGGAATTCTGGGAATTGAAGTCTAATAAAGTTGGAGAAATACAGCAGACAACTAAAAATTAAAAAGCAGCAGCTGATTTTGATCTATTTGAACAATTTTGCTAGTTTGTCCACCTTTGGGTTGCCAGCAAATCCATCCGGGAGAGTGATGCATTTTAAGCCTTAACACTATTTTAAGTGGTCGTGTGCATCGCATTTGACTGATCTACCTAGCCATCAGTAATGGCTAAATACAGTTGGTCCTCAATTTGAGACCACCATTTCTGTTGCTAAGTGGGACCGTTGTTAAGAGAGCTTGGCCCCCATTTTACGATCTTTCTTGCCATCATTTTGTGAATCAGTGCAGTCGATAAGTTAGTAACGAGGTTGTTAGAAATGAATCCGACTTCCCCATTGACTTGGCTGGTCAGAAGGTCGCAAAAGTGGATCCCATGACCTTGGGGCACGGCAACCGTCGTAAGTATGAGCCAGTTGCCAAGCTTCTGAATTTTGATCACAAGCAGCTAGGTTTGTACCTGAGAGCGGAAGGACTAGAACCCACGGGTTCCTGGTGTCCCATCTGGTGCCTTTCAACCCACACCAAACTGACTCTGCCTTACCACCATCGTGGCTAAAGTTTGCATTTAAAAGCTGGTTTCATCTGCCTTTAAATCACCAAGCAGGTGATTTAAGAATATTCAATATTTGTAGCTATTAAGAATATGTGTAGCTCAAGATTGAACTGTGGGGCCCTTGGTGGTCTCTGAGCTTGACAGGCATTTCATTACCAAACTAGGTAACGTCATCAGTGCTAGGAGGAGGAGGAGGAGGAATGTGGGGTCCTTGGTGCTCTCTGAGCTTGGCAGACATTTAATTACCAAACTAGGTAACGTCATCAGTGCTAGAAGGGGATGGAGGAGGAGGAGGAGGAGGAGGAATGTGGGGCCCTTGGTGCTCTCTTAGCTTGGCAGGCATTTCATTACCAAACTAGCTAACGTCATCAGTGCAAAAAGGGAAGTGGGAGGATCAAGTGGAGAATTGTGCACAAGAAAGGATCCTTCCTTCCCTCACCCCAGAAGACTCTATGATCATTCTATGATGCCCCTCCTGCGTGAAGCTTCTCCTCTACAGGGCAGCTGGGAGCTCTGCAGGAGAGGAGTCAAAAAAAGTCAAGATGGCGGCCCCAATGACATGGTTAACTTTGCAGAGCGAGGAGGAGGAGGACGACGACTGTGGGGTCCTTGGCGCTCTCTGTGCGTGGTTATTTTCTTGCAGACGTTCCATGATTCAACTAGCATTCATCAGTGCTAGAAGGGATTGGGGTCTACACACCCCATTCCCTTCCAGCACTGAAGACGTCACCTAGTTGGGTCAGGAGACGTCTACAACAGGGGTCTCCAACCTTTGCAACTTTAAGTCTGAAGGACTTCAGCTCCCAGAATTCTCCAGCCAGCAAAGCTGGCTGGAGAAGTCTGGGAGCTGAAGTCCTTCAGACTTAAAGTTGCAAAGGTTGGAGACCCCTGGTTTAAAGCATATTGGTTGGGGGGGTTCTGGGAGTTGAAGTCCACAAGCTGCCATGGTTGAGAAACGCCGATCTAGGCCAACCCTTGCTAAACGCTGATTTCTAGCCTCACTCATCACTAAAGCCGTGGGGTCTTTAGCAAAGCTGGCTGGAGAAGTCTGGGAGCTGAAGTCCTTCAGACTTAAAGTTGCAAAGGTTGGAGACCCCTGGTTTAAAGCATATTGGTTGGGGGGGTTCTGGGAGTTGAAGTCCACAAGCTGCCATGGTTGAGAAACGCCGATCTAGGCCAACCCTTGCTAAACGCTGATTTCTAGCCTCACTCATCACTAAAGCCGTGGGGTCTTTAGCAAAGCTGGCTGGAGAAGTCTGGGAGCTGAAGTCCTTCACACTTAAAGTTGCAAAGGTTGGAGACCCCTGGTTTAAAGCATATTGGTTGGGGGGGGTTCTGGGAGTTGAAGTCCACAAGCTGCCATGGTTGAGAAACGCCGATCTAGGCCAACCCTTGCTAAACGCTGATTTCTAGCCTCACTCATCACTAAAGCCGTCTTTAGCAAAGCTGGCTGGAGAAGTCTGGGAGCTGAAGTCCTTCAGACTTAAAGTTGCAAAGGTTGGAGACGCCTGGTCTACAAGACAGCAACCACGCTCAGAGAGGACAAAACACTAACCCGTATTATTTCGGGAAATTCGTGGCCCAGATGAGTGGACTAAAAGGATGTCAACAAGAAGAGTAATTTTGTGGGATGCGGGTCAAATGACAATGAATAGAGACACGAAGGTGGGCATGGAACCAGCCTGGTGGGTGGAGGGAATGGATGGATGCATGGGACATGCATTTGGGGGGGGGGGGGCAATCTCCAACTCCGTCCCTTGTTTCCTGCAGCCACTCCACGGAAGCAGAGGCGCGAGCGCACCACTTTCACACGGGCCCAGCTAGATATCCTGGAGGCCCTCTTTGCCAAGACCCGCTACCCGGACATCTTCATGCGCGAAGAAGTTGCCCTGAAGATCAATCTGCCTGAATCCAGAGTGCAGGTGAGTTTTCTGCAAAGCCCCACTGGGCCCCTTGGGCTTTCCTCTGTGGCTGAAATGCTGTGCAACACATGGACAGCGATGGGACCACCGAGGGATTGTCTGCCGTAGCGATTCGGATGAGCTGAAACCCTAAGAGAAGGAATGCAGAAAAGACACCAAGAAAATTCAAACTACTACCAGCCTTTAGTGCAGTGTTAAATTGAGGCCGTCTAGAAACATAAGTGAAGGCTCCATTTATAGAATAGAAACGGATGGATGGATGGAAAGTAGATAGCTAGATAGACCGACAGACAGATAGAGAGATAGAGATAGAATGAGAGCTAGAGATATATAAATAGAGATAGATAGAGATGGTAAGTAGATGGGTGGGTGGATGGATGGATAGATAGGGATGATAGGTAGGTAGGTAGGTAGGTAGGTAGGTAGGTAGGTAGGTAGATAGATAGATAGATAGATAGATAGATAGATAGATAGATAGATAGATAGATAGATAGATGATAGATAGATAGATAGATAGATAGATAGATAGATAGATAGATAGATAGATAGATAGATAGATAGAGGTATGTGGGTAAGTAGGTAGGTATATAGATAGAGAGAGAGAGGGAGATAGAGAGAGGGGTGGGTAGATAGATGATTGATAGATAGATAGACAGACAGACAGACAGAGGTATGTGGGTAGGTATATAGATAGGGAGGGAGGGAGGTAGAGAGAGAGGTAGACAGACAGACAGACAGACAGACAGATAGACAGACAGAGGTATGTGGGTAAGTAGGTATATAGATAGAGCAGGATGGAGTGAGAGAGAGAGAGGTGGGTAGGTAGGTAGGTAGGTAGAGAGAGAGAGAGGTGGGTAGAGAGATAGAGAGATAGATACCCTGCTTCCCCAAAAATAAGACCCAACTGGAAAATAAGATTGGAGAGCCCTGGTTTAGATGATGGTGGAGCAGGAGAATTCAAGGTGAAGTGCCTTGAGGTCCACTCTTTGGAATTTGGTGTGTGTCCTGTGCCCTCTAGTGGACAGAGGTCTTCTCCCACCCTAATAGGGCTTCCCCCAATTTGTCTCCTCCAGAGGCTTTCCAGGGTGGTTGCTGATTGGGAATTGGGAGCTGCATCCCCACACACCTGGCTGTCCCTTCATGGGGCCATCACTGTGGTTGGGTTCCTTCCTTCCCTCCTCCTCCTCCTCCTCCTCCTCCTCCTCCTCCTCCTTCTCCTGCCATATCTGTCATCAGACGTTCTTTTCGGTTCCCCCCACACACCCCTTGCTCTCCTTTCTTCCAGGTCTGGTTCAAGAACCGCCGGGCCAAATGTCGCCAGCAGCAACAGCAAAGCAGTGGACAGGCCAAAGCCCGGCCGGCCAAGAAGAAAAGCTCTCCGGCCCCGGAGACCAGTTCCGAAACTAGCGCCAATGGGCAGTATAGCCCTCTGCCCACCGGCACCTCGGTGGCACCCAGCTCGAGCGCCAGCGCCACCGTCTCCATCTGGAGCCCGGCTTCCATCTCACCGCTCCCAGACCCGCTGGCGTCCTCCACCACCCCCTGCATGCAGAGGTCGGCCGCCTTCCCCATGACCTACACCCAGGCGCCCGGTTACACCCAGACCTACGCTGGCTCGACGTCCTACTTCAGTAGCCTTGACTGCAGCTCCTACCTGTCTCCCATGCACCCCCAGCTCTCCGCCCCTGGCGCGGCGCTCAGCCCCCTGGCCACCCCAACCATGGGCAGCCACCTGAGCCAGTCGCCGGCCACCCTCTCCGGCCAGGGCTATAGCGGCGCGGGCATGGGCTTCAGCTCGGTGGATTGCCTGGACTACAAAGACCCCACGGCCTCCTGGAAGCTGAACTTCAACGCCGCCGATTGCTTGGATTACAAAGATCAGAGTTCGTGGAAGTTCCAGGTCTTGTGAATGGGTGGGGCCCGGGGGACCCACCTAGGTAGGAGGAAGCTCTCGTTTTCCTTGATGTTGTCGTCTTTTGGTAGGTCAATCGTCCTTCTCGTCGCTCTTGAACGGAGATGTTTTGCCTCTTGGCTCGATCTATCTTCTCGTCTTTTTCCTTTTCGCCCCCTCTCTGGCCCTGCCTATCTAAACATCTGCCATAGCTTGCTTTCTCTGCTGCTGTTGGGAAGCCATCCCCTTGAGAGGTCGAAGGGGAGAAGTTAGGAGCCCAGGCTTTGGGAGATGAAACTGGTTTCCATCCGTTGGGGGCTCTTCTCCCTTCTAGGTTGAACTCTGAGGCTTAGACTGCCAGAAGAACTGCCCAGACTGGAGAGGACCATCTCCACGCACTCATTGGAAGGTCAACAAGCCACTGGGAAGACCAGCTACAGGACCTTCCAGAATTGACTTTCCAAGGGATTCTGTGGTCTCCTGAACACCATCTTTCCACCACTACTAGGGTGAGCAAGCCAAGGGGCAGATGTCCCAACAGACCCATCATGGCAGCCAGCACTGAGCAGGGAGAAGAAATCCATTTTGAGGGAGTCAACGGCTCGTCAAGTGTTCGTTGGACCAGAGGTAAACCTCCATCTCTTCCTCCTCACCTGAGTTTGCGCTGAGACCACTTCAGGGGAGCTTTTTGAGTTGACCAGGCTCCTGGCAACCTTTTTGGGCATTTTCTTCAGTTCTTTGGAGGGGTAGGATTCCCCCCACACCCAACCAGTTTTTATTAGCCTATCATAGAGCCTCACAAGAGAGCCAGTTGTGAGTTCCTGCTTAGTTCTCCTCCAGAAATCCTCCTTCTCCTTGACCCGCGAGGCTCGTTCCCACCGGAGGGAGAAAGCCCATCCATGAGGGGAGTCTCAAGCTATGGAGAAGTCCCTAAGGCAGGGGTCTGCAAAGTCGGCTCTTTTAAGACTGGTGGACTTCAACTCCCAGAGTTCCCCAGCCAGCATAGGAACTCTGGGAGTTGAAGTCCACCAGTCTTAAAAGAGCCGACTTTGCAGACCCCTGCCCTAAGGGTCTGCCACAGATCCTCCAGGAACATAGTCTGGTCCAAAAGACATCTGTGCTACGTCCGTCGCAGCCAACAAGTATGCACCTTAGTCCACTTTCTCCAAGTCTATCTGAGGGTGCTTTGCTCCACAATGAAGTCCTCCTAGATGGTTTCTCCTTTGGGCATGCAACTATACTGAGAAAACGACCTTTTCATCGAGCATCTCAATTTGCAGAGGCGCGAAGACCTCAGGAGCGATCCGACCAATTCGTTCTCAGAAACCTGTTAAGAATATTCCAGCAATCCTTTTGTGGCTTTCCGATCTTCCCAACTGCTCCCTCTCCCCCCACCCAACCCCCACCCCAAAAATAAAAGCAATCGGTTTAGTTGGAGAGGCTAAAACAGAAGAGCTGACCAAGCTGACACACCCCTAAAGCCATCCATCTGGAGAAGATATCAGATGGGGTGGCACGCTGACCCGCCGAGATATTTCCCCCCGCCCTACCCAACACAAAATATACTTTTCAAAGACTTTGAGTGTCCTAGAGATTTCAGTATCTCAGTTTTCTCTTTGACTAATGGGATTCTAGACCCAATGAAATATGGAAGGCCAACTCTTAAACTGGATTCTCCCTGCCTTTGCAGAGATTAAATGGCATTTTTAAAGCCTTTGGAATGGGGGGGGGGGAAGTAAATTGATGTGATTTGAAGCAAAAGAGTTTTGGATCTTGCAGGAGATCCAATGCAGAATCCCTCTGGGTTTTTTTGAGGAAGGCAGCAACCTTGGCCGTTTAGTTAGGGAAACTCACTGATTCTTCCCCCACCCTACTTTTTGTAAAAAAAATAAAAAGAAATCAACATTCTATCCATTTTTTAAATATGTATATATATATATGAATGAAATGATAGCCTGGGTGCCCCAGAAAAAAAGTTGGTGGAAGGGGAGTTAAATTGTCCTCTTGTCAAAATGTCTTTTAAAGTAGGAAACACTTTGATGGGGTTTTTTTTTTCCCCTTCCCACCTTTTGATTTAAAAAACAAAACCCCAACGTAATAGAAGTGCTAACTGACTATTGACAAACTGTAAAAGAAGACAGCCTGGGCACCCTTAAAAAAAAAAGTTAGCGGAAGGAGATAGAATTGTCAAAGTCAAAATGTCTTTTGAAGTAAGAAATCCTCAGATGATGGAAGGGTTAGCAAATTGACAATTTTTCAAACCATCTTTTCATACGGTCGCCTTTGTCTGCAGGCAAAAAAAAACCCGTCTTGCTAATTGTGCCCAATCCATTTTGAATCCAGGGCTGATTCAATTAGCAATCCACATTTTAGACAACAGTCCCAGGGATCATTTTCCATTCACGTTTAAACTGGAGGGACAGTTCTTAGATTTTAGGATCCCTACCTTAATCCTTTAGGCCAGCGGTATCCAAACTTGTGAACTTTAAGACTTGTGGAATTCAACTCCCAGAATTCCCTAGCCAGCCAGCCATGGCTGGCTGGGGAATTCTGGGAGTTGAAGTCCACAAGTCTTAAAGTTCTCAAGTTTGGACTTCTAATGGCAACGAAACCTTTGGCTAGTCATTTTTTAAAAAAATACTGTGTTAGAAATAAATAAATGCAGAAATTGGGCTGGAAATAAATAAATGCAGGGCTGGAAATAATGCGGGAAATAATGTGGGCTGGAAATAAATAAATGCAGAAATCTAACATTTTCTATGGCTTCGTTTATCAAAGCTGTATTTTATTAAACTGTACAGGTTAAAAACAGTGCTAAGTGTTTAATATATACATATATATATAAAATATGATTATTTTTACTTCTCTCCAACGCATTTAAGAACTGGATTTTTTCAAATTTAAAATAAATGCTTGGTATTTAGATTTTTATTTTTTTTAGTCTAGTTATCTTAGTCATTTTTTTTTTTTAACAAAAGAAAACAACTGTCCTTTTGCTGTAGACGAGAAACATTTCCTGCACATTATTTTTGTGGATGGATCACTATTTATTATTGTCTTAGTCTGTGGCAAGCTGTTTCCTGTGCAGTTACATCAAATTGTTGGTGGATTAAAAAAAAAAAAAAGCAAAAAAACATTAAAATGTTTTAAAAAAACACACACACATCGAAATTTATTAAGGGTGGGTTTTTTGGGGGGGGTGGCGGGTTGTCGTTTTAATTTCGGGTCAAAATAATTGGTTTTGCAGGGATCAAATAATGGGATGGGTGTTTCTAACTGAGGCCCGTGTGTTTAGGGACCGTTCAAAATCACAACGATGCTGAGAAAAAACGCGACTTACAACCGATCCTCGCACATACAACCGTCCCAATCACCTGGTCGTAATTTACATGCCTGGCAACTGGCGTAGTGTATTTATGACGCTTGCCATATCCCAGGGTTGTGTGATCGCTGTTTGCAACCTCCCCAGCTGGCTTTCTCACCAGCAAGTTAACCGGGGTGGGGGTGGGGATTGGATTTGCTTAAGGACTGCGGTGATTCACTTAAAAACCGTAACAAGAAAGGTAAAAATTGGGTGTAACCCGCTTAATAGCTGCCTTGTTTTAGCCCTAGTGTAGTGGGGGCGAACCTATGGCAAGGGTGCCAGAAGTGGCATGCAGAGAGAGCCCTGTCTATGGACACACGCACTGTTGTCCCATTTCGGGTCTCTGCTGCGCATCTGTGCCCATGTCCTGTCAGCCACTGGTCTTTGGATCTCTGGTGCCCATGCATGGGGAGTGCACGCCTACGTGGGCTGCAGACATGCATGTGCCTTGCAGTTTAGGCGCACGCACTCGCTTTAAACACTTGGCACCTTAAAGGTTTACCATCACTGCCCTAGAGATTGTGGTATCCGATTGTGGTGGTACGCCTAGAACTGCTCCGCTCTGCAAAAAAAGGCTTTGCAAGCTAGTTTCAATCTTAATTGAAGACTTGTCTGTTCCATCCAGCCGGCCTAGCTTAGCCAATGAGTAAATGCATTTTAGAATTTTAATTGGGATTTGTAGCACAGGCTTTTAGTTTAATTTATTCTTAATTCTTCTGTATTTATTGTTATTTATCGATTTTAATTTCCTGTGCACCGCCCTGGGTCCATTTCGATGGAGAAGGGCGGTTCTATAAATCTAAATAAATTAAATTAAATTAATAAAATGCAGGATTAGGACAGGAAAGGCAGCTCGGCGGCTTAAGGCGCTGAGCTTGTCGATCAGAAAGGTCGGCAGTTTGGCGGTTCGAATCCCTCGCGCCACGTAACGGAGTGAGCCCCCCATGACTCGTCCCAGCTTCTGCCAACTTAGCAGTTCGAAAGCACATAAAAAATGCAAGTAAGAAAATAGACCACGGAGACGTCTTCGAACATCGCTGGCTCTTCGGCTTTGAAACGGAGATGAGCAGCGGCCCCCTAGAGTCAGGAAC
>CM077654.1:3500000-3782500 GCA_039707465.1 Rhabdophis nuchalis
GTGGGACGCTGCAACAGTGCTAAGTCGCTTCCCCCCACCCCAAGTGCCATTGTAACTTTCCATGGTTTCCTAAACCAATAGTTGTCATTGGAGGGCCGCTTGTCTTGACTATTGATTGAGAAGATTCTCATGCAGAAGATTCCGGAAAAGCACCCTGGGAGACCACCCTGACCTGGATGACTGAGCATCTCCATAGACCTCCTTTGTATAGCAATATAACTCCGTTTAATCGAAGCTTCAAGTGTGGACCTGATCTTTCGCGCCGAATCGAAGTTAGGTTTCCCCACCTTTTACAGCCCTTTTACAGCCCAAGAAACTAGGGAGGGTGCCTTCTGAGGCATTTGTCATAGACTCAATCCTTCTAGGGCAGAGGTTCCCAAACTTGGCAACTTTAAGACTTGTGGACTTCAACTCTCAGAATTCTCCAGCCAGCTCTGCTGGCTGGAGAATTCTGGGAGTTGAAGTCCACAAGTCTTAAAGTTGCCAAGTTTGGGAACCTCTGTTCTAGGGGCTCAGCGACCTCTTATCTGATGCTGTGGTTCTTCTATCCATCTCCCAAGGTCCTTCCTACAGACCACAGTTGGATTCCTACCGGTTTGGACTGGTTCGGCCGAGTAGGTAGTAACTCAACCCAAAAGGATAATACAATAGCAGAGTTGGAAGGGACCTTGGAGGTCTTCTAGTCCAACCCACTGCCTAGGCAGGAAACCCTATACCGGTTCGGACAAATGGCTATCCAAATGGATATAACGGAATCATGATACCCAAGACTTTCCTAACCATCCAGCTGCTGGCCATTTATATCTTGGTCATCCTCCTTCCACAATCCTGTGGAATTCTGGGAGTTGATGTCCATCTTTGGCCACTTTTTAAGACTTAATACAATACAATACAATAGCAGAGTTGGAAAGGACCTTGGAGGTCTTCTAGTCCAACCCCTTGCCTAGGCAGGAAACCCTACACCACTTCAGACAAACGGTTATCCAACATCTTCTTAGAGACTTGCAGTGTTGGGGCCTTCACAACTTCTGGAGGCAACTTCTGTTCCACTGACTAATTGTTCTCACTGTCAGGAAATTTCTCCTCAGTTCTAGGTTGCTTCTCTCCTTGATTAGTTTCCACCCACTTGTGGACTTTAGCTCCTACAATTCCTCAGCCAGCCATGCGTGGCCTTAACTTAAAAAGTTTCCAAGTTCGGGGACGCTCCCTTGCTCCGGGAATGATGGCGAAGCCAGTTGACCTTGCCAGTTTCTTTCGGGATCACACGGAGAAGTTGTCCTCCTCATTCCTTCTTCAGTCTTCTCTTCGGGTTCTTTCCCAAACCAGGAGCCTCTGTTGGAGAGCCAAGCCGCCCCAAAACAACCAAGGAACCTGCCCAAATGTGACTTTGTCGTTTTAACCACCCCTTAGGCCTGCCCCTCTTCCAGACCACGTTTCAAGCCCACTGGAGAGGTGACTCTTAACCAACGGTGGGTGTCACATTTTGTCACCACCAGTTCGCCGTGTGCGCGCCCACTCGCTTCCTGGATGTACGTGCCCCTTCTGCGCATGGGCTTTGCTCATAGGCTCACCTTCCACGCATACGCCCGGTCTCAAAAACGTGCCTAAATAGAACGGCATAGAGCCGGGGCCTTGGCCCACCCACAATTTCTGCAACTGGTTCGGCCGAACCATTCCGAATCGTCTGAATACCACCTCTGCCCTTAACTCAAAGCCACAGTGCATTCTGCTAAAAACAAAAATGAAGAAGAAGCCACTGACTCCGTTTCTCTCAAGAGGGGTAAAAACCAGGCCTGTTTTCTTCCAGTTTGGGGGGGGGGGGATGTTGTCCGTCCTACCCCCCACCCACCCCCGATGCCCTCACCTTCAAGAAACAGCTCCTGCCCTCCAGATTCGCCGCCCTCCCCATCCTTCCAACAGAGTGACATTTGTTATTTTTACTTATCTAATTTAGCAAATGCCCACAATCCTCTTACGGCCCTCCAGATTGGTAACTGAATTAGTGGGGATTAGAGGAGCTGCTAAGGATGGCAAATTGGTTCTCTCTTTTTTTGGGGGGTGGGTGGGGTGGGGCGGGCCGGTGGCATCTGCTGATCGGCGCGCCGTCCCCTGGGGTAACCTTTTTAATTAAAGAGAATAGGGATGGAATTAAAAGGATCAGCCCGGGTTAGGAGACACATGGACGGTTACCTGGGCCTGGACGTTGTTTTAGTAAATACACGGGGAGGGCTTTGGACTCAACTCTCTGGTGGCCGTTGGATTCGTACCCCTTTGCCAACTCTGGACGGCCTTGAAAAGTCATCGAGGCCGTTGGGAAAATGTTTATTTCTTGACCAGGAATGGCATTCCCCTGATTCGGAATGTTAGGAGTAAACTCTTAGAGTTGGGTAGACAATATATAATACCATAATGAACCTATGGTCATTGTAGCTTTAAGGCTGTTGGAATGTTAGAGTGCAATTAGTAAGTGCAATTCTCTCCAACTATAAGAGGAAGCCAGGAGAGCGCTTATCACTCTCTCTCTCTGCTGGACTTGCTGTTTGATAACTCTTTGCTTGTGAACTGTGATTACTGAAGAAGACGACGGAAGATTGTGTAAGCTATTTGATATTGTTGAGACTTTGTTTTTGACCCAGTTTAACATCACTGCTTGTTGAGCAGTAGTTTAGTTTAGTAGTTTTTACAACCTCAGTAAAAGCTGTTTTATTTTACTTAAACAGTGTCTGGTCTACTAATTGTGTGTACATTAGCGACATTCTTCTAGCTACATATTCTGTTGCACACCCTCTGCTGTCTCCCAACGGAGATATCGCTTAACATGGAGGCTTCGGAAAGCTGCTTTGGGGGGGGGGGGAAGGAGTGTTAACTTTTATATTTTTCCATGGGTGTTTTAATTCAGCACATTTCTACAGCTGCCCCTCCCCACAAGTGTATCAGGGTTCCAAATAGCATCGGAAAGTAAACCACAGTCCCAGGCAAAGGATTCCTCAACGTTTCAATTTATGAAGAGGGACATGTTGGCACATCTGGGAAAACCTGAATCTTCCCAGTTTACCCCGCCCAGTTGAAAGTTCAAGATCTTGTTCCCCTCCCACACACACACCAGTTCATCCCATGGTCCAATCTCCCACTGCCATGCTGGCAGCTTCCACCCATCCAGTTCAGCTCAGGGGCAGTGGTGCAAAGAGAAAGGATGACCTTGGCTTTCTAGAAAGGAATGTTGTTATGGCTACATGTCATCTAACTCCGTACAATCCCTCCCTCTCCCGTTTTCCCACCATAGAAAATGCATAGCAGAAGAATAGAAAGTGTGGCAGGCCAAAGATCCACAAGAAAAGATGGCTGCAGGCCTGAGAAGGTGATTCTGGGTAGCGTACATCATCCAACTTCAAATCAAATGAAAAATAATTTAAACCATACAAGCGAAATGAATATGCGGTCATAGAATGGAACCACTGCTATGGATGCTAATAACAGGGAAGAAACGGGGCCCTTCACGTCCTTGGGGGCCCCCAGGCCTGGGCCCCTAACCAGGCCTTTGAAAGGCCAACAGGCTTCCTGAAGGGAGAATACAGCTCGTCCTCGACTTACGACCACAATTGACCCCCAAATTTCTGCTGCTAAAGGAGACGTTTCTTAAGTGAATTTTGCTCCATTTTACGACCTTCCCTGCCACGGTGGCTAAGTGAATCCCTGCAGTTGCTAAGTGAGTAACCTGGTTGTTAAATGAATTCAGGGCAACCTTTTCCTTAAACACCTAAATTGCATTTTTCAATTGCTAGAAATATAGTTTTCTTTACCAAAGGCTGAAAGGATGGGGGGGGGGGGGGGATAATCCAGATTCTCTTTTTAAATATCCAGCCATATATATATATATATATTCCTAGTGACCTGGTTGGGATTAGGACCAGGTGTTCAAAGGAGAGGCTTCCAAATAGCCTGTCCTGAGGCCATTTAAAGGCATTTGACAGCAGTCCATGTATGCTCAGAGACATCTCACCCTCCGAGGGTGTGGGGCGGGGGGGGGGGGGGGAGAAAAAGAGGGGGAGGAGGAAGGGGGGAGGAGGAGGAAGAAGAAGACAATGATGATGATGATACTGGAGCAGGAAGGGAGAAGGAGGAGGAAGAAGGAAGAGGAGGAGGAGGAAAGGGGAGAGGAGAAGGAGGAGGTGAAGGAGGGGGCAAGGAAGAGAAGACGAGGAAGAAGGAGAAGCAGGAGGAAGGCGAGGAGGAGGAGGAAAAAGAAAGAAGAAGAAGAAGAGGAAGAGGGAGAAGTAGTAGTAGTAGTGGTGGTGAGGAAGGGGGGAGGAAGGGGGAGAGGAGGAGGAGGAAGAAGACGATGCTGAAGGGAGCAGGAAGGGAGAAGGAGGAGGAAGAAGGAAGAGGAGGAGGAAGGGGGAGAGGAGAAGGAGGAGGTGAAGGAGGGGGTGAGGAAGAGAAGACGAGGAAGAAAGAGAAGCAGGAGGAGGAGGAGGAGGTGGTAGTGGTGGTGGTGAGGAAGGGGGGAGGGAGGAGGAAGAGGGGAAGGAGGAGGAAGGGGGAGGAAGAGGAAGAGAACGAAGCCTGCCTTGTTGCTGGCTGACCTGCTGCATTGGAAGAAAAATGGGAGGGGGGGGGAGATGGATGGGGGGGGGGAGGTCAGAAAATTTAATCTGCCAACCTGTCAGCAGGTTTCAAAGCAGGGAAGCAGGGAGGCAGATGGGATGATAATCTCCTTGATCCCCCAGAGACAGATGGGCGGAGGGGACCTTGCGAAGGTGAAGCCAGGAGGCAGAGGAGGAGGAGGAGGAGAGAGAATTGATGGGGGGGGGGGGCGCACCAGCCAGGCAGAATGGAGTGAGGGGCGTTGGGGGGGGGGGAAGTGAGGAAGGTTAAACTTGCTTGCAAGGTTTCTCATGTAAAAGATGCAGAGGGGGGGGGCTTCCCTTTGGCCCTCCCCTTGTAAATTTGGGGAGAGTATGAGTTCGATCCTAGGTAGAGGCAGATGTAGGGGTTGGACTAGATGACCTGCAAGGTCCCTTCCAACTCTGTTCATCTGCACCTGTGAGAGAGGGAGGTGGCCCTCCACACATTGCAAGCTTAGACCCACCCTCCCCCTCGGGTGACACTCTCCTTCCTACAATTCCCAGCCTGCCTTGCAGTTTCGGGGGGCTGGGCGGGCGGGGGGGGGACACGAGAAATCAAACGGCCTGACCTCCTTAGGGCAGAAGGGTGGGAAATGCATGCACGACCCTCTCCATCATGTCCCACTTTCTGCGGGACCCCTGTTTTTTTGCAACGGGTTTGCTTTTCAAAACCGGGCACTCTAAAGGACCGATAGACTGACCCACTCACCCGGCCAGCCCATAGCACATCCGGGTAGGGGGCACCAGGTTGGGGAAGGCATTCCCCTCCCCCGCCCTTCAGATCCGCTTCCCAATGGGAGCAGAGACCCCTCCCACACACACCTGGCTTTCCGACCAGGTTAGCTGGGTTTTTAAACCCCAAATCTGGGTTTGTCCATCCCCAAACCTGAGTTTTGAGGTGTTTTTACTTTAAAATGTAAGTTTTTATATTAGCCATCTAAAGTCTCGTTTTATCTTTATATCCAAAGGGACTTTAAGATAGAAAGACTTTAAGAACAAATAGGTTTAAAAACAGTTCCTATCCTTGGGCTGCCGAACTGGTAAACACAACCACAATCACTCCACACACGCATGAAGATTTAAGACGAGTTTTTCTTTCTTTTTCCTAATCGCTTGGATAGGGATTATTTGTTATACTATTTATGTTGTGGGTATTTATTGTCATGGATTGCACCAGTGAGACTAAAACCAATTTCACTGTATACACTATGTATAATGACAATGAAAGCTATGCTATGCTATACATTATGCAATACTAAAGATGGACTATTCGAAATAAAAAGTGATGTATCCTATACATACATACATACTTGTGTGTGTGTGTATGTATGTATAGGATGCATCACTATATAAGATAGCAGCTATGATGCATTCAATACATCAAATAACTTAGTTTAAAACTGATTTATTGTGGGTCTCTGCTTGCTATCTGGGTTGTCTAGGCAGAATCTGGGTTTATTTGAACAGTAAATCCTGGTGGTTTTTAGGAAACCTCGCTGGGATTCCTAAAAACCATATTTCTAGGCCCTCTCTGAATTTTATATTGATAGACAGACAGACAGACAGATATGGATGGATGGATGGATGGATGGTAGGCAGATAAGGTAGGAGATAGATAGATAGATAGATAGATAGATAGATAGATAGATAGATAGATAGATAGATAGATAGATAGATAGATAGATAGATAGATAGATTGATTGATTGATTGATTGATTGATTGATATCGATGGACGGATGGTAGGCAGATAAGGTAGGTGATAGATAGATAGATAAATAGATAGATAGATAGATAGATAGATAGATAGATAGATAGATAGATAGATAGATAGATAGATAGATATGGATGGATGGATGGTAGGCAGATAAGGTAGGTGATAGATAGATAGATAGATAGATAGATAGATAGATAGATAGATAGATAGATAGATAGATAGATAGACAGACAGACAGACAGACAGACAGACAGACAGACAGACAGACATGGCTGGCTGGCTGGCTGGCTGGCTGGATGTCTGGTAGGCAGATAAGGTTGGTGAGAGATAGATAGATAGACAGATAGATAGATAGATAGATAGATAGATAGATAGATAGATAGATAGATAGATAGATAGATAGATAGATAGATAGATAGATAGATAAAAATGAATGAATGAATAAATACAAATAAATATAAATCAACCAATAACAATAACAATCATATTAATACTTCTGCTACTACTAATAATTCGACATCCCACTGCAGCCAGCCTTGATTGACCGCCGCGACTCTGCTGCCCCCTGGCGGCGAGAAAGTTTTCGCGCAAGGCGGAACCGAGATTTTCTACGCTTTTACCCGTTTCCCCTTCAGGATCGTGGGAACCGCCCGCCTTGGCCTAAAGACCCGCGGCGAGCGTGGGAACAGCGAAATAAAACCATGAAACGATCGTTCTCATCCCTGAGAAGAATGAACCCGTGGCCCGACTCGTCTCCAGAAGTTGGGGAAGTGTTTTTTTTTTAAAGAAGAGAGATCGGACAACCATTGGTCTGAAATGGGAGAGGGTCAGGGGTTGGGCTGGATGACCTCCAGGGTCCCTTCCGACTCTTTCCTCTTCTGCTTTTCCGCCTCTGGAAATTCCAGCAGGGGAAAACACAGCGGGTGAGGGGCAAGGGAACCAGGGGGGGTGGGATGGGGGAGAGTTGGAGAATCCGTGTCAGCGGCCGCGTTCACACATACACACACACATGCCAGGCGGCGAACGCGCGTTGGTCCCGAGGGTGACTTCATCCACGCCATCACGTGAACCAATTCACGAGCCTGTTGGATGTCTTGGGAGCGGGGGGGGGGCCGGGGGGTTGGCCGGGGGGGGGTCGCGCATCACATGAGATCAGCTGTTCGGGCTGACACGCGGGAGGGGGGGGGTCACGTTTGTGCAAACGCAGCAGATCCGAGGCGGGGTGGGGAAGTCCCGGCCTTTGAACCCAGGGCCGACCCCCCCCCCTCGCCCCAACCGACCCCCTCCCTCCTCCCCAGCCCCTTCGCAAAGTGAGGAGGGCCAAGAGGCGGGGGTGGGGCAGCTGGTCATGTGAGCGAGGCTTTTTTTTTCTGGCCAGGGGGAACCGAACGCTTGGCTGGACGTCTTCGTTTCGCTTTTTCCTCCAAGCTCCGGAGATGCTGCCCCGCTGCCGACTCTCCTGCCTGCTCCTCCTGCTCGCCCTGCTCGCCTTCGCTCATGCAGGTGAGGGCCGGAATCTCTTTGGGAGGGGGGGGGATTACCGGGTGGTCTCCTTTCCGCACCGTTTGCTTGGCTCCTGGGTTGGGACCAGCGGGGCCCCAGTTTCCCATGCAAACCAGTTCAGTAATCGGCTGCTGTGGCGTAGAGGGGGAGCTCTCGCCGAGGGCCGGAGTCTCTGGGGGGGGGGGGGGGATTACCGGGTGGTCTCCTTTCCACTCCCTTTACTTGGCTCCTGGGTTGGGACCAGCGGGGCCCCAGTTTCCCATACAAACCGGTCCAGTAATCGGCTGCTGTGGCAGAGCGGGAGCTCTTCGCCTCCCAATCAGGAGGTTTGTGAGTTCGATCCCAGCTAGAGACAGATGGAGGCTCCCCTGCTTGGGCAGAGGGTTGGACTAGATGACCTGCCAGGTCCCTTCCAACTCCGGTCATCTGTTAAATTAAAATATTATTGGTGGTGGTAGGGCCTTAAAGGCAGGCAGGCAGGCAGGCAGGGGAGGAGTGGGGGGGGGGGGCTCAGCATGCTTAATCACAGCCCCTTCCCAGCCAAGGGGATACTCGGGGGTAGAGTGCGCCAGCAAGGGGAGGCTCAGTTTTGTTGATGGGAAAAATAGTGAGTTATTAAATTTACCTGCTGCTTATCTCAATGTGGGGCTGTCCAGGCAGTCAAAGCAGGGGCATTCCTACTTTCAGGGGGCTTAAATAGGGCCCCCTGCCCTTTCTGGGGATAGTGGTAGAGTGCACCGGCAAGGGGAGGCTCAGTTTTTCAGCTGTTTTTTTTTAATTTAAGTTAATTTATTAAATGTATCTCCTGCCTATCTCACTGCGGGGCAGCAACTCCTCCACTTCCAGCAGGCTTAATTCCAGACCTTGCTTCACCAGGTGATTCTCTGTGGTAAGAGTGCACCAGCAAGGGGAGGCTCACTTTTATATTATTTAAGTTTATTTATTAAATTTATCTGCTGCCTAACGCACTGTGGGGCTGTCTAGGCAGTCAAAGCAGGGTCGTTTCTACTTTCGGGGGGCTTAAATAGGCCCCCCTGCCCTTCCTGGGGATTGAGGTAGAGTGCACTGGCAAGGGGGGGCTCACTTTTACAGCTGTATTTTTTATTTAAGTTTATTTATTAAATTTATCTGCTGCCTAACGCACTGTGGGGCTGTCTAGGCAGTCAAAGCAGGGCCCTTTCTACTTTCGGGGGGCTTAAATAGGCCCCCCTGCCCTTCCTGGGGATTGAGAGCTGAATTCTGAGAGCTGAAGTCCTTCAGACTTAAAGTTGCAAAGGTTAGAGGCCCCTGAATTGGAGGTTGTCGGCTCCTTTGAGCATGCACAGAGTGCCCTATCTCTCTCTCTCTCTCTCTCTCTCCCCCTGCATCTCCCGGGCTTAAGAAAAAGATGCCAAAAATCCTGCAAAGAAATTCAACATCCGCTTTTGTTTAGACCTCAGATGACCAAAATAGAACTGGAAGGGACCTTGGAGGTCTTCTAGTCCAACCCCCTGCTCAAGCAGGAGACCCTAGTAGACCCTTTCAGAGAAGTGACTGAAGGGAATCTTTTCATATAGAGAATGTTCTCCAGCTTGGGAAAAATCTCCCAGAATTATTTGGGGAGGGGGCACCAGTTCTAATGAGGCTCCCCCATCCCTGAACTTTGACCTCAGTTATATTGCACAATTTATTCCAAATTTATTTGTACACAATATGGGAAGTCCTCGCCTTAACGACTTGCTGAGCCCCAAATCCCTGTTCCTAAGTGAGATGCTAAAGGGAACTTTGCTCCATTTTATAACCTTTCTTGCCTTGCCATTAAGCGAATCGCTGCCGTTGTTAAGTTAGCGACACCGTCGTTCAGTGAATCTGACTTCCCCGTTGACGTTGCTTGTCCGAAGGTTGCCAAAAAATTTTTTTGGATCACGTGACTTCAGGACACCACCCCCGTCGTAACTACGAGTCAATTGCCACGAGGCTGAATTTGGACCGCGGGGAAAGCTGCCAATGGCGGTGTGAGAAACGGTCACAAGGCCCATTTTTCAGGGCTGTTGTCGCTTCCACCGGTCACTAATCAAACAATTGTGAGCCAAGGACGACCTGAAATAATCTGATTTTCTTTTCTGCACAATGAGTTGCCTGTGATTTATTTCTGCCCGATAGATTCTGAAATTGATTGGCGCACAATGCATGTGGAATTTCTTCTGTGCAACGTATTCCCAGTTTATCTCCTCCAGGCAACCCCCCCCCCCCCAAATCAAATCAAATCAAATCAAATCTTGAATTGTGGCTGATAAGATTTGTGAGTCACTGTCAGGAAACTGGTGTCTTGTGACTGATATATATATATATATATATATATATATATATATATATATGCATATGTGTGTGTGTGTGTGTGTGTGTATGTGTGTTAGTTTTATGAGCTGATCAATAAATAAATCCGAGAGACTAGGATAGATCTATTTCCAGCTTTTTAGCTCTCATCAGCTAGTCATACTCTTACTGGGATTTGAACCGAGTATGACTAGCTGATGAGAGCTAAAAAGCTCGAAATAGATCTATCCTAGTCTCTCGGATTTATTTATTGATCAGCTCATAAAACTAACACACATATGAAAAAAATTTTAACACAACAGAACTCGTGGCTTTCTGTCTAGATGGTCTCTGGTGATGAGCCGAAAGGCAGGAAAGGAAACAGTACGTCTCCTCCCTTAATTGGGGCTCTAACAGGGTGTTGTGAAACAATTATATATATATTGTTTATGTCAGAGCACCTGGTATGCCTAAATATGGGAGGAAGGGAGCTTTCTGCTACTCATTTTGCCTTTCGGCTCATCACCAGAGACCATCTAGACAGAAAGCCATGAGTTCCGTTATTAATACGTTTAGCTTCTGAGAATTAAGAAGCCGGAACGGATCTTGCCTGCTGGGTTTCATTTCTCTAAAAGCAGCTCGAAAAGAGCATCTGACTCCCTGCCTTTTGTGATAAAGCAAGGAACGGAAAGTGACTTGTAATTTATTTGGAAGTTTCTTACAAAACCAGCGTGGCTTGTAATTGGAGAAAGGGTTGGCTTCCAGGTATCAACGGATGCCTGAACCGGGCTGCTTGCCAGGGACAAATGTAACTCAGCATGCAATAGATTAACAGAGTTGGAAGGGACCTTGTAGGTCATCTAGTCCAACCCTCTCCCCACCACCCAAGCAGGAGACCCCCACACCATTTCTCAACAGGTTGCAGTCTAGGCTCTCCTTGAAAGCCTCCAGGGATGAAGCTCCCACAACTTCTAATTTAATTTAATTTAATTTATTAGATTTATGGGTTGATTGTTCTCCCTGTCAGAATAATTTCTCCCTATTTCCAGGTTGAATTTCTCCTGGATCAGTTTCCATCCATTCTTCCTTGCCTGGCCTTCAAAGGTGCCTTGGAAAATAGCTTGACTCCTTCTTCTCTATGGCAGCCCCTCAAATATTGGAAGATGCTCTCCTGTCTCCCCTGGTCCTTCTCTTCCCTAGACCAGCCATGCCCAGTTCCTGCAACCGTTCTTCACATGTTTGAGCCTCCAGTCCCCTAATCATCTTTATTGCTCTTCTCTGCACTCTTTCTAGAGTCTCCACATCTTTTTATATAGCGTGGTGACCATAATCGGATGCAGTACTCAGGGTGTGGTCTTACTAGGGCTTTATAGAGTGGTGTTAGTAACTCCCTTGATCTTGATTTTATCCCTCTGTTAATGCAATTTAGGATTGTGTTGGCTTTTTTGGCTGCCGCTGCACAAAGCTGGCTCATATTTAGCTGGTTGTCCACTCAGACTCCAAGATCCCCATAGCCACAATTAAAATAAGTCCTTGACTTACAACAGTTCACTTTAGTGACCCTTCAAAGTTACAACGGCGCTGAAAAAATGGTTGTTTTTCACACATTCAACCGTTCAGATGCAGCATCTCCTTGGCCGTGTGATCAACATTTGGGTGCTTGCACCTGACTCGTACTTACGACGGTTGCAGAATCCTTTTCGGGACCTCATGGCAAGCAAAAGCCATGGGGAAGCCAGATTGGTTTAACAACCAGATCGCTAACTTAACTGCGGCAATTCGCTTTAACAACGTCGGCAAGGAAAGTCGTAAAACGGAACAAAACCCACTTAACGGCTGTATTTGAATTTATTCGCATTTATTTACCACCCTATCTCCCTTGCGGGACTCAGGGCGGTGCACAGGCAATAATAAAATACTGTAGACAATAAATATCTTAAAAATAAATTAAACTAAGAAACCTGTGCTAAAATTACAATAGAAACCCCTACTAAAAACCAAGATTAAAACTATTTCAAAACTATGCCAGGCCTATGTCTCGCTTAGGCACAGAAAGTTTGGCCCTCCGTGGTGGTCGTAAGTTGAGGATTGCCCGTATGATTTATCGAACAAGCTTGACGTGATCACGTCATCTAATTCTGAAAGGGAATTTCCCCATTTCCCTGAGTGGGCAGAAGAGGCAGGGGTCAAAGAAGGTTTAACTGGAAACCACCTGGAGTTTTGGCAGGGTTTGTAATGAAGTATTGTGGAAAGTTAAGGTTGTTTTTTTAAAAAATCTTGATTTATTTTCCTTTTAGGCAAGGTTTTGCGGCTCTTTCGCCAGCATGTCGAGCGGCAGCATGAAAAACAAGCGATGAAGGAAGTCCAAATTCGTTGGCAGCTTCAGGGCCGCCTGAGGCCAGGGATGCCATACTGGATCCATGCTAAGGTGGGGGACATCCCTCAACCTCTGGATCACTTCAACCGGCAGGAGAGACGCGTCTTTAACCAGGTGAAACAGGGGGCTTGAGAACTGAGAGCCGTGTACATTCCGGTGGGCCCTGCCTTGGTGATGGTCCTCAACCTGGGTGGATTTAAGAAGTGTGGACTTCAACTCCCAGAATTCCCCATTCATGGTTCTATTAAATTTTAGGATAAGCCAACTTCAACTCCCAGAATTCCCCAGTCAGTCTGGTGTTGAAGCTCTAAGATTGATGGACTTCAACTCCCAGAATTCCCCAGTCAGTCTGGTGTTGAAGCTCTAAGATTGATGGACTTCAACTCCCAGAATTCCCCAGTCAGTCTGGTGTTGAAGTTCTAAGATTGATGGACTTCAACTCCCAGAATTCCCCAGTCAGTCTGGTGTTGAAGTTCTAAGATTGATGGACTTCAACTCCCAGAATTCCCCAGTCAGTCTGGTTTTGAAGTTCTAAGATTGATGGACTTCAACTCCCAGAATTCCCCAGTCAGTCTGGTATTGAAATTTTAAGATTGATGGACTTCAACTCCCAGAATTCCTCAGCCAGTGAACTATTGAAGTTTTAAGATGTATGGACTTCAACTCCCAGAATTCCCCAGTCAGTGAACTATTGAAGTTTTAAGATGTGTGGACTTCAACTCCCAGAATTCCTCAGCCAGTGAACTATTGAAGTTTTAAGATGTATGGACTTCAACTCTCAGAATTCCTCAGCCAGTGAACTATTGAAGTTTTAAGATTTATGGACTTCAGCTCCCAGAATTCCCTAGTCAGTGTCTTATTGAGTGTTAAACTGTGTGGACTTCAACTCCCAGGATTCCCCAGCCAGTGTGCTATTGAAGTTTTAAGATTGATGGACTTCAACTCCCAGAATTTTGGTGGCTGAAGAATTCTGGGAGTTGAAAATCAACAAACCTTAATATTGCCAAGTTTGGAGACCCCTGCGATATTGGATGCAAATTTGAACAATGCCCCATTCTTAATTCTCAGCGGCTTTTCTTGACTACGAATTCTATACTCAGTGATTTTGATTCTCTTCCTGTCTTTCGTTCTGAATTTCAGCGCTACTGGATTAATGAGCAATTCTGGCAGCGCCCCACAGGGCCCGTTTTCCTCTACATTGGTGGCGAATCCGCCCTCACGGAACTCTCTGCGCTGGACGGTAAGTGAGTCAAGCTGAGCGGCGGCGGCCACCTATACGGCCGCTCTCGGGAGCAGGGTTTCTCAACCTTGGCGGCTTTGAAGTCCCGTGGACTTCAACTCCCAGCATTCCCCAGCCAGCTGTGCTAGGATTAGAACACAGAACATCATCAGAGTTGATGGGGACCTTGGAGGTCTTCTAGCCCAGCCCCCTAGCTCTAGCAGAAGACTTCTAGCCCAGTGTTTCTCAACCTTGGCAACTTTAAGTCCTGTGGACTTCAACTCCCAGAATTCTCCCAGCCAGCTGTGCTAGGATTAGGAAGCAGAACATCATCAAGAGTTGATGGGGACCTTGGAGGTCTTCTAGTCCAGCCCCCTAGCTCTAGCAGGAGACTCCAGCCCAGGGTTTCTCAACCTTGGCGACTTTGAGGTCCCGTGGACTTCAACTCCCAGCATTCCCCCAGCCAGCTGTGCGCACATCTTCGAATGCTCTTCCTCCTTTTCCTGCAGGGGAAGAGATATAATTTCTTTCTTTTTCTTGCTTCTGTCGTTTGCGTTGTGCCCTTTTTGGAGGGGCTGCAAAAAACAACAACCCCACAGCATTAGGAGCCTACCTGCCTTTTTTTTTTGGCCAGTGGTGGATTGTCCTTAAAAATTAGACACACACACACACACACACACACACACATACACACAATTTGAATTGCAGATGTGGAGGCAAGGAAGGCCTCCAGATGTTGGGGTCTGCCACTGCTAAAAGGGGGGCAAGGTGGATGCTGCAGCCGGGTGAGGAGTCCCTGCTGAATTGTGAAAAAAGTAAGGTCCTACATATAGGCAAGAAAAACCAAATGCACAAGTACAGTATAGGTGGTACCTTGCTCAATAGTAGCAACTGTGAGAGGGATCTTGGAATCCTAGTGGACAACCATTTAAATATGAGCCAGCCGTGTGCAGCAGCTGCCAAAAAAGCCAACACAGTTCTAGGCTGCATAAACAGAGGGAAAGAATCTAGATCACGTGAAGTGTTAATGCCACTGTATAGTGCCTTGGTAAGGCCACACTTGGAATACTGCATACAGTTTTGGTCGCCACGATGTAGAAAAGACGTGGAGACTCTGGAAAGAGTGCAGAGAAGAGCAACCAAGATGATTAGGGGACTGGAGACTAAAACATATGAAGAACGGTTGCAGGAACTGGGTAGGTCTAGTTTGATGAAGAGAAGGACCAGGGGAGACATGATAGCAGTGTTCCGATATCTCAGAGGGTGCCACAGAGAAGAGGGAGCCAAACTATTCTCCAAGGCAGCTGGGGGCAGGACAAGAAGCAATGGGTGGAAACTAATCAAGGAGAGAAGCAACTTAGAACTAAGGAGAAATTTCCTGACAGTCAGAACAATTAACCTCTGGAACAGCTTGCCTCCAGAAGTTGTGAATGCCCCAACCCTGGAAGTCTTTAAGAAGATGTTGGATAGCCATTTGTCTGAAATGGTATAAGGTTCCTGCCCACGCAGGGGGTTGGACTAGAAGACCTACAAGGTCCCTTCCAACTCTGCTATTGTATTGTATTGTATTAATTGTCCATTCCCCCTGTCGCATTTTATTCCGATCTCAGGGCATCACGTAGATTTGGCTGAGAAGTACAAAGCCATGGTGGTTTCCTTGGAACATCGCTTCTACGGGCGCAGCCTTAACCCGGATGGTCTGCAGGATGAAAATATTCAGTTCTTGACCAGCCAGCAAGCGTGAGTTGTCCCAAATGCTCCAGTTTTCAATCTTAGGGCCTGGCCAGCCTCCTCTTCCTCCTCCTTCGGGAGTTGGCTAGACTGTTTTAGACCAAGGGTTTGCCAACGTTAGCCCTTTGAAGGTCTGCGTACTTCAACTCCCAGAATTCCCCAGCCAGCATTTCAATGGGCAAGAAGGGCTTAAAGACCTGGTCCAGGGTCTTTAAGGCAAAATCAGGAAGATTTGGGGTGGAGAAACGCCCGTCGTGCCTTGCTGATACTCTCTTAAACGGTCTCCCCTTCAGACTCGCGGATCTGGTTGCCTTCCGCCATTTGATCACCGAGATGTACAACTTGACAGCGAATCACACCTGGATTTGCTTTGGAGGCTCGTATCCTGGGTCCTTGGCTGCCTGGTTTAGGCTTAAGGTAGGATCTGTTGTGGTTCACCAGCGGCCTGCGGAGGTGGCAGAAGATTCGGACAGTGAGGAGGTTGGGGAGGAAGATGAGCCAGTCCTGGAGTCTGGGGAAGGCTCGGAGGAGGGCTTTGTGTCAGAGGCACTGGCCGGGTCATCTGACAGTTATCGGCTGCCTTCAGAGCCTCCAGAGTCGGACATCAGCGAGGCAGAGGAACAGGAGGAGCCTGTTCCCAGTGCGTGCATGTGCAGAGCTGCCATAAGGCAAGAATGGTATAAGGTTCCTACAAGGTATTATTGTATTGTAATAGTTAAGACAGAAAGGACGACTTAGGAGTAAGGCTTGGAGGTGATTGGCCCCTCCCATAGGACATAAAGGAGGAGCAAAGGCAAATGAGCCTTTGCAGGAAGCAACTTGGTTCGTGCTGGTCGGTTTAAACTCTGAAGCTCCGTTTTGACTCTGTGCTCCTTGCAAAGCTAATTGGCCGTTAGGTCTTTGGCAGCGTTTCAAGGGAGATAAAGGTGGGCGCTTATCAGCCTTATCCCGAAAGACTTTGGCAGACTTCTGATGGACTCTTTACAAACCATTTGGGACTCACGAAGGGCCGTGTATGAACCCAACTCACAGCGCTTGAAATAAAAAGAGGATTTTTGGGACTAAGCGTGTGCTTTTTATTGTATGAGGAAGCCTCGGTCAGAACAGGATCTGGGAAGCAGCCGAAATGCAGAACTCCCTCTGCTTAACCATCCGCGAGACCACTTAACGACGGCAAGAGAATTGCCGGGATTGTGATCGTTGAGCGAAGCAGCCGCGAGACGTTTTGCTTTACAACTGCTTTGCTCAATGGCTGAGAGTGCCATCTCACTTGTGGTCGTTAAACAAGGATTAGCTGTAGGGAATCAAACTCTTCTTGCAGAAACTGGAACATTGAAGGAGAGGGCGGGGGGGGGGTCATCTTAATGGCATCTTCTGCACATCAGGAACGGCTTTATGGAGGTCAAAGGCCAGGAAAAAGTTAGAATCTCAAAACGTAACAGGGAAATATTGTTTTTTCCCCCATTCCTTTGTTGACCTTCCTTCCTTCCTTCCTTGCAGTTTCCCCATCTGGTCTTTGCCGCCATCGCATCGTCAGCTCCAGTTAGAGCCGAGATGGATTACACCGGCTACAACAAGGTCAGCTTTTGCCCCCCCCCCCAAATAACATCTGGATTTTGAGATGTTCGTTGGGAGGTTAAACCCACCTCGTCAGAAATTAGCAGATTGGTCTGCAGAGTTTGCTGAAAAGCAAAAATATATATGGAGTTTTCTAACTTGGAAGAGAGAAAGGGGCCGGGGGGGCGGGGGCGGAAGCAAGCACCATCATTGATTTCTCTACTCACAGATAACCCCGGCGTTGCCCAGGTATTTATTGATCCCAATCCTCCTTCCACAAACTCCGCCACCATTTCTAATGTTGGATTTTCCCCCTTATCCAAGGGAGCCCCCTTGGGGAGTACTCTGAAGCCGTTATCATGGCAACTCCACAGCGCTGTACAGTAGTACAGCCATTTTAAAGAAGTGCAGTAGAAGCCATTTTAAGGCACAACAGGCTGTATCTTAACAGACACACACCCTGAGGGGCGTTAGGGGTGTCTTACCTCTACAGTATCTGTTTCCGGAGGATAAGTTATTTGTGTGCCAAGTTTGGTTGAAATTGCTTGAGGCGTTCCAGAGTTATGCTTGGAACACGCACACGCACGCACACACGCGCACACAAACGCACACAAATGCACATATACACACACACACAGTCATTTATATAGATATAGTTGTTTTAGTATGGACCACTTTACGATGTGGAGACTTCAACTCCCAGAATTCCCCAGCCAGCAACACTAGCTGGAGAATTCTGGGAGTTGAAGTCCACACATCTTTAAGCTTAAAAAACACTGACCTGTACACTATGCTTACTCAATGAGAGATTCACCTCCATATTTCATGGAAGGACACAAAATCAGTGTTTTCCACTCTGCAGGAGGAAAAAAGGAGAAGCAAAGCAGATATGGTTCATGCACAAACTGACTTCTTAACTATTTGTTTTTAACCCATTGGTTAGCCGCAGGAAGCCTGTTATGAAACCTTCCACTCTAGATTGAAGCTGCAATATTTTAGAAAGAAGAAGCTGGATCCTACGTTGGGAGAGATCCCGTAAATGATATTTTTCCTCTTTTTTTTCCTTCTCTTTCTTTAGGTTGTCGCTGCGAGTCTGTCGAATCCAGTGGTCAAAGGTTCCGCAGAGGTCAGTTGCGTTAAAAAAAAAAACATTGTAAAAAGAAAATGTTTGTGTAAAGCAGGGGTAGTTGATCTTTTTATACCTACCGCCCACTTTAGTATCTCTGTTAGTAGCGAAATTTTCTCACCGCCCACCACCGGTTCCCCAGGAAGGATGATTTATAAAGTAGGGAAGTCAATTAAATTAAAAAAAAGGAAAATGCTTCGGTATCAGACAAACCCGAAAGCTGGAACGCCCCACTAGTGGGCGGTAGGGATCAGGTTGACGACGCCTGGTATAAAGTAAGAACAATACAAATTTAAGGAAAAAGAAAAGAAAGTAAAAGGAATAGGAAGGAAGAAAGGAAGGAAGAAAAAGGGAAGAGGAAAGGAAGAGAAGGAATTGTTCAATGGCTTAGCACAGGGGTCTCCAACCTTTGCAACTTTAAGTCTGAAGGACTTCAGCTCCCAGAATTCTCCAGCCAGCTTTGCTGAAGGACTTTGCTGAAGCTTTGCTGGCTGGAGAATTCTGGGAGCTGAAGTCCTTCAGACTTAAAGTTGCAAAGGTTGGAGACCCCTGGCTTAGCATAGTTCCTGAAGCCAAATGTAGGTAGAAACTCACCATTCAGCAATGCAAACTTGACGGTGTGAGGATCTCAATTTTTTCTCCTAACTCCGAGCGCATTGTTCCGTTGCGCAGCTTTCTGCTTCCTATCTGTGAATGTCCCCGTCCCTCCCCCCCCAACATCCAAAGACCCTCCTAAATTGGGGTTTGGGTCCCCTCTGCTTGCTCCTGCAGTGCCTGAAAAGCGTGCGAGAGGCCTTCGCTGAAGTGGACAGAATGGTGCGTGCCAGGTGGCTGGCCAAGCTCAGCATCGATTTCCACTCCTGCAGCCCTTTGCAAGGGGAGAACGACTGCCAAGTGTTGGTCACCAACCTAGCCGACATCTTCATGGGCGCCGTGCAGTACAACTACGAAGCACTCTTCTGGGGCAACGTGGAGAGTATGTGCCGCATCATGACCAACAGCAGCATCGGCTCCCCGTATCGGAGGCTCGTGGTCACCAACCTCGTAAGCCATTTGTGTTCCTGAGGGGGACGCTACCGAGAAGGCCGTGCCCTGCGTCCTCCTGACTGGTGACCTCGCGGAACCAGTAATGAGCGCGGGCAGAGAGAGAGAGACAGTTTGGGCTGGCGGTGAAGACACCAGCCTAGAAACCAGGAGACCAGGCGATGGGGAGTTCTAGTCTTGCCTTAGCCATGGAAGCCAGCTGGGTGACTTGGAGCCAGTCTCCAGAAGACTATGAGGTCTAATCCCGCCCCAGTCATGAAACCCAGCTGGGTGACTCTGAGCCAGTCACCAGGAGACTGGGAGTTCTAGTCCCAATGTTAGCCATGAAAGCCGGCTGGGTGACTTTGGGCCAATCCCTAGGAGACTGGGAGTTCTAGTCCCAATGTTAGCCATGAAAGCCGGCTGGGTGACTTTGGGCCAATCCCTAGGAGACTGGGAGTTCTAGTCCCAATGTTAGCCATGAAAGCCGGCTGGGTGACTTTGGGCCAATCCCTAGGAGACTGGGAGTTCTAGTCCCAATGTTAGCCATGAAAGCCGGCTGGGTGACTTTGGGCCAATCCCTAGGAGACTGGGAGTTCTAGTCCCAATGTTAGCCATGAAAGCCGGCTGGGTGACTTTGGGCCAATCCCTAGGAGACTGGGAGTTCTAGTCCCAATGTTAGCCATGAAAGCCGGCTGGGTGACTTTGGGCCAATCCCTAGGAGACTGGGAGTTCTAGTCCCGCCTTAGCAATGAAAGCTGGCTGGGTGACTTTGGGCCAGTCACCAGGAGACTGGGAGTTCTAGTCCCATTGCTAGCCATGAAAGCTGGCTGGGTGACTTTGGGCCAATCCCTAGGAGACTGGGAGTTCTAGTCCTGCCTTAGTTATGAAAGCCGGCTGGGTGACTTTGGGCAAATCCCCAAGAGATTCTAGTCCCACTTTAGGGATAGAAGCCAGCTGGGTGACTGGGTCAGTCACCAGGAGACTGGGAGTTCTAGTCCCACCTTAGGCATGAAAGCCAGCTGGGTAAATTTGGCCTAGTCCCTCCCAGCCCAGCCCAGCCCAGCCCCCCCTCACAGGGTTGTTGTGTGGAAAAGACGAGGAAGAAAGTTGAATACATTCTCCGCCTTGAGTGATTTGTGGAAATCTACGAGAAGGGACGCCCATTCAGTAAGTGAACAGAGAAACCCAGAGGCAGAATTCGGAGAGCCCGTCAGTCACCAGGCTCCTCGGGGTCTTCTTTGGGGTAGGTCATCCTGGACCAGATGGGAATGCCGTGTCTGCAGAACTCGCAGGAGGAAATTGTGGCGGAGTTACGCAACAGCAGTTTCGAGATGGCCTACCTGGCTATGAGACAGTGGTCCTTCCAGACCTGCACCGAATTTGGATATTGTGAGTGAGGATTTAAAGAATTTGGATCTTTGGCCATCCATTCAGCTCCCCCCCCCCCCCGCTCTTACTATCCTTTGCCAGCCCATCTGAGCTCCCCAAACCTGCATAAAAGTCTGTTTCCAATGTGCTTTGGTTGTGTTCCCTCCCTCTCTCTCTCTCTCTCTATATATATATATCTATCTTTCAACCTCTCTTTCTCTTCCTCTCTCTCTCTCGTCCCCTCCTTTTCTGTCTACCTTCCCTCTCTCTTTCTTTCTCTTCCTTCCTCTCTCTCTCCCTCTGACCTCTCTCTCCCTCTCTCCTTTTCTACTTTCTCCTTTTCCTTCTACCCCTCCCTCCCTCCCTCTTCCTCCCTCTTTCTCTCCCTCTCTCTCTCCTCTCCCTCCTTTTCTATCTTCCCTCTTTCTTTCTCTTCCTTCCTCTCTCTCCCTCTGACCTCCCTCTCCCTCTCTCCTCTTCTACTTTCTCCTTTTCCTTCTACCCCTCCCTCCCTCTCTCTTTCTCCCTCTCTCTCCTCTCCCTCCTTTTCTATCTTCCCTCTCTCTTTCTTTCTCTTCCTTCCTCTCTCTCTCCCTCTCTCCCTAGCTTGACCCCCTCTTCTTTGGGGCAACCAATGAGATATTGGAAGACGGCTATCATGTCTCCCCTGGTCCTTCTTTCCATTAGACTAGACATGCCCAGTTCCTGCTATTAGCCACTCTGGGTTCAGAACCAGTGTTACAACTCTGGTCCCGTAACCAGTATTAGGAAATAAATGCGGAATAGTGTAATACACCGGACAGTAAAGAGATACGTTGCTTTAACTACACACAAACTCTCAAACTCTGATAGTAAGAAAATAAATAGTCTTTACTTTGTAGCAACTAAAAATGCTTCTTCCGACCAGTGATTCTAACTTCTCAAAACTATAACAGTCCTTCACCAAACACAGAATTATCTTACAGTAATGAAAAACAAATATTTCTTCAGTCTTCCAACTCCTCAGCAGCAAACAGTAAGAACAGGAATCAAAGGGAACCGAAAAGGGAATGGACTGTGTTTCTGAGCTTGCTTATATGGTAGAGCTGAGAAGCACAGCCAATCAGAATTCAACATAGTTCTTAAAGCTACATATACACTTTAAGAATACTGGCTTATATATATATTGTCAACCCAACATAATGTTAAATATCCTAACACCTGCAACCGTTCTTCCTATGTTTCAGCCTCCAGTCCCCTAATCCTCTTTGTGGCTCTTCTCTGCCCTCTTTCCAGAGTCTCCACATCTTTTTATATATTGTGGAGGCCAAAACTGGATGCAAATATTCCAAGTGTGGCCCTCTTACGAAGGCCTTGCAAAGCGATGCTAGCACTTCGCCTGATCTTGATTCTTATCCCTCAGCGTAACTGCATAGTAAATATTTTCCGAAACGGCGTTTCCTCCCGTTTTAGACCAGACCTGCGAGGACTCAGACTGCCCCTTCTCACCCCGAATGACCCTGACTTCCCAGTTAGAGATCTGCGCCCAGGTTTTCAACATCTCCTATCGCAACGTCAGCGAAGGCGTCTCCTTCACCAACGACTATTACGGGGCCGACCATCCCAAAGCCAGCCGGGTTCTTTTCGTGAACGGTAGGAGGATGGGTGGCCTCTGGGGCGATTGCTGCTTTTGGGAGAGCTTCAAGTGGGCGTGGAACCGGTGCACGTCAGGAGAGGAGACCCCGAGGAAATCCCAGGAAGGTTGCAAAAGCCTTCTGCCAAGACATGGCAACGTGGAGCCCAGGAGATGGGACGGGGAGTTGCCAGCAGCCAAACTTGACACCTAGAGTGGGTTTTTATTTTGCCGACAACGGAAAACACACCAGCTCACTAATAACGGAGGATATTTGGGTCCTTTTTGGAGAAGGGCGGGGTATAAATACGAATAAAATAAATAAATAAATTTGTAGCTCAGGGCTGACACAAGGGGTCCGTGGTGCTCTCTGAGCTTGGCGGTTTTCTCGCAGATATCTCATGACCCAACTTGGTATCATCATCAATGCTAGAAGGGAGTGGAGTTTGTGAGGAGGGGGAGGAGGAGGAGGAGGAGGAGGAGGAAAAAAGGAAGGAGGAGGAGGATTGTGGGGTCCTTGGTGCTCTCTGAGCTTGGTGGGTTTCTCGCAGACATCTCATGACCCAACTTGGTATCATCATCAATGCTAGAAGGGAGTGGAGTTTGTAAGGAGGGGGAGGAGGAGGAGGAGGACTGTGGGATCCTTGAGCTGGGCGGTTTTCTCGCAGACGTCTCATAACCAAACTAGGCAACATCATCAGTGCTAGGATGATGCTTTGGGTCATAAAACGTCTGGGCCAGAAAACCGCCCAGCTCAGAGACCCCCAAGTACCCTTCAGGTGAGCTCACATTGAAAAAAAACACACAACGTGGGACAGAACCTTGCCAATTTTGTTTTGCAACAGAGGACCAGATTATATGTTGTCTCTGGTCCTCGAGTTATGACTGTAACTGAGCCTGGAATCCCTGCCTGAGACTGACTTAATTTCCCCCCCTCTTTCGCAGGGGACATTGACCCTTGGCATCTCCTGAGTGTCCTCAAGAACGAGTCCGATTCCGAACCGGCCATTTTAATCAACGGCACCTCTCACTGTGCCAATATGAATTCTCCCGCGCCTGGCGACCCTTGGTCCCTTATCCAGGCCAGACAGGTGAGGCTGCAGAAGGAGGCCGAAGAAGGTGGAAATTGCAGTGGGTGGCATAATACATTTTTAAAAACCAATAAATAATCAGTCTGACCTCGAGACCCCCAACGAGGTGTTCCCATTCGGGCTTTCAATTTGAGGTGAGGTGAACCTAAAAATAAGTAATAAAAGTTATTCAAAACGATAAGCGCCAGCTAGAAACTGGGAGGCTGGGAGTTCTAGTTCTACTTTAGGCATGAAAGCTCCTGGCTTGGGCGGCTTTGAACCAATTAATAGAAGACGGGTTGTAGTCCCACCTTAGCGGGTGACTTTGAGCCAATCACCAGGAGATGGGGAGTTCTAGTCCCACCTTAAGTATGAAAGCCTGCTGGGTGACTTTGGGCCAATCACCAGGAGATGGGGAGTTCTAGTCCTGCCTTAGGCATGAAAGCCTGCTGGGTGACTTTGAGTCAATCACTAGAACACAGGGAGTTCTAGTCCCGCCTTAAGCATGAAAGCCTGCTGGGTGACTTTGGGCCAATCACCAGGAGACTGGGAGTTCTAGTTCCACCTTAAGCATGAAAGCTTCTGGGTGACTTTGGGCCAATCACCAGGAGACAGGGAGTTCTAGTTCCACCTTAAGCATGAAAGACATATGGGTGACTTTGGGCCAATCACCAGGAGACTGGGAGTTCTAGTTCCACCTTAAGCATGAAAGCTTCTGGGTGACTTTGGGCCAATCACCAGGAGACAGGGAGTTCTAGTTCCACCTTAAGCATGAAAGACATATGGGTGACTTTGGGCCAATCACCAGGAGACAGGGAGTTCTAGTTCCACCTTAAGCATGAAAGACATATGGGTGACTTTGGGCCAATCACCAGGAGACAGGGAGTTCTAGTTCCACCTTAAGCATGAAAGCTTCTGGGTGACTTTGGGCCAATCACCAGGAGACTGGGAGTTCTAGTCCCATCTTAAGCATGAAAGCTTCTGGGTGACTTTGGGCCAATCACCAGGAGACTGGAAGTTCTAGTTCCACCTTAAGCATGAAAGCTGCTGGGTGACTTTGGGCCAATCACCAGGAGACTGGGAGTTCTAGTTCCACCTTAAGCATGAAAGACATATGGGTGACTTTGGGCCAATCACCAGGAGACAGGGAGTTCTAGTTCCACCTTAAGTATGAAAGCCTGCTGGGTGACTTTGGGCCAATCACCAGGAGATGGGGAGTTCTAGTTCCACCTTAAGCATGAAAGCTTCTGGGTGACTTTGGGCCAATCACCAGGAGACAGGGAGTTCTAGTTCCACCTTAAGCATGAAAGACATATGGGTGACTTTGGGCCAATCACCAGGAGACAGGGAGTTCTAGTTCCACCTTAAGTATGAAAGCCTGCTGGGTGACTTTGGGCCAATCACCAGGAGACTGGGAGTTCTAGTCCCATCTTAAGCATGAAAGACATATGGGTGACTTTGGGCCAATCACCAGGAGACAGGGAGTTCTAGTCCTGCCTTAAGCATGAAAGCCGACTGAGGGACTTTATGCCAGTCACTCACTCTCAGCCCAAGCCCCCCCACAGGGTTGTTGTTTTGGGGGAAAAGAGGAAGGAGTATTCTGTATATTTTACAGCCTTAAATTATTTGTAAAACTAATAAAGGCGGGATAGAAATGAATAAATAGAGGAGGAACCAAGTAAGAACAGAAGATCGGGAAAGAGTCAGCCGAGAAGGCAAACTAATAGTTCTTTAAAGTTAGTAAAACATTGCTCTCTTTTTTTTTTAAATTTCTTTCTTTCTTTCTTTAGCAAATTACTTCCTGGGTTGGCAAATGGCTGAATTTAGCCACCATTCCCTGAGATAACCTGCGTACCCAAGAAAGAAAAGAGCCGATTTGCATAGCTAGCGATACGAAGCAAAGCTCCCTGGACTCGCCTTCGCTTAGAGACTTTCACGAAATTCTTTTGCCACATATCAAAACTACCTCTCTTTGCTACCGTGGCTTGCTTTTTTAAAACTTTTTAAAAAGAAAACACACACACACACTCACTGCTTTCCAAATGCACATTTTTAAAAAAAGAAATGGCGATTTTTCATGAACTCTCTGGATCTCGGCTGACTTAGCCTGCAGCACGAAGCCCTCACGGGGCTGGCTTGGATTGTGCATCGTGGGAAACCCAGCCCGTGGATATATGTATATTTATAACAATAAAAACCGTAAATTTGATACAACCCTAGTTCAGCGTGTTGTGGCTTTGGACGGGTTTCTGTGACTTTGATTGTCGTGAGCTCACTTGCCAATGAAGTCACAACTCCTTAAGGAGAAGGAAGCTAGAGCGGAAAAGTTTGCCAGTTTAAAAATCATCATCATCATAATAATGGCTTGCGATAGAAGGAAATTTAGCCGTGAAGAAACTTTTTCCCTTTATAGGTAAACCTCGATTTACAATCATCATTGTAGTCTGGAACTTCCATTGCTAAATAATGTGGCCATTAAATGAGTCGGGCCCAATTTTATGACCCAGTTAAGGCTGTTCTTAAGCCAATCCAGCTTTCCCCATTGACTTTCCCAGTTGGGGAAAAATTAGATATTTATAATTTCCCAGTTAAGGAAAAAATTGGATATTTATAATTTCCCAGTTAAGGAAAAAATTGGATATTTATAATTTCCCAGTTAAAATTTGGATATTTATAATTAGGATATCTGGGTCATAATTTACAACTTCCCCAGTTGGGAAAGTTGTAAATTATGACCCAAATACCCTAATTATAAATACCCAAATTTTAATCATGTGGCCACAGAGAACCTGATGTTTGCAGAGAAGCATCGATATTTAGACAAATACCTGCTCTACGGCCAGCTCAATTGAGACTAAAATCTAGGAAAAGGTTTCTTAAAAGTAAAGGTTCCCCTTGCACTTATGTGCTAGTCGTTCCCGACTCTAGGGGGCGGTGCTCATCTCCCTTTCAAAGCCGAAGAGCCAGCGCTGTCCGAAGACGTCTCCGTGGTCATGTGGCCAGCAAGACTCAACACTGAAGGCGCATGGAAGGTTGTTCCCTTCTCACCAAAGGTGGCTCCTGTTTTTTCTACTTGCATTTTTTAAACTACTTTCGAACGGCTAGATTGGCAGAAGCTGGGACAAATCACGGGAGCTCCCTCCGTTACGTGGCGCTCGGGATTCAAGCCGTCAAACTGCCGACCTTTCTGATCGACAAGCTCGGGGGGATTACTGCAGAGGTCATAACTCTGAAACACTGGTGCTCGGTCGCTTCTTTCCACTGCCGTCATAACTTTGAACGTCCGTTGTAAGTTGTGGACTACCTGCAAATATCTAGATGTCCAGTTACGTTTTGACCAGTGGGTTCAAACGGGAAGCTGTGGTCTCTTTCTTCAGATAGTCAGTTCAAAAGCAGCTTCCTGCTGTCTCTGCCCGGTGGCTTTCCTGTCCCCGGCTTGGTTGGCATCCTCTCCTGCCAGTTCCTCCTTTGAGAAGTTCACCATCTCCTGCTGTAACTCGCTGAGATCCTGAATCTCCAGGGCAAGGACGTAGAGATGGCGGAAAAGGGCTAGATCGGTCCTTCGCAGACACCGCTGGGGAAGGAAATGTCAAACGAAACAGATTTTATTAGTCACCAAGGACGGCGAAGTGCTTTTTGGAGAGGGAGTCCTCTCTGGAAAGAAGAGCCTTTTCCTTTTTTTAGAATAATAGTAATTTTTTCTCTCTTTCATTTTTTCTTTTTTTTAAATTTTGATACCTGCAAGATCTCTGTTGCAGGGCGGGGTGGACAGGTTTATACGATCTCAAATTGTTTCCTAGTGCAACCTGAGCAAGCAGGAAATAGGACAAACGTTGTCCTTCACTTATAAACATCTACTATTATAGGTGTTAGCAACTCTGGGTTCAGAACCAGTGTTACAACTCTGGTCCCGTAACCAGTGTTAGGAAATAAATGCGGAATAGTGTAATACACCGGACAGTAAAGAGATACGTTGCTTTCACCACACACAAACTCTACAAACTCTGATAGTAAGGAAATAAATAGTCTTTACTTTGTAGCAACTAAAATGCTTCTTCCCACCAGTGATACTAACTTCTCAAAACAATAACAGTCCTTCACCAAAACACAAGAGTTATCAGAGGGAGGCTAGGATAGATCTATTTCGAGCTATTTAGCTCTCATCAGCTAGCCATACCCTTACTGGGATTTGAACCAGGGAAGTATTACATGTGAGGCAGTTGTAATTGCCACCAGACCACTGGTTCTATCCTGATCAGCTGAGCCAGGAGGAATAAGTATATATAGGTTAACCTAACACACATGTAAAAAAAAGACACAACGAAACTCGTGGCTTTCTGTCTAGATGGTCTCTGGCGATGAGCCGAAAGGCAGAAAAGGAAACAGTATGTCTCCTCCCTTAATAGGGGCTTACCTGGGTGTTGTGACACTAGCTTGTCTCCCTGATTTATTTATCAGCTCAAAAACCTTATAGATATATAGGTGGACCCTAAGGAAGGCTGAGTGCCAAAGAATGGAGGCCTTTGAACTCTGGTGCTGGAGAAGAAGACTCCTGCATTGAGTCCCTTGGACTGCAAGGCCATCCAACCGGGCAGTCCTAGAGAAGATCCACCCTGGCTGCTCTTCACAAGGCCAGATCCAGAAGAGGAGACTCAAAAGACTTTGGCCACCTGATGAGAAGGAAGAAGGACTCCCTGGAGAAGAGCCTCATGCTGGGAACGATGGAGGGCAAAAGAAGAAGAAGGGGACGGCAGAGAAGGAGGTGGCTGGATGGAGTCATCGAAGCAAAAGGCCTGAGCTTCAATGGACTCCAGAGGAGGATGGGAGAGGACAGGAAGGCCTGGAGGAATGTGGTCCTTGAGGTTGCGATGGGTCGGTCACGACTTCGCAACTAACATCAATATACATGTAGAAACAGCTCATGTTTAATTGATTGTCCACTAAGACTCCAAGATCTCGCTCACAGTTCCTGCTATTAAGTCAGGTATTGACCTGTATGGTTGCTATGAGCAGACACTGACTTGATAGCACATTGTCAGTCAAAGGACTTCTACAAAACAACATCTCCTCAGGCCTTCCCCCACCTTCCGAAGCAAAAATGGAGACCCTCACCATTTCTCTCTGCACCCAGGAGATTTTCCCATGGAGGCTGCTGTGGTCCCCCTCCAGAGGCTTGGCCTCTTCCTGCTCTGCCATCTCGGGGAGAGGTTCTTCAGACAGAGGAGCCCCCCAAAACACTTTAGGTAAGGGGGGCAGCCCTTTGAAGGGAGGTGCCTCCTCTTCTTCGTTGCTCCAGGTGTCCATGGGGATGGGCTGGGCTCCTCTTTCAAAGCTACCTGAGGAAAGATGGCAGGGTTAGTTCATTCATTGGAAGAACCTTCTGTGCAGGAGGACCACCAGCCTGGTGATCAGGAGAAGGTCTTCTATCCCAAGCAAGAGCCCTTCGGATGACTCATCCATCATGGCGCCTTCACTCATTCCTACATGATTTCTCCAGGAGGAATTCTCGCACAAACTCTTGGGGAGAAACCCATCTTGCATTCCTGGTCTCCAACCTCACGGTCACTCCGTCCAGCAATGTTTGAGGGGCTCCTACAAAGAGGAGGGGGTCAACTTACAATACAATACAATAGCAGAGTTGGAAGGGACCTTGGAGGTCTTCTAGTCCACCCCCCTGCCTAGTC
Source organism: Rhabdophis nuchalis (assembly GCA_039707465.1). NCBI lineage: Eukaryota > Metazoa > Chordata > Lepidosauria > Squamata > Natricidae > Rhabdophis > Rhabdophis nuchalis. Next base: position 3,528,909 of record CM077654.1, read on the forward strand.
AAGAAACCCTATATGGTTTCCGACAAATGGCTATCCAACATCTTCTTAAAAACCTCCAGTGTTGGGGCATTCATAACTTCTGGAAGCAATTTCTGTTCCACTGCTGAATTGTTCTCACTGTCAGGAAATTTCTCCTCAGTTCTAAGTTGCTTCTCTCCTTGATTAGTTTCCACCCATTGCTTCTTGTTCTGCCCTCAGATACCTTGGAGAATAGCTTGACTCCCTCTTCTTTGGGGCAGCCCCTGAGATATTGGAAGACTTCTATCATGTCTCCCCTGGTCCTTCTTTTTATTAAACTAGACATGCCCAGTTCCTGCAACCGTTCTTCATATGTTTTAGCCTCCAGTCCCCTAATCCTCTTTCTTGCTCTTCTCTGCACTCTTTCTAGAGTCTCCACATCTTTTTTACATCGTGGTGACCAATCAGTTTTCAGGGAGAAAAATCAGTTAATGAGCAAGGCAGAACGCTCTGTAAGAACAATGGCCAAAGGATCATAAATCCACATTAAATTCCTAATGTGGAATTGTCTGAAATTGCCAAGCCAAAGAGACCTATAGAGTGTCACATGATCTCCCCCCCCCCCCTCCAAATAAAATAAAATAAAAAGAATTTCAATCTTACTATTGTGGCTGTTTATTTTGACCCTGCTTTGGGGTTGTTGTTTTTAAAAGAGGAAAATTCCCAAAATAATCTATGGAGATTCTTAGTAATCCAGGTCATAGATTGTCTCAAAGGTGCTTCCCACCCCCACCCCCTCTCCGATTACAACTGGTGGATGAAACTTCTTGGCTTCGCAGCATAAAGCCTTCCTCTCCTTCCTTAAATAAAGCCAGTCCAGGTGCCTTTTGAAAGACCAAAAAAAAAAAAAAAGCACCTTTGAGATCCTAAAATAGCCCCTAATCATTCCTAAATTCCTCCTTTCCTCTCCCGCAAAGTTTGAAGAGCAGGATTCTCTGAAGCTGCCCAGCTCTGACCCATCAGCACTTACCTTCCCAATTCTATTCTTCGCTTTTTCATCCCATCTTAGGACATCTCCATCGAATTCTTCAGGATGGGATGTCCTGAAGCTATTTTCCCTCTCTGGGAAAAAAAACAGCAACAGAAAACAGCAAGGAATCGTTCTCCCAGGGGAAGTAACCAGGTGGTCAAATCTGGAAGCAGGTATTGAATTGAATTGAATTGAATTTTCGTTTTAGAGGCTGGATTTTGGGCCCCTCCAAAGTTAGCTCTGGAAGGAAAGAACAAGTTGCTCCAAGGTGCCCAGTTCTGAAAGTGAACTGGGAAGGGAGGAGACGGGGGAAATTACACCTGAGCAGGTAACTTACTCATAGCAACCACCTTTGCTCAACTTTCGGTGAACCTGGACATTGTTTACCTGCTGGGCTTGTCCTGAAAATGCTCTCCGTGTGCTTTGAAAACCCACACCTAATTCCGTGGCTGCCAGCAGGGCAGTTAATTCAAAGTTCACAGGTGCCCAGGTGAGAGAGAGAGAGAGAAAGAGAGAGAGAGCAGAGTCGCCCCAGATTGCAGGACAGAAGGCTGGCAGTACCAAGCGGTGGGACGCCTGCATTGTAGGATAAGGAAAGAACCTCCTAAAGGTGATAAATTTCAGAAGTAATAGGAGGAAGTGATGAATCACAGTAGAAAAGAGGGATGGTTGGTTGGAAGGAATGCAGGCGGCACACCGAATGCCGAGATACCCCCTCGTAGACGACCCTCACTCTGCCAAGGACCTAGGAGTCATGTTAGCAACTCTGGGTTCAGAACCAGTGTTACAACTCTGGTCCCGTAACCAGTGTTAGGAAATAAATGCGGAATAGTGTAATACACCGGACAGTAAAGAGATACGTTGCTTTAACCACAAACAAACTCTAAAACAGTGATAGTAAGAAAATAAATAGTCTTTACTTTGGTGCAACTAAAATACTTCTACTTCTTCCGACCAGTGATTCTAACTTCTCAAAACAATAACAGTCTTTCACCAAAACACGGAGCTATCTTACAGGGATGCAAAACAAATACTTCTTCAGACTTTAGTCTTCACCTTCAGCTATTCAGCGGCAAACAGTAAGCACGGGATTCAAAGGGAATCGAAAAGGGAAAGGACTGTGTTCCTGAGCTTCCTTTTATGGTAGAGCTGAGAAGCACAGCCAATCAGAATTTAACACAGTTCTTAAAGCTACATAACTCCTTAAGAACATAGGCTCATATATATTATCAACCCAATATAAGGCTGACTATCCTATCAAGTCCTTCTCTCAAACCATCTAAGCCCCAGAGCTCACCGTAACGGCACTGCCAAAAAGACATCAAGAGTTGTGAACCTAATTTTGCAAAGCTTCTTCTAACGTTGCACTGCAAACGAGGGCATACAAAACCTTTGCCAGACCAATCCTCGAATAGAGCTCGTCTGCCTGGAATCCACACTGCAGATTGGACACGAATACGATAGAGTGGATCCAGAGCAGCGGTGAAATTCAAATCTTTTTTTACTAGTGGTTCTGTGGGCATGGCTCGGTGGGCGTGGCAGGGGAAGGATCCTGCAAAATCTCCATTCCCTCCCCACTCCTGGGGGAAGGATACTGGGCTACTAACTTATTGATTCGCTTAGTGATGGTGGGGGAACGAAGGTCGTAAAATGGGGCGAAACTCACTTCACAAATGTCTCACTTAGCAAGAGAAATTTTGGGTCCTATTGTGGCCGTACATCGAGGGCTACCTGTATACTCAACATACAACCGTTCCTTTAGTGACCGTCTGAAGTTAGAACAGCACTGAAGAAAACATGGCTTACGACTGGTCCTCGCAGTTACGACCGTCACCGAATTCCCCATGGTCCCCTGATCAAGATGTGGGCACTTGGCAAGTGGGATGCATTTAAGATAGTTTTAGTGTCCCCGGATCACACGATGACAACTTTCCCAGGCGACCAGGGGGAGCCAGTAGAGAACCAGCAATTAGCTAAAGAAAAGAGTGCCTCTGACCATGTACAGAATGCTTTTTTTTCCCCATTGGGAAAAAAATTCATCAACCTGCTCACGACAGAATATTCCAAGACTTCAACCCTGAGTGTGATAAGGCGAAGCAATTAATTGATCATTGCATCCTTTTTAAAAATTATCATTATCGTTAGTCTCAAGGACTGCCTCCTTTTTAAACGCTATTGGGAAGGCGCCTGTTCGAACAGTTCCCACGTTATACCGCAAGAGGCCGCTAAATGCCAAGTAAGGGCAAGGCAAGGTCGGGAGGAGGTTTCACTTCTCACGACTGAGCATGCCCGCGAAGATGCACGCGCAGGCGCAGTCTCAGCCGGTTCGTGGGGAAAGGTCCTTTCGGCTGCCTTGAGACGGCGGGCAAGTCACGTGACGCGCTTAAAGATGGCGGCGCCGGTGCTGGTGAGGACTTGGCGCGGGGGGGGCAGGGGGGAGGTTGCTTGCTTTTCCATTTCAGGACGAAGAGACCGGATTTGAACTCGGCACCTCGGTAAAAAAAACAAGGAAGACCAGTTGCCCTTGAGGGAAAAGCACGTTTGGGACAACCAAGGGAGGGAGGGATGAGAATCTCCATAGAGCAGTGTTTCTCCACCTGGTCCACTTGAAGATGTCCGGACTTCAACTCCCAGAATTCCCCAGCCAGCGAATGCTGGCTGGGGAATTCTGGGAGTTGAAGTCCGGACATCTTCAAGTGGACCAGGTGGAGAAACACTGCCATAGACATTGATCAACCAATGACATTGTAATTTTAGTACAATGACAATAAAGATTATTATTGTTGTTGTTGTTATTATTATTATTATTATTATTCACTGTGTAGCTAAAAGTGCTGCTAATTGACAGATGACAGTAAAGCCAAGTAAACTCCATGAAACCAAGTTTAATTTGTTTCTTTGCTTTGTGTAAGAAAATTTGGCTTCTGCTTCCTTCTCTTTCCAGCTCCGGCAAAGCAAGCGTTGGACCTCCTTATGCGTCGGCTGTCCGTTCAGCAGCACTTCCCAGGCTCTCTCGTCAAACCGCCCGAACGGTGGGATATTCCAGTATCTCTCCAGCCGCTTCTATGACATTGAAAGCATTGTTGAAATTGGCCGGAAATTAAAGAGATGGAGAAAGGAAAAAGATAACAAGTAGGTAAACCTAAGAATCTTTCTCTGATTCCTATAGCTATAGTAGTGGATTCCTGCATTGGATGAGATTCCGGCATGGGGGTTAGCGGATTCTGGGAATTGATTGCATCTTCAAACGTGTTGGCTGGGGAATTCTGGGAATTGAAGCCTATGGATCTTTAAACATGCTAGCTGGAGAATTTGGGGAATTAAGCCTATGGATCTTCAAGCGTGTTGGCTGGGGAACTCTGGGAATTGAAGTCTATGAATCTTTAAGCGTGTTGGCTGGGGAATTCTGGGAATTGAAGTCTATGAATCTTTAAGCGTGTTGGCTGGGGAATTCTGGGAATTGAAGTCATTGCATCTTCAAACGTGTTGGCTGGGGAATTCTGGGAATTGAAGCCTATGGATCTTTAAGCGTGTTGGCTGGGGAATTCTGGGAATTGAAGTCATTGCATCTTCAAACGTGCTGGCTGGGGAACTCTGGGAATTGAAGTCTATGGATCTTCAAGTGTGCTGGCTGGGGAACTCTGGGAATTGAAGTCTATGAATCTTTAAGCGTGTTGGCTGGGGAATTCTGGGAATTGAAGTCTATGGATTTTCAAGCATGTTGGCTGGGGAACTCTGGGAATTGAAGTCTATGAATCTTTAAGCGTGTTGGCTGGGGAATTCTGGGAATTGAAGTCATTGCATCTTCAAACGTGCTGGCTGGGGAACTCTGGGAATTGAAGTCTATGGATCTTCAAGTGTGTTTGCTGGAGAACTCTGGGAATTGAAGTCTGGATCTTCAAGTGTGTTGGCTGGGGAACTCTGGGAATTGAAGTCTGTGGATCTTCAAGCGTGTTGGCTGGGGAACTCTGGGAATTGAAGTCCACGCATGACAAATGGAAGACAAGAGTTTCCCAAGGAGGTTTTTTAAATACCTTTTCCACCCACAGGTATGACCCTGAACTACACCAGCGTTATGGCAGTGATATCGGAGCTGCCATCTTTGTCTTGAAGCTGCAAGGAGCCATTCGGTCGGTGCGATGCCTGTTTTTATCTACCACTGCCTGGTGGGAGGGCTGTATCCTTCCCCCCCCCCTCTTCTGACCCAGGCTCCCCCCAAAAGCCCGGGGGGCAGAGTCCTGGTCCCGACAAAACACCCTTTTATGAAACGAATGTGAATTCCTCTCGATTCCTTCCCACGCCACTGCCTTGCCACCGCCAGGCACACGCGATCCAGCTTTGTGACCAGGAGGGTCATAAAATGAGGCAAAAGTCACTTTAGCCAATGTCCCACTTACTATCACAGACCTACGCCTCTTCCGTCGGATGTTAAAAGCACATTTTTTTCTTCTAGCCGGCCTGACATAGACCAAGGATATCATTTTAAATTTCAATATTTATTGGTTTTAATCTTTTATAGTATTTAAATTTTAGCACAGAGTTAATAATTTAATTGTTTTTTTTATATTTTGTATGTGTTGTTGGGGTTTTTATCTTTCTGTGCACCGCCCCGAGTCCCTCCAGGGAAAATAGGGCGGTATATAAATCGAAATAATAAATAGATAGATAGATAGATAGATAGATAGATAGATAGATAGATAGATAGATAGATAGATAGATAGATAGATAGATAGATAGATAGAACTGAAAATGGTGGGCTTGGTTGGGGCCGCCTGCGTTGAGATCAGGAGATTTTTTTTATTATGATTTTTGCTCTAGTTTCCAGGACCAAATGGATTGGTATCGCAGGGACCCTAAAGAGGGAGAAAGCATCGATTTTGAAGATTATTATGGGAAATGCTTGGAAGGCATTGACCTCAGCGGCTCCTTCATCAGTTACATCGGCCTGAAACACTTCGGTGAGAAATCTCAGGCTCCGTTTGGGTGCTAGGAAGGTTTGGGTGGCAGTAACCCCTTGCCCCTCCTTCCCTCCCCCTTCTCCTCCTCCTCTTCCTCCTCCTCCTTCTCATATTCCCCCCCTCCGCCTCTCCATCCTCCCCTCCCTCTGTCCCTTGTCCCCCTCCCCAATTCCTCCCTACTGCCTCTCCTTCCCCTCCTCCTCTTCCTCCTTCCCATATTCTCCCCTCCTCCTCTTCACCCTCCTTCCTCTTGTCCCCCTCCTTCCCATATTCCTCCTCTCCCTCCTCTCCCCTCACCTCTAACCCTCCTCCCTCTCCCCCGTCCCCCTCCCACATTCCTCCCTCCGTCCCCCTGCCCACCTCCTCCCTCTCCCACTCCCCTATTCCTTTCCTTCCTCCTTTGCCCTACCCATCCGCCCCTCTTCCTCCTTCCCCCTCCTCCTCCCCATTTCCCCTCCCCCTGTCCCCATTCCTCCCCTACCTCCTTCCCCCTGCCCCTCCTCCCCCATTCCTCTCCTTCCGCTCCTCCCCCCTCCCCTATTCCTTCCCTTCCTCCTCCCCACTACCCATTCCCCATCCCCTCTTCCTCCTTCCCTTAGTTCCCCTCCTCCATCTTCCCCAACCCCCCTCTTCCTCCTCCTCCCCTCCCTCCTCCTCCTCCTCATTACACTTCCTCCCCTCCTCCCCATTTTCCCCGTTCTTCCTCTCGCTCTTCCTCCTCTGAGTAATAGATTTTATACAGTGCTTTTCCTTATGGGACCCTTTACATCAGGGGTCTCCAACCTTTGCAACTTTAAGTCTGAAGGACTTCAGCTCCCAGAACTCTCCAGCCAGCAAAGCTGGCTGGAGAAGTCTGGGAGCTGAAGTCCTTCAGACTTAAAGTTGCAAAGGTTGGAGACCCCTGCTCTAAAAGGATGCAAATGCAAAGCTGGCTGGAGAAGTCTAGGAGCTGAAGTCCTTCAGACTTAAAGTTGCAAAGGTTGGAGACCCCTGCTCTAAAAGGATGCAAATGCAAAGCTGGCTGGAGAAGTCTGGGAGCTGAAGTCCTTCAGACTTAAAGTTGCAAAGGTTGGAGACCCCTGCTTTACATAGCCAATTCCCATCCTTTACTAGGACCGCAGCACTTTGGTGAGGCCAAATAGCTCAGATGTCCCTTGCTAAACTTTCATGGCGGGGGTGGGTGTGGGTGGGTGGGTAGACTTGGCAGTGCCTGCCTCCACCCTCCCTGTCTGGCACCACAGCCACTACCTCACCCTCGCTAAGCTGGCGTGGCACCCATTCACCATCTGAAATTTGAATGACTTCTCCCTCTTCTGCCCTCCGTGAGTTACAGGGCCACCATTTATGTATTTTAATGGGTTTTTTAATTATTTTTAGCACGGGATATTGTTTAATTGTGTTTTAAAGTATGTATTATTGTATTTATTGTTTATATTGTTTTTAGTTCCTCCTGTGCACCGCCCCGGGTCCCTGTGGGGAGAGGGAGCGGTTAATAAATTCGAATTTATTATTATTATTATTATTATTATTTGCAATCTTTGCCCTGCGGTTTTTTATTTCCTTACAATAATACAATAGCAGAGTTGGAAGGGACCTTGGAGGTCATCTAGTCCAACTCCCTGCCTAGGCAGGAAACCCTATACCGTTTCAGACCAATGGCTCTCCGACGTCTTCTTAAAGACTTCCAGGGTTGGGGCCTTCACACCTGTTATATGGCGTGGTTGTTTTTTTTACAGTAATTTCCTCTTAATATGCCTAATAAAAATCCGGTGCCCGTTTCCCATCTCCTCCAATCCCCTGGATCCCCCCCCCCCCCACACACACACAGCGAGCCTAAAAGGCCTGAAGCATCTGGACCTCAGCCGGTGCCCCCTCATCGATGACTGGTGCCTGAACCTGCTACACCCCTTCGGCTCCTCCCTAAAGACTTTGATGTTGGCCGGCTGTCCCCGGATCACGGAGAAAGGGCTGCCTTGCCTCCACCACTTCGAGTAAGCGCGGTGGGTCTTCATTCGGGGGGGGGGGGCGGCTTCTTCACTCTAGGAATGAAAGAAAAGAGAGAGAGGCAGAGGTGGGATTTTTGCAGGGAGTCCCCAGCGCCTTAGAGGGGGGCGTGAGTCATTGAGTCCTTGAGTTGGAAGGGGAATTTTAGAGCAGAGGGACTCCAACCTGGGCAACTTTAAGACTTGTGGAGTTCAACTCCCAGAGTTCCTCAGGTATGAAAGCCGGCTGGGTGACTTTGGGCCAATCAACAGGAGACTGGGAGTTCTAGTCCCGCCTTAGGCATGAAAGCTGACTGGGTGACTTTGGGCCAATCAACAGGAGACTGGGAGTTCTAGTCCCGCCTTAGGCATGAAAGCTGACTGGGTGACTTTGGGCCAATCACCAGGAGACGGTGAGTTCTAGTCCCACCTCAGGCATGAAAGCTGACTGGGTGACTTTGGGCCAATCACCAGGAGACGGTGAGTTCTAGTCCCACCTCAGGCATGAAAGCTGACTGGGTGACTTTGGGCCAATCAACAGGAGACTGGGAGTTCTAGTCCCGCCTCAGGCATGAAAGCTGACTGGGTGACTTTGGGCCAATCACCAGGAGACGGTGAGTTCTAATCTTTCCATATGCAGGAAAGCTAGCTGGATGAGTTTGGCCACTCACCATGAGACCGTGAGGCGCTCCATGGCTCGGGACCTAGCTATCTGCGGGATCGGATCCTGCCCCATACATCCTCACGACCGATTCGCTCCCACAGAGAGGGACTTCTCCGGGTGCCGTCCACTAGACTTTGTCAGCGGGCGACGCCCAGGGGAAGGGCTCTCTCTGTGGCGGGCCCGGCCCTCTGGAACGACCTTCCCCCCGATATTAGAACGACCACGGTCCTCCGCTCCTTCCGTACGAAATTAAAGACCCATTTCTTTCGACTGGCCGGCCTTGGATAGTCTCTCTGTCTATAGATTTTAAATGTATTTTAATGGGTTTTAATTTTTTAGCACGGGATAACATTGTTTAATTGTGTTTTAAAGTATATATTTCTGTATCTATTGTTTATATTGTTTTTAGTCCTCCTGTGCACCGCCCCGGGTCCCTGTGGGGAGAGGGAGCGGTTAATAAATTCAAAGTTATTATTATTATTATTATTATTATAATCCCGCCTTGGGTATGAAAGTTTACTCGGTAACTTTGGCCCAATCCCTTTTTCTTAGCCCAGCCCACTTTGCAGGGTCGTTGTTGTTGTGGAAATTAGGGAGAAGAAATCATACCTTTGCCACCTCCAGCTATTGCTATAAACAAAGGCCGGCTAGAAATAAAAATGAAATAAGGAAAGGCCAGTCTTATCTTTGCAGAGAAGAGGGAGGGAGGGGCGGGTGTGTGTGTCAATGGAAGCAATGGGAAAAACCCCTCTGTTCGTTTCTTGCAGAAATCTGGAGCGCTTGGATGTCTCCAGCCTCCCTTCTGTTTCTCACCCGCTGTTAATTCGGATCCTCCTGGAGGAAATGCTGCCCCAGTGTTACATTGTGGGGCTGGACGACCAGGGGGACACGGACTCTCCCACCAAGCGAGAAAAAGAACGGATTTCCCCCACGCTCAGCGGGATCTCCCCTTGAACTGGAAGGGAGAAAACCGAAACAAATCTTTAAAATTCCGTGTCCCTTCTACGCACCCCTTTGATGGACACACACGGACACCGTTGTTTTAAAGCCGACAGTTGTTGGCCAAGCTCGTTGTGGATTGCGTAAGTCAAAGTCGGCACGACTGATGTGGCCCCGGGTGGGGGGACTAAGCAGGGGCCCCCAAACTTGGCCACTTTGAGACTTGTGGACTTCAACTCCCAGAGTTCCTCGGCCAACTTTGACAACTTTAAGACTCGTGGACTTCAACTCCCAGGATTCCTCAGCCAACTTTGACAACTTTAAGACTGGTGGACTTCAACTCCCAGAATTCCTCAGCCAACTTTGACAACTTTAAGACTCGTGGACTTCAACTCCCAGGATTCCTCAGCCAACCTTGGCCACTTTAAGACTGGTGGACTTCAACTCCCAGAATTCCTCAGCCAACTTTGACAACTTTAAGACTCGTGGACTTCAACTCCCAGGATTCCTCAGCCAACTTTGACAACTTTAAGACTGGTGGACTTCAACTCCCAGAATTCCTCAGCCAACTTTGACAACTTTAAGACTCGTGGACTTCAACTCCCAGGATTCCTCAGCCAACCTTGGCCACTTTAAGACTGGTGGACTTCAACTCCCAGAATTCCTCAGCCAACCTTGGCAACTTTAAGAATTCTGGGAGTTGAAGTCCATGAGTCTTAAAGTTGGCAAGGTTGGCTGAGGAATTCTGGGAGTTGAAGTCCACGAGTCTTAAAGTGGCCAAGTTTGGAGACCCCTGCTCTAAAGGATGTCAATGATTTCATATATTTTTCTTCACGGCAGGGGGATAATAAATGGGGTCTCCCTATTTAGGGGGCGAGTAAACGCTGAAGGGGCTCGTTCCCCACTTTTTCGAGGATCACTTTGAATAAATCACTTTAAAAAAAAAAAGAGCTTCCCCTTTGATTTAACGAACGGAAAAGCCAAAACGATTCCCTGGATGATGTGCCTTATTCCCAGATGGGCTGGATTCAGTTTTTGGATAGCCCAACGGCTAGAGCAAGGGGGTCGGCAACCTGTGGCCGAACCGGCAGCAACCCACCCTTGGTCTTAGCCACTGAGCGTCCACGTCCCTAGATCAGCAGGTAGACTCCCTCTGAATAAGGAGGTTCTGCTTCTCCGGGGGATGGGGGTGAGGCTGGCGGCTGGTATTAAGGAGGCAGCTATGAGGGTTCACCTTGAACCCTTCTCACCTGGGGAAGGGAAAGTACCTTCCCTTCTTCCTCGCTGTTTTACATATGCAAATAGATGCTGGTTTATCCTTTCTCCTCTCTTGCTTCCCCCCCCCCCCTTTCTATCCGTAATCAGTGCTTTGCCCATCTCGGTTTACAAGGCCGTTGGGAGACAGTGAGTTCTAGCCCTGTCTTGGGCATAAAGTATGATTGGGTGACTTTGGGTCCGTAACTAGGAGATGGTGAGTTCTAGTCCCGCCTTAGCACAGGTGGGTGTTGGACCTGCAGCCATCTTTTCTTTTGGATCTCTGGCCTGCCGCACTTTTTATTATTCTCCTATGCATTTTCTACGGTGGGAAAATGCGGAGTTCGATGATAGGTAGCCATAACAACATTCTTTCTGGAAAGCCAAGGTCATCCTTGGTCTTTGCGCTTCTGCACCTGACCGGAACTGAATGGGTGGAAATTGCCAGCGTGGCAGAGGGATATTGGACCTTGTGAAAGTTAAAAGTGGCAGCTGTGAAGGGAACCCTTCTCACCTGGGGGAAGGGAAAGTACCTTCCCTTCTTCCTCGCTCTTTTACATATGCAAATAGATGCTGGTTTATCCTGTCTCCTCTCTTGCCTTGCCAACCCCCTCTCCCGCTTCTACCTGTAATCGGTGCTTTGCGCATCTCGGTTGACAAGGCCTGCCCCTTCTATCATTGTCATCAGGGGAAGCGGGTTGATACCTCCGGGGCGCAAAGCCGCAGCTGCGACGCACCTGAGATTTCCACCCGCTGCAGGCAGTCGATGAAAACAATCTTCTTTTTATTATTTATTTCTTGCAAGTGGGAACATGCCTGGGTGGAGGGCTGGCACAAAGCCGCCCACTGCAGCGTCAGAGTAGGGGAAAAGGTGTGGGGCTGTGCAGCCCGAGCGTGCCGTTCCGTGTGTTCTTTTACACACACAGACACACACACACACAACCTTTGCAAGGGCTTCGGTCTCCTCTCCCAGAAGCGTTTGGGGGTATGTGAAGGTAGGAGGACTCGTAACGGCAGGAGGGGTGCTGCGGGGGGGTGGGATGTTTCAGCCTGCAGAAACCCTCCTCATTTCAGCCAACCCAACACCTGTAGCCCAGGTGAGCTTTTCAGCCTAAGCCAATCTCGCACTGGTGGTGATTTAAGAGTTACTGGTAGTTCTTGGCTCGTAAGAGTGCTGAGCTTTTGGATCGGAAAGGTCGGCAGTTCGAAACCCCAGCGCCGCGTAAGGGAGGGAGCTCCCGTGACTTGTCCCAGCTTCTGCCAAGCTAGCCGTTTCGAAAGCAGGTAAAAAATGCAAGTAGAAAAATAGGAAACACCTTTGGTGGGAAGGGAACAGCATTCTGCTCAGTGGTTTGAATCCCTAGTGCCGCGTAATGGAGTGAGCTCCTGTTTCTTGTCTCAGCTTCTGCCAACCTAGCAGTTCGAAAGCAGGTAAAAAATGCAAGTAAGAAAATAGGAACCACCTTTGGTGGGAAGGGAACAGCGTTCCATTCAGTGGTTTGAATCCCTAGTGCCGCATAACGAAGTGAGCTCCTGTTTCTTGTCCCAGCTTCTGCAGTTCGAAAGCAGGTAAAAAATGCAAGTAGAAAAATAGGAACCACCTTTGGTGGGAAGGGAACAGCTTTCCGTTCAGTGGTTTGAATCCCTAGTGCCGCATAATGGAGTGAGCTCCTGTTTCTTGTCTCAGCTTCTGCCAACCTAGCAGTTCAAAAGCACATAAAAAATGCAAGTAGAAAAATAGGAACCACCTTTGGTGGGAAGGGAACAGCGTTCTGTGCACCTTTGGGGTTGAGTCATGCTGGCTACATGACCCCGGAGACGTCTTCGGACAGCGCTGGCTCTTCGGCTTTGAAACAGAGATGAGCACCGCCCCCTAGAGTTGGGAACGACCGGCACATACGTGCATGGGGAACCTTTACCTTTAGTCCTTGACTTACAACCGTTCATTTAGCGACCAAAGTCACAACAGCTCGGGGGAAAAAGCAAAGTTACGACCGTTTTTCACATGTAAAGACCATCGCAGCCTCCCCGTGATCCAACTTCAGACGCTCGGCAACCGGTTCCCGTTTCTCTCCTTGGGTCGGTCACGCGATCCCTTTTTGCGCCCCCCCACCACCCTCCCGACGAGGCGAAGTCGTTGGGGAAGCCGGATTCCCTTGACAGTCAGGTTGCTCGCTTGACCAACCCCAGCGATTCGCTTAACAACGGCGGCAGGAGAGGTCGTAAAGCGGGGCAAGGCTCCCTGTACCCATGTCCGCCTTGACCACAGAAGTGTTGGGCTCCCTCGTTGGTCGTAAGTCCTGGACGTCAGCTGTATTCGTTCTGTAGTTCTCCACCCTGGCCCTGAATGGCGCTCGTCCCTCTCTTCTCCGCCTCTCTGCGTTCGCCCTGCAAGAGTGAGAGTGAGAGTGTGCGTTTTGTGTGTATTTGTGTGTGTGTGTGTGATAGATCTATCCCTTTTGAGCTGTGAGTTCTCTTCCTTCACCTTCCTTCTGGAGGAAGAGCCATCTGCATCTCCTCCCCTCCCTGCCCAGATCAGGGTCCTTTTTAACGCCTCCCGGCTTGGCTCTGAAGTAGAGGTGTTAAAATTGGAGGTGATTCAATTGTGTAACGAGCACATGGCTCCTCTGACACACACACACACACACATGGCCGTAGACTGCCAGATGCCTTGCGAGTCCCTCCCTCCCTCCCTTCCTTCCTTCCTTCCTTTTCTGTCTTCGCACAATTCACACAATCTCTTTCTGGTGTTGATTGATCCTTCCATTCTTCTCTTCTTTCCTTCCTTCCTCCCTCCCTCCTTCCCTGCCTTCCTTCTTTCCCTTCCTTCTTTCTTCTCTTCCTCCCTCCTTCCCCGCCTTCCTTCTTTCCTTTTCTGTCTTCACACAATTCAAACAACCTCCTTCTGGTGTTGATTGATCTTCCCTCCCTCCCTCCCTCCCTCCCTCCCTCCCTCCCTTCCTTCCTTCCTTCCTTCCTTCCTTCCTTCCTTCCTTCCTTCCTTCCTTTTCTGTCTTCACACAATTCAAACAACCTCTTTCTGGTGTTGATTGATCCTCCCTCCCTCCCTCCCTCCCTCCCTCCCTCCCTCCCTTCCTTCCTTCCTTCCTTCCTTCCTTTTCTGTCTTCGCACAATTCACACAACCTCTTTCTGGTGTTGATTGATCCTTCCTTCCTCCCTCCCTCCCTCCCTCCCTCCCTCCCTCCCTTCCTTCCTTCCTTCCTTCCTTCCTTTTCTGTCTTCGCACAATTCACACAACCTCTTTCTGGTGTTGATTGATCCTCCCTCCCTCCCTCCCTCTCTCCCTCCCTGCCTTCTTTCCCTTCCTTCCTTCTTCTCTTCCTCCTCCCTCCCTGTCCTTCCTCCTTCCCTCCTTCTCTCTCCTTCCTTCCTCCTTCCCTTCCTTCTTCCTAATGTCTTCCTCCCTTCTTCCTCTCCTTCCTCCTTTCCTCTCCTTCCTTCTCTTCTTAATTTCTTCCTTCCTTCTTCTCTTCTTCCTTCCTCCTTCCCTGTCCTTCTTTCTTTCTTTTTTTTAAAAAATTCTCGGCAGGCCTTCTGCGGTTTGACGGCTGACAACTTTGTGTGGGTTTTGGTGTCTCCCCCCCCCCCCCATTTTAAAAAGATGTGTTATATGTGAAGTTTTGCCAGGGAAATAAGGCGAGTCACTAAAAATGGAACTTTTTTGTCACACCTCTGAGTGTCGCCCACGGCTCCTTGGTGTGTGTATGTGTGTGTGTGTGTCTCTCGACTGTCCTGGGCACCTTCTGAAATTCAACTTTTAAGCATCTCTTAGCTGCCATTCTGGGGTGGGGTTTTTCCCCCCTTTCCATTTGGGAGAATTTCTCCACCGGAAGAGCTACTTCAGTTTCTCTTTGGACAGGGTGATACAGGCAGTCCTCGACTTAACGACCAAAAAGGTGAGACAGTTGTTAAGTGCATTTTTTTGGCCCTGTTTTTACAACCTTTCATGTCACAGTTGTGCTACCAGGCGCCTGATTTTTGACGGACATGACCTTCCTAATAGATCTGGTTCGGATTTTTGTGCAAAAGAAATCCTTTTCTGGTTAATTTATTTTTATTGAATGTATTCATTGCCCATTTGACCATAAAGCAGGGGTCTCCAACCTTTGCAACTTTAAGTCTGAAGGACTTCAGCTCCCAGACTTCTCCAGCCAGCTTTGCTGGCTGGAGAATTCTGGGAGCTGAAGTCCTTCAGACTTAAAGTTGCAAAGGTTGGAGACCCCTGCCATAAAGGATGCACTTTTGCAATGGCTATAAGTGTGAACACAGGTCATAAGTCTCTCCGCCCCCCACCCAGTGCCATTGTAACTTCAAACAGTCCTTAAACGAACTGTTGTAAGGCAAGGACCAGCTGCATTTATCAAAGCAAAAGTCCAGGAATTTGGGAAGAATTTGCATTCTGTTATAGGGGAACAGAAAATGCCTTGCTGCTGTGGAAAAATTTGGCTGCTTCTGTTCTTCCAATAATGCAATGAGGCACATTTATTTGCATTGCTAACCAGAATGTCCCAATACTAAATCCTTCCGCAAGGCATAATTAGCACTGGAATTTGAATGGGTTATCCCGATGATCACCTTCATTTGTAATGACTAGGCAGGTGGAAAAACCACCCTGAAACCCAAATGTGATGACCAAATCGATTCCTTAGCCAGCGCGAGGAGCAGAATAAAAGCGGAAAATTTTGGCAGCATCCAGATGTGGAGTCCATCCTTAATAGTAAATAACAATCATATCCTGCCCCATACATCCCTTCGGCCGATTCGCTCCCACAGAGAGGGACGTCTCCGGGTGCCGTCCACTAGGCAATGCCAGCGGGCGACGCCCAGGGGAAGGGCCTTCTCTGTGATGGGCCCGACCCTCTGGAACGACCTATCCCCCGAACTTAGAACGACCACGGACCTCCGTTCCTTCCGCCAAAAAGTCAAAACTTATCTGTTCCATCAGGCCGGCTTGGCCTAATTTATGCTCCTCGCCCCAGTCTGTAATTTAAATTGTTTATTTGGTTTTAATGGGATACAATTTTTAATGTTTACAAATTTTAGTACAGGGTTATTTAATTCGATTTTAATTATGTATGTATTGTAATGATTTTAGATGTTTTTTAATTTTTCCTGTACACCGCCCCGAGTCCCTTCGGGGAGAAGGGGTGGTCTATAAATTTAATAAATTATTATTATTATTATTAATTATATTTAATTTATATAAACCGTTTATATTTTTAATACAATTTTTCACACCTAGGACCATGGTAGCATCCCTGTGGCCATGGAATCAAAATTCGGGGGCTTGGCTCGTGATCACGATGGTGGCAGGGTGACGCGATCCACTTTTGCGACTTTCTGACAAGCAAATTCTCACGCAGACACACTTGTCCATTTCTCTCCCCCCCCCCCCCCCCGTCCCCCGGCCCTGTTTCAAACCAAGGCGTGGCCCGGCAGTGTTGTGCGGCCCCCCCAGGGTTGGTGACGCCTGCTTTACTCTGTCACTGCTAGGTGATTTTTGCAAATCTGGTTCTCCAGCTTTTAGGGCCACGAATGTGGTGGGTGGGGAGAGCAGCCAAGAGTGACTTTTTAATTCTTGCAACGTTTTCTGCCCCCCGGGGAACTCAACTCGTTTGGCTGAATCGGGTGGCCCGCGGCCTTTCCTGCATTGTCCACCAGATCGTCCATCTCTCCGGGCAGAAATTCTGCTGGAAATTTCCAGCCAACGTTCTGCGCTCTGCCAGCGATGAGTTCGTGATGGGTTTCCCGCGAGGTTGCCGGGATCTCAGCGTGGGCTACTGGTTTTGACTCTCGCTTCCTTTCCTTTGAAAATAAACAGAGTTTAAGCCTTCCCTGGAAACTCATGGCAGGTTGTCCTTGAGTTACGACCAGAATGGAGTTCCCCTTCGTAAGCTGAGGCACCCGTGTGACAACTTTTTTTGTGGTCGTCGTGAAGCAAATGTCATGGCCATTAAGTGAATCAATGTATTCCTATGGGCGTTTTTGCTAGACATTGGCTAAAAAAGAATGCAGAATGCAGTATTGCAGTATTGCAGGCTGGCATTACCCATCTGTAGTAAAAGAGAGTGGGGTTTGTGAAGGAAAAGAGGAGGAGGAGGAGGAGGAGGAGGAGGGCGACTGTGAGGTCCTTGGTGCTCTCTGATTTGGTTTTCTTGCAAACGTTTCATGACCCAACAGTGCTACAAGGAGAGAAGGACTGTGGGGTCCTTGGTGCTCTCTGAGCTTGGTGGTTTTGTTGCAGACGTTTCATGACCCAACTAGGTAACATCATCAGCACTAGAAGAGAGAGGACTTTGCTCTCATTTCTCTCATTTCAAGTTCAACGTTTACAGAAAAAGATATCTGTTGTTACACCAGTCCTGATAGCAGCCTTCAGCGTGATAACAGAATAACAGAGCTGGAAGGGACCTTGGAGGTCTTCTAGTCCAACCCCTTACTCAGGCAGGAGTTTCTACACCATTCCGGACCAGCGGCTGTCCAATCCCTTCTTTAAAAACCTCCTTCCTTTAGATCAGTGTTTCTCAACCTTGGCTCTGCTGGCTGGGGGAATTCTGGGAGTTGAAGTCCACAGGACTTCAAGTCGCCAAGGTTGAGAAACACCGCTTTAGATATCGACGCCCTCAATATCTAAAATATGCAATTGATCAGGACCTGGACTGTGGAAAGAGAGAGGCCATCCCTTGGCGATAGGCCAAGTCGCGAGTGGAGGGCTCTGCCCAGGGTGTCAAAACCAGCATAGCAACACCCACCCACCCAGCTCTAAAGAAACCAGCCGGTGGAGTCGGCTGGATGCTAAAAAGGTTCTTCCCACGCCATGTGTGGTTAGGAAGGCGTCTCTCTCTCTCTCTCTAGGTGGGGAAAGTCCCTAAAAATAAAGAAGGAAACCTTACTTGGGAGCTGTTATTTGCAAGCCCAGCTCGGTCTGTGCGGTTTCTGGTGGACGGAGAGTTCTCCGCTAAGACTATTAAAAGCCAGGGGCTGCAACTAAAAATAAATTCAGAGGCGGGGGGGGGGGGGGCATGGAGTTTGGGGAGAAAAGGAGCACTCGAAACCCGAACCGCTTATTAGAAAATATTCCTGTTTTCTTAGCATTTAAGGTTAGCACCTTAACCTCAGTCCAGTTTTGCTCCTGTGGCTTCTAGTTGGGACAGAGAACAAAAGTCTATTAGAAAATGTTTCTTTTCCTAGTACTTAATAGAGTAGAGTAGAGAAGAGTAGAACATAGAATAGAATTAGAATAGAGTAGAATAGAATAGAATAGAAGTAGAATAGAATAAGAATAGATTAAAACAGAATAGGAGTAGAATAGAATAGTAGAATAGAATAGAATAGTAGAATAGAATAGAAGAACAGAATAGGAGTAGAATAGAATAGAAGTAGAATAGAATAGAATAGAACAGGAGTAGAATAGAATAGAATAGAAGTAGAATAGAATAGGAGTAGAATAGAATAGAATAGAATAAGAATAGAATAGTAGTAGATTCGATCGGGGCGGGGGTCTTGTGTGCCCCCCCCCCCGTTGGAATCGGGAGCGCGCAGCCTTCGCTTTCCTTGCTCCGCTCCTGCTTGCCCGGGGCGGCGAGCGCTGCATCGGAGCTTCGACCCCACGCAGAAGCGCGTCTCCCGGGTATCCCTGCGGGAGAGGCTCGGGCAGCAGGAGGCGGAGGAGGAAGGAGGAAGAAACAGAAGAAGGAAGGATGATAAAAGGGAGAGGGGAAGGAGATGTGGAAGGGTAGGAGAAGAGAAGGAAAAGGAGAGGAAGGAAGAAGGAAGGAAGGAGAAAGAGAAAGGGAAGGAGAGAGAGGAGGAGGGAAAGAGGAAGCAGAAAAAAGGGAAGGAGATAGCGAGGAATAGTAGAAAAATAGAGGAAGAGGAGGAGAAAGAAGGACAGGGAAGAAGGAATGTGAAAGGAGAAAGGGAAGGAGACAGGAGGAAGAGGGAAGGAGAGAAGGAAGAGAAAAGGGGGAGCTAGAGAACAATAGAGGAAAAATAAAGGAAGAGGAGGAGAACGAAAGAAAGGAAGGAGAAAGAAGGACAGAGGGGAGGTAGAGAAGGAGAAAGGGAAGAAGACAGGAGAAAGGGAAGGAGAGACTGAAGAGAAAAGGGAAAGGAGATAGAGAAGAATAGAGGAAAAATAGAGGAGAAAGAAAGGAGGAAGAGAAAGAAGGACAGGGGGAAGGAGATAGAGAAGGAGAAAGGGAAGGAGATAGGAGGAAGAGGGAAGGAGAGAAGGAAGAGAAAAGGGGGAAGGAGGTAAAGAAAGGTAGGAAAAACGATAGAGGAAGAGGAGAAGGAGAAAGAAGGAGAAAGGAGGGGAGAGGAAGGAGAAGGTGAAAAGGGAAGCAGCTAGAGGAGGAGGAGGAGGAGGGAAAGGAAGGAGAAAGAAAAAGAGAAAAAGAGAAAGGAGGAAGAGAAGGGAAAAAGACAGGCGTAGCAAAGGAGGAAGGAGATAGCGAAGGAGAAAGAAGAGAGAAAAAGGAAGGAGGAGGAAAGAGGAAGGAGAAAGGCGAGGAGGAGGAAGAGAAGAGACCCAAGACAGGCGTAGCAAAGGGGGAAAGGGGGAAGGAGATAGAGAAGGAGAAAGAAGAAGAGAGGAAAAGAAGGAGGAGGAGGAGGAGGGCCCCGGACGGCGCAACCGCCCCGATCCTCCCTGGGATTCAGGTGAGCTCCACCCTCGCTTCTCCCTTCCACTCCCTCCTTCTCGTCGCGCTCCCAAGGCAGCCGGCCAGCCCAGCGCCGGAGCCAGCATGCCGACGAGACGGAGGGAGCCGCTTCGCAGCCTTGCCCGGCGGGGCTCCTAGGAACCAAGCCCCGGGGAGGGGAGGGGAGAGGGCGACCACCCACCCCATCCACTATGTAAGTCTGGGGACTTTAACCTTGCGGGGGGGGGAGGGTTTCTACTCTCTTCCTCCAGGAAAGACCCTCCCCCCCATCCCAAAGCCCAAAACCAAGGGGCTCTCCTTTCCTTGGGGCTTTTTTGGGGAGGGGTCTTCAGCCTGGAGACCCTTCATGGGTGTGTGGGGGGGGGGGTAGTCTGGTTTGGAAGGGAAGACGCCGCCGACCGGCTTGGAGTTATTTGGGACTTGGGGATGTCAGAGACGATGATCTGGAGAGGGTCTCTCAAGAAGACCCCCCCACCCACCTCCTTCCAAATGAGAGAGAGACACACACACACAGCCAGCTGGGAGGTTCAAAGTGTAGACCAAAGGATCTGGAAGCTGCTGGAGATTCTGGCCCCCTCCCAGATCAGAAAGTAGGCAAGGATACTGACTTTGAGGCAGGGGTGGGGTGGGGCGTCTTAACAGCATTTTGGGGCCCCCGGGCAAAGCAGTGTCCTGGGGTCCCTATGGCAACTATTCCCAGGAATAAAAAAAATGTAAATGGTCGATCAAATTCAACGTATATTTATTTGATTGCCATGCTAGTATTGACAAAAAATGCAAAGGCAATGAATACCTTGCTGTATTTTTAGGGTGCATTGAAGGCTTAACGTACACAGATTAGTATGGGGGTCCCCCCCATCCGATGCTGGTGGGGCCCAGGGGCGAGGGCCCGTCAGGCCCGGGCGTTAAGACAGCCCCAGAGGGAGAGAAGGAAGTTGGTGGAGGCAAAGGAGCCCTCCAGGAAAAATGGAAGATATAATGTCAGGCTCCTAAGAACGTGGAGATGAAAGGAAAGGGAAGGGGAGAGATGAAGGGAGAGAGGGAAGTGGAATAGAGCAGAGCGGAGGAGAGGAGAGAAAGGCCCAGGGAAGAGGAGAAGGAAAGAGAAGGAAAAAGAGGGAAGGAGAGAGGGGAAAGGTGAGAAGGAATGGATTAGGAGAGAGGGAAGGAGAGGGAAGTGGAGGAGGGGAGAAAGAAGGGGGGAGAGGAGAAGAGGAAAAGGGAGGAGAAGGAAGGAGAGGGAAGGAGAGAAGGAAATGGACTAGGAGAGAGGGAAGGAGAGAGAAGTGGAGAAGAGGAAAGAGAAGAGGGGAAGAGGAGGAAAAGGGAGGAGAAGGAAGGAGAGAGGGGAAAGGAAGGAAAGAAATGGACTAGGAGAAAGGGAAGGAGAGGGAAGTGGAGAAGGGGAGAGAGAAGAGGGGGAGAGGAGTAGAGGAAAAGGGAGGAGAAGAGAGGGAAGTAGAGAGTGGAAAGGAGAGAAGGAAATGGACAAGGGGAGTAGGAGAGAGGGAAGGAGAAGGAAGAGGAGAAGAGGGTTGAGGGGAAGAGAAAAAGGGAGGAGAAGAAGGAAGCAGAGAAGGGAAAGGAGATAAATATATAGAATATTATGGTACAATCATGAAAATAATGTCTATAACTCTGACGTATAACATCATGTATTTCAAAGAGATTATCAATCTATGATTAAGAGAATATTGATTTTAATTGGGGTGTGTAAAATATGTATACTTAAAAAGGACCAGATTCAGTGCTGCAAAGCAACACACACACACACATATACAAGACCAGCATATATATATATATACCAATATATTGCTATATATATATATGTATATATATATGCTGGTCTTATTGTGTTTGAGTCTTTTCCTGTGCAAGATTACAGGACCTTACACTTTGCAATACAACAAGACCAGTATACGATGAAGGTTGCCAAGTCTTCCTCTCAAGTGAGCAAGGGAGGAGTAGTTATCCTTGGCCCTGGGAGGAGGAAGAGGAGGAGGAGGAGGCTCCTGGGAGGGAAATGAAGCCAAAACCACCGACTTTGAAGTGGCGTTTTTGAAGTGGTGTTTTTAATCGCTCCAGGTTCTTCCCCCCCCCCAAAGCCCATCCTTGCACTGGGGGGGGGAGGGGGGAGATGCAGCCCGTTTAACACATGTTTTATCACCTGTAAGAGTCTCAGAGCCCCCTGCATAAGGGAGGTGGGGGGGATAAGACATTGATAAACCAGCTAGGTAACATCATCAGTCTTAGTAAGGAGTGGGGTATGTGGTGAGGATGACTGGGAGGTCTTTAGTGGTCTCTGAGCTTGTTGGTTTCCTTGCAGGCATTTCATTACCAAACTAGGTAACATCATCAGTGGTAGAAGGCAGTGGGGTTTGGGAGGAGGAGGAGGAGGAGGAGGGAAATGAAGACTATAGGGTTCTTGGTGTCCTCTGAGCTTGGTTGCTTTCTTGCAGACATTTATTTACCAAACTAGGTACCATCAGCAATGCTAAAAGCATCAGTGCTTCTTCCTTCCTTCCTTCCTTCTTCCTTCCTTCCTTCCCCCATTCTCTCGCTCTCCTTTCCTCTGTTCTTGTTCCCTTTCCTTCCTTCCTTTCTTCCTTCTTCCCCCATTCTGTTTCTCTCCCTCCCTCTGTTCTTCCTTCCTTCCTTCCCCATTCTCCCTCCCTCCCTCCCTCCCTCTATTCTTCTTCCTTCCTTCCTCCCTTCCTTCCTTCCTTCCTTCTTCCCCCATTCTCTCTCCCTCCTTCCCTCTGTTTTTGTTCCCCTTCCTTCCTTCTTCCTTGCTCCTTCCCCCATTCTCTCTGTTTCCCTCCCTCCCTCTGTTCTTGTTCCCTTTCCTTCCTTCTCTCCTCCCTCCCTCCCTCCCTCCCTCCCTCCCTCCCTCCCTCCCATCCATCCATCCATCCAAAGTCCAACAGTCTCTACAGAAAGATTCACTTCGTAAACATGTTGCTAACAACGAGTGCAGGGAATTCGCTTAACATCGATGGCCGGAAAAGTTGTAAAATGGGTCGGAAGTCCCTTAAGCAATGTTTCACTTAGCATCCCAAGTGCATCCCAAACGATTTGGGTCGTAAGTCGAGGACTTGCAGCCGTTATCGGCCCAGGAGGAGGGAAGACAAGACGAAAGGGCTGGGGCTTGTTGTTTTCGTGGGCGATGGATTTCGTTCCCGTGCCAAGGAGCGGAAAAACAAACCGCGGCCAAATCCCAGGTCCCATCAGGCTGGGAAATGGCTCCGGCAAAGAGCACTTAGCAACCGAACGCCTCTCCCAGCCACCACTTTCCCCTCTCCATTAAGCCAGCAGGCTCTCCTCCTTTGCCTCCTTCTTCTTTCCCTTCGCTCTCTCTCTCCTTGGCTTCTTCCCAAGGCGCTTTGGGCCAAGCCAGGCAGGGGAAGAGGCGGACATGGGCCCTGTGGTGGATTCGGGGTTTGGGAGGAGCGTGGGGGACCATCCAGGCATCGGGCTTTGGAGTCCCTTTGGGGGCTGGGATGGCTTTGGCCGGCGTGAATTCCTTGGGGAGAGAGGTAGCCCCCCCCACCCACCCCATGGAGAACCCTCGGCTTAGTGACCGGTTGAAGTTACAAGGGCCACAGGGAGGGGGGGAGACTTGTGACTTGTGACCTTTTCCTTTCCTTCGTCTCGATCTCCTTCCCTTCTTCTCCATCTCCTTTTCTTTCCTTCCTCTCTATCTTTCCTTTCCTTCTCTCTTTTCCTTTCTTTTCCTTTTCCTTCCCTCCCCTCCTTCTCTATCTCCTTTCCTTTCCCCCTGTCTCTGTTCTCATTCTTCTCCCTCCCTTCCTGTCTCTTTACTTTTTCTGCTTCCTTCCCTCTTCCGTCCCTCTGTTTTCTTCTTCCTGCCTGCCTGCCTGCCTCTCTCCCTCCTTCCTTCCCTTCCATCCCACCTCTGTTCTTGTTTTCCTTCCTTCCTTCCTTCTTTCCTTCCTCTCTCCCTCCTTCCTTCCCTTCCGTCCTACCTCTGTTGTTTTCCTTCCTTCCTTCCTTCCTTCCCTTCCGTCCTACCTCTGTTGTTTTCCTTCCTTCCTTCCTTCCTTCCTTCCTTCCTTCCTTCCTTCCTTCCTTCCTTCCTCCCTCCCTCCCTTCCTTCTTGCCTGCCTGCCTGCCCTCTCCCTCCTTCCTCTCCGACATCCTTCCTCCCTACCTCTGTTCTTGTTTTCCTTCCTTCCTTCTTCCCTCCCTCCATTTTCTCCTTCCTTCCTTCCTTCCTTCCTTCCTTCCTTCCTTCCTTCCTTCCTTCCTCGTTCCTTGTTTTCCTTTTCCTTCCATCCTTCCTTTCTCCCCCCCTCCCTCCCCTCCCCTCCCCTTATCCATCCATCCACCCACCCAAAGTCCAGCAGATGCATTTACAAAAAGATCGGCCGTTGTTTTTCTTTGGCCGTTCTCCAGAACGGTTCCAAAGTTCCTTTCGGCTTGACCTGCTGTTTTATTTATGTCCAGGAAAGATATGAGCCGGCCATAACCTTCCCCCACTCCCTGGCACATTCCTTTCCCCAAAAACCTCTCCTTGATAGGATGGCTTTCTCCCCTTTACGCCCATCAGATTCCTCTGGGCTCACCTCCCACCATCCTGGCACCGTCCTTCCAGATACCAGCGCTTCGAATAGGCAGCCCAGGGGCATCTGAGGCTGACTCGGTGCCTACAAATCCTCTGGAGGGATTTCTCAGATAAACTTCTTATTTTTGGAGAGTTATGAGTGGCTCTTTGAGGGGGGGGGGGGGAGATACAGATAATCCTTGACTTACAACTGTAATTGAGCCCGGAATTGTGGTCATAAGTTGTGTTAGTTGGGGAAGGGTGTTATTACATCACCGTGCATAGTTTTACCTTTTTTTTGGGGGGGGGGGGGAGTTGGCAATTGTTAAAAGAACACCAGAGTCATTAAGCCAGGGGTGCCCAAACTTGGGAACTTTAAGACTTGTGGACTTCAACTCCCAGAATTCCACAGCCAGCCATGCTGGCTGTGGAATTCTGGGAGTTGAAGTCCACAAGTCTTAAAGTTCCCAAGTTTGGGCACCCCTGCATTAAGCCATTGACTTTGCTTGTCAGAAGCCAGCTGGGAAGATGATAAGCCCCGGGGATCACATGACTTCCCAGACACTGCAACCGTCAGAAGTACATGCCAGTTGCCGAGCATCTGAATTTTGATCACATGACTTGGGGAATGCTGCAACGTCGTACGGGTTTGACGTTGGAAGAGGGGTGGACTCCAACTCCCAGAATCCCCCAGCCAGCCTCCATCTCAGCACCTGGAAGAGGGGCAGACTTCAACTCCCAGAATCCCCCAGCCAGCCTCCATCTCAGCACCTGGAAGAGGGGCGGACTTCAACTCCCAGAATCCCCCAGCCAGCCTCCATCTCAGCACCTGGAAGAGGGGCGGACTTCAACTCCCAGAATCCCCCAGCCAGCCTCCATCTCAGCACCTGGAAGAGGGGCGGACTTCAACTCCCAGAATCCCCCAGCCAGCCTCCATCTCAGCACCTGGAAGAGGGGCGGACTTCAACTCCCAGAATCCCCCAGCCAGCCTCCATCTCAGCACCTGGAAGAGGGGCGGACTTCAACTCCCAGAATCCCCCAGCCAGTCTCCATCTCAGCACCTGGAAGAGGGGCGGACTTCAACTCCCAGAATCCCCCAGCCAGCCTCCATCTCAGCACCTGGAAGAGGGGCGGACTTCAACTCCCAGAATCCCCCAGCCAGCCTCCATCTCAGCACCTGGAAGAGGGGCGGACTTCAACTCCCAGAATCCCCCAGCCAGCCTCCATCTCAGCACCTGGAAGAGGGGCGGACTTCAACTCCCAGAATCCCCCAGCCAGCCTCCATCTCAGCACCTGGAAGAGGGGCGGACTTCAACTCCCAGAATCCCCCAGCCAGCCTCCATCTCAGCACCTGGAAGAGGGGTGGACTTCAACTCCCAGAATCCCCCAGCCAGCCTCCATCTCAGCACCTAGAAGAGGGGCAGACTTCAACTCCCAGAATTCCCCAGCCATCTCTTCCAGCTGCTGACATTTGAGTCTGGTGGAGGAATTCTGGGAGTTGGAGTCCACACTTCTTCCAGGTGCTGAGAGGGAGGCTGGCTGGGGGATTCTGGGAGTTGGAGTCCACCCCTCCTCCAGGTGCTGAGATGGAGGCTGGCTGGGGGATTCTGGGAGTTGGAGTCCACCCCTCCTCCAGGTGCTGAGATGAAAGCTGGCTGGGGGATTCTGGGAGTTGGAGTCCACCCCTCCTCCAGGTGCTGAGA
Source organism: Rhabdophis nuchalis (assembly GCA_039707465.1). NCBI lineage: Eukaryota > Metazoa > Chordata > Lepidosauria > Squamata > Natricidae > Rhabdophis > Rhabdophis nuchalis. The sequence continues at coordinate 3,554,649 of CM077654.1, forward strand.
TGGAGGCTGGCTGGGGGATTCTGGGAGTTGGAGTCCACCCCTCCTCCAGGTGCTGAGATGGGGGCTGGCTGGGGGATTCTGGGAGTTGGAGCCCACCCCTCTTCCAGTCACTGAGGTTGAAAAGCACCTCTGTAAAAGTGAAGGAAAACCATAAGGGGCAGTTTCACTTAGCAGCTGCTTCGCTTAATGGCCACGTTGTTGGTCCCGATTATGGTTGTTGAAAAAGGTTGTTGAAAAATATATTTCTTGCAAAGCTGAGAGAACCAGGTTGTGGGTTTCCGTCTGCAGGGCTGCTCAACCAAGAAACCAACTTTTCTGGTTATGTTGGTCTAACTGGGCCTGTGCGTGGGATCAAAAGAGATCGACAATTATATCTCTCATTCTGACTTCTGGGGAGACTTGGACTCCCAAATTTGAGACAAGGAAGAAAACTTACTGGGAAAAAAGAGCCATTTTAGGAAAATTCTTCCTTGTACAGCTAGTCCTCAACTTACGACCACAGTCGAGACCAACATTTGCGTCGCTAAGTGAGACATTTGTTAAGTGACTTTTGTCCCGTTTTTAGGACCTTTCCTGTGAGCATTCGTTAACGGCATCCCTGCAGTTGTTCAGTCAGTAACACCGTTGTTAAGTGAGTCTGATTTCCCCGTCGATTTTGCTCATCCGAAGGACTCCAAGGTGACGCTACGAGCGTCACAAGTGCGAGTCAGTGGTCAAGCATCCAAACATAAATCATGGGAACCACGGGGACGCCGCAACGGTCCTTAAGTTTGAAAAACCTAGCTATACAAGGCTTCTATGAAAGAATCCCAACAGATGTGTAAAAGGAGCGTCATGTGTTGCAAAGACGTGAAGTTTGCATCAACAAAATAAAAAGTTATAAATAATAATAATAATTGCATTGTACGAGGTCCAACAACAATACAGTCAACTAACAAACTAAAATCTGTGCCAGTCAAGTGTCATGTTGGCACAGGTAGGAGGCCATTACCTTGGAATTGGCAACACGAAACTTTAACGACATAATCACCGTTGTTAAGGAGGGTGCGATTCCAGTTAATTGTTTTCTCTGGACCTGCTTCTCTCTCTCGGTTTTGCAAAACCTTCTGGCCCAAACTGAATCGGTAGAAGCTGAGGGCCACCATGGTGGTGATGGTGGTGAAGTTTTGATCGACTTTGGAGAACAGCTGATCTTGTCCAAAAGTATGTCTGTGGGGGGCAGAGGAGGAAGCTGCATTTGAAATAGATGTTTGTGTTAGAAATATTCTTCGCTTCTTTAGCCATGTTGCTTGCTTACATAACCCTTACGTCGCAAAGAAACTTGGCTTAAGGAGCCATTAGCATATTCTTCCTGTTACGACATCCTGCATTTAATGACTACGTTTGGGGTGGAGAGAAGCAGTAAGAAGGCGTAATGGGATTGCAGTTGGCTTGCAAGCCCTTTAATCTTCTCTAAAAACCACTTTTATGGGCTAAGCAGCAGTGTTAGAGAAAAGAAGGACTAGAGGTGTCACGATAGCAGGAGTCCAGTATTTGAGGGGCTGCCACAAAGAAGAGGAGGTCAAGCTCTTCTCCAAAGCACCTGAAGGCAGGACAAGAAACAATGAATGGAAACTAATCAAGGAGAGAAGCAACCTAGAACTAAGGAGAAACTTCCTAACTGTGAGGACAATTAACCAGTGAAACAGCTTGCCACCAGAAATTGTGGCCGCTCCATCACTGGAAGTTTTTAAGAAGAGACTGGACAGTCGCGAGGGATGCTGCAAAGGTCATAACTTTGAAAAATAGTCATGAGTCCCTTTTTTCCAGTGAAGTTGTAACTTTGAACCGCCCACTAAGTGAAATGTTGTAAGTTGAGAATTACCTGCATTAACACTGGTTTACTGTTGATCTGGGGTTAATACAGGTAGTCCTCAACTAACAACAATTCACTGTTGGTCTAGTGGACGGGGTGGCTCAGGGGCTACGACGCTGAACTTGTGAATCAGAAAGGTTGGCAGTTCAGCGGTTCGAATCCCCAGCGCCGCTTAACGGAGGGAGCTCCCGTGACTTGTCCCAGCTTCTGTCAACCGAGCCGTTCGAAAGCAGGTAAAAAATGCAAGTAGAAAAATAGGAGCCACCTTTGGTGGGAAGGGAACAGCGTTCCGTGCGCCTTTGGCGTTGAGTCATGCCAGCCACATGACCACGGAGACGTCTTCGGACAGCGCTGGCTCTTCGGCTTTGAAACGGGGATGAGCACCGCCCCCTAGAGTCAGGAACCACAAGCACATAATGTGCGAGGGGAACCTTTACTGTTGATCTGGTTGTATGAACCCAGTGTGTAATCGTTGCGCGAATTTCACTCTCTCTCTTTCTTCTCTCTTTGCATGTCGGCTGCTCGGTCTCTACTCCCAGGAGGAGAACAATGAATATTTCCCGCTGCCTCTCGATCGTCACGGCGTTGCTCACCCTGGTGGCCCTCAAGGCCTACATCGAATGGACGGCCGAGCAGGAGGAACGATACCCCGCGCCCCACGCCGCCCGTTGGCAAAGCGTCGCCATCACCCCCCTCCAGCCCTTCGAGGAAATCTCTCCGGCTTTTGTCTTCCATCACTTTAACGCTTCCTTGCAACAATTCCGCCACAGCATCCCGCGGGCCAAAGCTTATTGGAACGCTAAACAACACAAACATTTCCGGGCCTTGGAAGAAGGCTCGGCGGGCAATGCTTCCTGGAATAAATGCCCCAGCGCCGATGTGGAAGAGCTGGCCGCCAAGATCAAACATTTCGACTCCTACCCGGAGCTTTACAAGAATTTCATTCTCTACGGGGACTGCCAGAATTACTCCCTCCTGATCAACGAACCCCGCAAATGTGCCGAGACGAAGAACGGCGTCTTCTTGCTCTTGGCCATCAAATCCGTGCCGGGCAATTTTGCCGCCCGCCAGGCCGTGCGAGACACTTGGGGTCAAGAAGGCGAGCATGGCGGGCTGGCCGTCCGGACTGTCTTCTTGCTGGGCACGGCCGAGGGGCAGCTGGGACCCCGCCTGCAACCCCTGGTGGATTTCGAGAGCCAGAGTTTTCGGGACCTCTTGATGTGGGATTTTGAGGACACCTTCTTCAACCTGACGCTGAAGGACTTGCTCTTCCTGCGCTGGACGCTGGACTATTGTCAGGACGTCCGTTTCATCCTGAAGGGGGACGATGACGTCTTCATCAACACCCCAAAAGTTTTGGGGTACCTAAGCTCGGTGGATGCCAACGAGCCCCTCTACACGGGGCAGGTCATGTCCAACGCCTCGCCTTTCCGGATTCAGAGAAGTAAATATTATGTGCCAGAATCATTTTACGTGGGGCCGTATCCATCGTACGCAGGAGGCGGGGGCTACATCATCTCCGGACCCTTGGCCCGCTTGCTGCTCCTCATTTCTCGGCACGTGGCCTTCTACCCCATCGATGACGTTTACACGGGGCTCTGCTTCCAAGCTATGGGCATCCCCCCACAGGCCCACGCCGGCTTCATGACCTTCGACATCGCCGAGAAGGACCGCGAAGACCCCTGCGTGCACAGCCAGCTGCTCTTGGTCCACCGGCGCAGCCCCCAGCAGACCCTCCGCCTCTGGAAGAAAATCACCGACCCGAATCTCCGATGCGGGCCCGAGGTGTCGAAGCCCCAAGCGGAAAAGCCGCCGGGATTCTAACCGAACTGGGGAATGGAGCGCGCGAAGCTATTCTGTCCCCACAGGGAGAAGCTCAGGCCCAAATCTCATTGGAGTATTTCGGGGGTGGGAACACCCCGACATTTAGTGCACTTTTGAAGGACAGGAGCTGGGGATGGGCACCCCGTTGGCGTCTGGTCGGACGTGGCTGCGATGTTCTGGAATTCCTATTTGCCTTTCTGGAGATCTCCCGGTGGAAGGCAGCACCGTACCGACAATCCAGGAAGCGTCGTTTACAGAGCTAAGAACGGTCCTTATTTTTCCCACCAGGCGGGTCGGAAAAGGGCTGCAACATCCGCCTGGCGCTAGCTGAGAATGCCAGGGCTTCAAGCTTGCTTCCTCCCCGCCCCCTCCCCAACAACACGGTGCCCTCCCAATTGGCCGGCAATTGCTGGCTTTCTAAGCTGGCTTTCCAAGAGGAACCTTCCTCCACATGAGGTGGCAAAGCAAGAAATTCCTGACTAGCTGGCCCAACCTGCCTGGGTTGCAACGAATGAAGTATTGTCCACAAGTGTTTTATTTTATTTTTTCCTTTGGGCTCCAAATCTCGGGGGGGGGGAATACCTCCCCCCCCCCACAGCTGGATAAACCAAGAAACCGAGGCAGGAAGCCGAGCCTCAATAACCACGGAGTGTTTCAACATAGGCGGGACTGGAAATAAGGCCCTCTAGAAGGGAGGGTGGCGCAGCGGCGAGAATGCAGCATTGCAGGCTAACTCTGCCGAATGCCAGTTCGATCCTGACCGGCTCAAGGTTGGGTTCGTCCTTCCGTGGTCGGTCAAATGAGGACCCGGATTGTTGGGGCGGGGGGGAGGGCAGATGCTTTTCGGGGGATGTCATTTGAATCCGAGGGTAGTTTTGGTGCCCGGTAGGATCTCATCTGTCCCACCTTATCCTTAAAGCACGGGTGTCCAAACTTGGGAATTTTAAGACTTGTGGACTTCAACTCCCAGAATTCCCCAACCAGCATGGCTAGCTGGGGAATTCTGGGAGTTGAAGTCCACAAGTCTTAAAGTTCCCAAGTTTGGACACACCTGCCTTAAGGCGTTTGACTCATGGGGCCGTCTCTGTTGCTCATCCCTAGCAGAAGTCCTTGTTCGTGCACTTTAGACGTCCCGACCCCTATTATCTCTTCCCGTCAAGAGAGTTTCAGGTGACGGTCAGGTTCTGCGAGGCTAAGCTGGGAAAGGAGAGAATCTGTACATTGGTTTGGAAAACTGCGACAGCTCTGGAAAGCAGTAGAGGGATGCACTTGGCTGTGTCAGGTCCATCAGCAGACACGTCCACTTGTCCAGGTCTCATATTCCAAGTCCCCGGAAGTATTTGAGATAAGACCAAAAGAAATCCACTTCTCTTTTACAGAGGACAGGATAGAGGACTTGCCAACATCCAACGATGCAGACACGAAGGAGAGAGTGGACTAAATGTCTTCCTCTAATGAGTCTCGTCACAAAAAATCCTTTTAATTGACTCTGTAAATCGCTTAGAGGGGGCCTCACCTTCTCCTTCCTTCGTTCTCTCCATCCTTTCCTTCCTCCCTTCCCTTCCATCTCTCCTCTCCATCTTTCCATTTTTTATTTCCTTCCTTCTCTTCCTTCCATCCTTCTCTCCATTCTATCCTTCCATCCTTTCTTTCATTCCATCCACCCTTCTCTTTTATCTCTTCCCTTCCATCCTTCCTTCTCTCCCTTCCATCCTTCCATTCTTTCCTTCCTTCTCTTCATTCTACCCTTCCACCCTTTCCTTCTTTTCTTCCCAACCGTCCGTCCTTCTCTCCCTTCCCTTCTATCCTTTCTTTCTTTCTCTTCCTTCTGTCCTTCCTTCCCTCCTCTCCCATCCTTCCCATCCTTCCTGTTCTTTTCCTTCCTTCCTGTGTGATGCGGTATTAACGCCTAAGGACTCTTCCAACTGCTGATGGTTTAAAGAGGGCTCCGTTTCTTTTGACTTGACAAAACGAGGAGGGGGCAAATGGGATTCCCCCAACCTCTCCTGTCCCTGCTGTAACAACCTCCCGCTGTAATAAAAAGGTTGACTCGGATACCGTCGGTCTTGGTGAACGTCGCCTGGCGATTTGTGAATAGGTGGGAAGAACATTCTGATAGTGTTTCTCAACCTTGCCCACTTGAAGATGTCCAGACTTCAACTCGCAGAATTCCCCAGCCAGCGAATGCTGGCTGGGGAATTCTGGGAGTTGAAGTCCGGACATCTTCAAGTGGCCAAGGTTGAGAAACACTGTAATCTGATAAAGTATTCACACACACAGGCACCATTGGCCCAAAATATATATATATATTTATTGATTTTTCCAACTTGCCCGATAAGTGCGATTAGATAGGCTGGCACCCACCCGTGACTCCCTGTCACCCACAATCATCGTTATTTTCCATCGTAACAGCGTTGGGAGTAAGACGAACAGAACGGCGCGAATTCCTACTTTAGGAAGCCACTGGGAAAAATAAATACACACGCCAAACATTCGCAAGGAGGAAGGCGGATCCCTGCATCTCCTTCTCACAACCCCAAACTTATCCGTTTCACCCCCGTGCACGATTTGCCATCCTCCACCCCCCCCACCCACAAATTACTCAAAGTCACTTTCCACCTAAAAGCAATCCACAAACACGAATCCTTGGCCATAGTTTTCCCCCGAGACGTGTTTAGCTGGCGCCTCGTTGGGAGGCCGATCTTTGCCCTGGCAAAGAAATAAATTGATCACGTCTTTTTTTCAGGGTGGAACATGGGAAGTGGGTGGGTGGGGGGCTCCTCACTTCAAGCCTTCGTGCCCCCCCCTCCCCATCTATGGATTTTCATTCCCCTCCAGAGAGCAAATCCGAGGTCAAATGTAACCCTTCGGGCCAGGGGGATGCCAAGGGGACGCCTAGCTGAATTTGGGCCTGGGATAGCGAGGAAGGGGTTTAAACCTGCCCGGACCCAGAGCCTAAAGTTTAAGCATGTTTAAGGCAACCCCAGTCCCATCCCCAGCGAGATGGGAGAGGTTTCTGTGCTTTTAAGGAAAAACATCGGTCGCTTTACGCACCTTTTTGTGCCAAAAAAATAATTAAGGAAAATATCGCTCGCTTTTCCCCCGCCACCTGTTTGTGCAAAAAAATAATAATAATCATCATCGCTTGAGACTATTCAACCCTTGAAGGTTAATGTCTAAAGCTCGGCTCCTGCCACTCCTTCCTGTAAAAACTCCTCATCCTGGGATGGCCAACCTATGGCACGCCGGCAAAGGGTGGCACGCAGAGCCCTCTCCATGGGCACCTGCGGCGTCACCAGCTGCTCGCCGGTTTCCAATGCATGCATGCATTCCTGTTGGCCCGTTTTTGCCATCCCCAGGCTCCGGAGGCTTTCCTGAAGCCTGGGGAGGGCAGAAACGTCCTCCCCCCACCCCGCCCTCCAGAAGGCCGATAACCAGCTGGCCATGTGTGCTGGAGCTGACATAGGGCGATGCCTCGCATGCCCTCAGATATGGCTCCGCGTGCCACCTGGGTTCGCCATCACGGGCTCAGGGTGACGAGGGCCGGTCTGAATCTTAAAAGATGACTATGTTGCTGGGGAAAAAAAGCAGAATGCCAGGTGACACCCTCCAAACAGGGCTAGCCCAGCTCTATATTTCCCAAGCACCCAGAAGGGCAAAAACGGAGAGGAAGCGTCCCTTGATCCAGAAGGCGAAGTCTTCGAAGATCAAAACAGACCCGAAAGGACACCCCTCACCACCACCAAGTTCTAAATTAAACGCGTGGCAGCGTTACCATGAAGCAGGGACAACCGGGGAGCGTCCCGCATAAGGACAGAAACTGCACCTAGCAAGGCGTCAAGCCTCCTTTGAACCGAGGGGTGCCCAGTTCCCGCATTTCGGTTTCTTGCCCCACCAAGCTCCCTGAGTGGTAGATTGGGGTGGGGGGCTCTCTCTCTCTTTTCTTTTGGGCTGGCCCTTAAAAGGGAACAAAAGAAAAACGAAAGGCAGTCGAACGACAGAAAGAGAAGCGGGCCTTTTCGTAAGACAATCTCGGCGGGACGCAAAGATTTCTTGGGCTGAAAGCGAAAATGAAGGATGGATGGATGGATGGATGGAAAGCAGGATGGGCCTCCCCACGACGAATGAAGAGAGATTTGGGGGGGAGACCAGGGATGGAGATGCCAACGGGCCCGTCTGGCACCCTGGAAGAAGGGGTGGGGGGCCGCCAGCCCTCGGGGTTTGGGGGACGTGAGGAGGGCAGTGTCCCCCGCTAGACCGAGATTCACTTCTCAAAGTGGTCCAGAGGGTAGTGTTCTCCGTATTGCTTCAGGTGGCGCTCCAAGGACGTCTGCTGCTTGGCGATGTGCCAGGGCATCTCGCTGTAGACATCCGAGAAGAGGAGCTGAAGTTTGGGCTTCAGCTTCCGCTCGGCCTCCTCCAGGGCCTCCATCACCTGGAGAAAGAGGGGTAGGAGGGGGGGACGCGAAAGTGAAGCAGAATGACAGAGTCGGAAGGGAGCTTGGAGGTCTTCTAGTCTAGGGGTCTCCATCCTTGGCAACTTTAAGCCTGGCGGACTTCAACTCCCAGAATTCCACAGCCAGCCAAGCTGGCTGTGGAATTCTGAGAGTTGAAGTCCGCCAGGCTTAAAGTTGGCTGAGGGAAAAACTGGGGAATTCTGGGAGTTGAAGTCCACCACGCTTAAAGTTGGCTGAGGGAAAAGCTGGGGAATTCTGGGAGTTGAAGTCCACCACGCTTAAAGTTGGCTGAGGGAAAAGCTGGGGAATTCTGGGAGTTGAAGTCCGCCAGGCTTAAAGTTGGCTGAGGGAAAAACTGGGGAATTCTGGGAGTTGAAGTCCACCACGCTTAAAGTTGGCTGAGGGAAAAGCTGGGGAATTCTGGGAGTTGAAGTCCACCACGCTTAAAGTTGGCTGAGGGAAAAGCTGGGGAATTCTGGGAGTTGAAGTCCGCCAGGCTTAAAGTTGGCTGAGGGAAAAGCTAGGGAATTGTGGGAGTTGAAGTCCGCCAGGCTTAAAGTTGGCTGAGGGAAAAACTGGGGAATTCTGGGAGTTGAAGTCCACCACGCTTAAAGTTGGCTGAGGGAAAAGCTGGGGAATTCTGGGAGTTGAAGTCCGCCAGCCTTAAAATTGCAAAAGATGGAGACCCCTGTTCTACTCCTACTCCCTGCTCAGGCACAGCTGCAACTCAAATGGCTCCCACCAGTTGCTATTCCTCCTCCATCAGCCAAAGGGGGACAGGAGGGTGTCACCATTGGCCAGGCCCTCAACCGGATTTATTTAACAGAATAATGAGAGAGTGGGAAGGGACTATGGAGGTCCTCTAGTCGAACCCCCTGCTCAAGCAAGAGACCCTATGTTGTTTGAGACAAATTTCTTCTTCAAAGTCTCCAGTGATGGAGCATTCCCAACTTCTGGAAGCAAGTAGTTCCACAGGTTAATTGTTCTCACTGTCAGGAAATTCCTCCTCAGTTCTAAGTTGCTTCTCTCCTTGATTAGTTTCCACCCATTGCTTCTTGTTCTGCCCTCAGGGGCTTTGGAGAATAGCTTGACTCCCTCTTCTTTGTGGCAACCCCTGAGATATTGGAACACTGCTATCATGTCTCCCCTGGTCCTTCTTTCTATTAAACTAGACCTAGACCTTCTCTCTTGAGACTTTGGGGAAATTAATCGCCCCCTTGGCCCTGCTGGCACCGAGGTGGGAGGTGAGGGGGGGTACAGGACTCTCGGCCCCAGCCACTCACCCGCTTGCGCGATTTCTTCCGCCAGCTTTTCTCCTGCTCCTCGTCCCACCAGTTCCGGTTGGCCATGTAGTGACGGAGGCGGGAGATGGGGTGGTCTTGCTTGTCCCAATAGTTGACTTCGTCCACCGAGCGGTAGGCGGAGCTATCGTCGCTTGTGCTGTGGTGCCCGATCCTGGGAGAACAAGGCGGTAGGGGACCAAGTAGATTTCGGCTGCCACCCCCACCCCCCACGCCCCCTTCATCCCCTTGGTCTGACCTCCATTCCACCTTTCACCTCCAAACCTACCAGTGGCGGTATTCAAATGTATTTACTACCGGTTCCATGGGCGTGGCATGGCGGGCGTGGCAGGGGGAGGGGCACTGCAAAATCCCCATTCCCTCCCGATCAGCTGGGGCTCGGGAGGCAGAGAATAGAAGGGGGGCGCGGCCAGCCAGAGCTGGTAGAAGGTCTCCGAACGACTCAAAAAAATCTGCCACTGGTTCTCCAGAACCGGTCACAACCGGCTGAATCCCAGCCTCTGCTACCTACCTGTAGGTCATGGCCTCGATGAGGAACGGCTGGTTCTCGGCAATGGCTCTGCGCCGGGCCTCCTTGGTGGCGTTATACACGGCAAAGATGTCGTTGCCATCCACTCGGATGGATTGGATGCCGTAACCGGGACCCCGGGCGGCTGCGGGTGCAAGAAGAGCCATCACCATTCCGGGACTCTGTCTTTCCAGGCCCCTTCTGCTAATATATATATATATAGGTAATATATATATATTACCTATATATATATACAGGCAGAGAGGGAAACAGCATGTCTCCTCCCTTAATGGGGCCCTTACAGGAAGTTGTGAAAACAATTATCTATATAGGTAATATATATATATATATAGGTAATTGTTTCACAACAACCTGTTAATAGGCCCCGATTAAGGGAGGAGACATACTGTTTCCTTTCCTGCCTTTCAGCTCATCACCAGAGACCATCTAGACAGCAAGCCAAGAATTACGTTGTGTAATTTTTTTTAGATATGTGTGTTAGTTTTATGGCATGCAATACAGCCCCAGTTCGAATCCCAGTAAAGGGTATGGCCAGCTGATGAGAGCTAATAAGCTCGAAATAGATCTATCCTGGTCTCTCTCTAATCTAATTTATTGATTAGAATAAAACACACACACACACACACACACACACACACACACACTGTAATGTAAAGGTTTTAATTTAAAACGTAAGTTTAAAATCTAGATTCCAGGAGGCTTCCGGATTCATGATTCAGCCAGGCTGGCAGAGGGATTTCTAAAATAAGAATTCAGGCAGTCCTCGACTTACGACAACTGATTTAGTGGCTGTTTGAAGTTACAATAGCACTGAAAAAAGGGAGTTATGACCATTTTTCACACTTATGACCACTGCAGCGTCCCCATGGCCAAGGGGAAGACTACATCTAACTTCCTTAGGACTAACAGGCACAGCTTTAAACACAGAGAGAGAAAGTCCTCAGTTTACGACTGGAGTTGGGACCAAGTGTTTCTGTTGCTAAGCAAGACAATTATTAGGTCGGCGGTGCCTAATTTTAACATTGTTTGGCCACGGTCGCTGAGCCGATTCACTTAATAACGGCAGTGACACGCGCAGTCGTTAAGCCAATTTGGCGACCTAAATTTCGGGCTCAACGACGGTCGTATGTCAAGGACGGCCTGCCTTCCCTTCCCCGACCAGGGAGCCTCACCGATGCCGTCGCCCCGGTATTGTTCGGATGTCGGAGTGGAGATGGCGTAGCCGTTGTTCCGGCAGAAAAATATGACCGGGCACTCGAGGGTGGCAGCAAAATTGAAGCCCGCATGAGCATCCCCCTCGCTGGACGTGCCTTCGCCGAAGTAGCAGATGACCACCCGGTTTGTGTTCGCCTGTTTGAAGGCGTAGGCGGCTCCCACCGCTAGCAAGGGAAGGGGAGAGATGCCAGGCTGTTAATTCTTGGGGAGGGTTTTCCCCCCCACCCCCATCAAATATAAGAGACCGCGTTGGCTTGGGTTGATCCTTTTGGGGGCAGATTCAGACAGTGAGGAGGGTTGGGGAGGAACCTGGGCCAGTCCTGGAGTCTGGGGAAGGCTCTGAGGAGGGCTCTGTGTCGGAGGCAGAGAGAGAGCCAGGGCCGTCTGGCAGCCATCAGCTGCCTTCAGAGTCAGACATCAGTGAGGCAGAAGGACAGCTGGAGCCTGTTCCCAGGGTGCGCATGCGCAGAGCTGCCAGGAGAAGGGAACAGCTAAAGAACAGGAATCGACTTGGTAGTAAGGCCACAGGTGGATGATGAACGGCCCCTCCCAGAGGAACCAAAAGAGGAGCGAAAGGGGAGTGGAGTTTGCAGGAGACCATGAGTTCAATTCACAAGGGTGAAGATCTGTTCCTGACTTCTGGCCAAGTATTGTCTGCTACAGAGTGGCGTTTGGAAGATATCGGCCTGGCAGCTCTCCAAGCCTGATCAAGGCCTGTAGTTGTGAAATCTCAGGAAAGACTGTTTTCTGGGACTTTGCTGGAGAGGAATTCCCTTTGAACTAAATAAAAAGGGGTTTCATCGGGACGAGGAGTCGGCTTCGTGCTTTGGGGAAGCCTAGATCAGAAGAGTAAGTTTAAGACTTTGTGGACTTCAACTCCCAGGGTTCCTCAGCCAACCTTGGCCACTTTAAGACTCGTGGACTTCAACTCCCAGGGTTCCTCAGCCAACCTTGGCCACTTTAAGACTCATGGACTTCAACTCCCAGAGTTCCTCAGCCAACCTTGGCCACTTTAAGACTCATGGACTTCAACTCCCAGAGTTCCTCAGCCAACCTTGGCCACTTTAAGACTCGTGGACTTCAACTCCCAGAGTTCCTCAGCCAACCTTGGCCACTTTAAGACTCGTGGACTTCAACTCCCAGAGTTCCTCAGCCAACCTTGGCCACTTTAAGACTCGTGGACTTCAACTCCCAGAGTTCCTCAGCCAGCAAAGCTGGCTGAGGAATTCTGGGAGTTGAAGTCCACGAGTCTTAAAGTGGCCAAGGTTGGAAACCCCTGAGTGGGGGTGGGGGGTGGGTGGGCTGGGATGCCTGCTGGGGTCTGGAGAAGACCCTCTGAGGGTGCCTCACCTTGTGGGATCTGGGTGGCCAGCGGGGAGGAGATGGTGACGAAGTTCAAATCTTTGCAGCCGTAATGGACTGGCATCTGGCGCCCTTTCCCGGGGTCGCTGGCGTTGCCGTAGCATTGGGCCATGAAGAGGTCCAGAGGATAGCCCCTGTGCATCAGGACCCCTGGGAGAGAGAGAGAGAGAGAGAGAGAGAGAAGATTAGTGGCTTCGGGTGACATCTGGCACTAGGTTGGCATTGGCACTGTGCCAGGTGCTGTGCTCAATTTCTTTGGGTGTGCGAGAGGAGGTAATAAAAGATATATATGAGACACAATCACAAAATAATAGTGATAAGCTCAGATTTCTTTCTTTTTTCTTTCCTCCCTCTTCCCTTTTCCTCCTTCCTTCCCTTCTCTCCCTTCCTCTCTACTTTCTTCCTCCCTCCCTTCCTTTTCTCCCTTCCTTTCTTTTTCCTTTCTTCCTCCCTCTCTCTCTTCCTCCCTCTCTCCTTTGCTTCTCCCTCCCTCTTTCTTTTTCCTTCCTTCCCTTCTTCCTCCCCCCTCCTGTTTTTCCCTCCCTCCCCCTCCCTCTTTTTCTTTCTTTCTTTCTTTCTTTCTTTCTTTCTTTCTTTCTTTCTTTCTTTCTTTCTTTCTTTTTTCTTTCTTTCTTTCTTTCTTTCTTTCTTTCTTTCTTTCTTTCTTTCTCTTTCTTTCTTTTTCTTTCTCTGTTTTTCTTTCTTTCCTTCCTTCCTTCCTTTTTCTTTCTCTTCCTCTCTCTCGCTTTCTTTTTCCTTTTCTCCTCCTCTCCCCCAGTTGCTACTGACTCTGATTCCAGGAAACGGAGGCCTGGGTTCAGGAGGTGCCAGGCCGTCTTTGATCTCTGGGCGTTCCTGGTACTTCCTCAGTCAAGGACAGATATGAATCCCATTGACATTGACTCACTCAGACAAGCCTGGCACTGGGTTCAAGAGGCTATCATGCCGAATGTGGCTGCTTTAAAGAGGTGCCGGCTGGTACAACATGCACCCCACCCCCCACCCCACCCCAGCCTGCTGCCAAAACACCTTCTAGGCTTTCTGAGCCAAGCGCTGCGTATCCCTAGGCGCAAGATACTAACATTTAAAGGGGGAAGGAAGGTCCAGGTCGAACAGTTTGGTCTAGTGGTTAAGGAACAGGTTACAAATGAGGAGACGTAAGTTCTAGTCCCGCCTTAGGCATGAAAGACAGCTGGGTGACTTTGGGCCAATCACCAGGAGACGGTGAGTTCTAGTCATGAAAGCTGACTGGGTGACTTTGGGCCAATCGCCAGCAGACAGTGAGTTCTAGTCCCGCCTTAGGCATGAAAGCTGACTGGGTGACTTTGGGCCAATCACTAGGAGACTGGGAGTTCTAGTCCCACCTTAGGCATGAAAGCTGACTGGGTGACTTTGGGCCAATCACTAGGAGACTGGGAGTTCTAGTCCCGCCTTAGGCATGAAAGCTGACTGGGTGACTTTGGGCCAATCACTAGGAGACTGGGAGTTCTAGTCCCACCTTAGGCATGAAAGACAGCTGGGTGACTTTGGGCCAATCACCAGGAGACAGTGAGTTCTAGTCCCATCTTAGGCACGAAAGCTGACTGGGTGACTTTGGGCCAATCACCAGGAGGCGGTGAGTTCTAGTCCTGCCTTAGGCATGAAAGACAGCTGGGTGATTTTGGGCCAATCACCAGGAGACGGTGAGTTCTAGTCCCGCCTTAGGCATGAAAGCCAGCTGGGTGACTTTGGGCCAATCACCAGGAGGCAGTGAGTTCTAGTTCCACCTTAGGCATGAAAGCCAGCTGGGGGGGCTTTGGGCAAGTCACCCTCTCTCAGCCCAACCCACCTCACAGGGTTGTTATTTGGAGGGGTGGGGAAATTGGAGGAAGAAGGTGTGTGGGATACATTCGCTGCCTCACCTGTCCAAATATTAATGGTGGGATACAAACCAACCAGGTAGAATAAAGAAAAGGTAGAAATATTCTCCCCCACACCAAGTTCATACACCAAGGTTCTAGTCCTCAGCTGTGAAATGCTGCCTCCTGGTGGCTGCTTAGCTAAAGGGGAAGAAGGGGAAGAAAAACAACGCCTTGCTAAGGGTCACCTGCTTCTCGATACTGCCCGAAGACCAGGTCAGCGTCGTCCAGAGCTGCGATGCTGCCCACATGCGTTCCTTCTTCCCCGTAGTTGGTCATGTAAAAGGAAATTCGCCCCTGGGAATAAAAAGGAGGGATTAAGCTGGTCTTGCTTCATCGTTTAGACCAGGGGTCTGCAAAGTCGGCTCTTTTAAGACTGGCTGGGGAACTCTGGGAGTTGAAGTCCACCAGTCTTAAAAGAGCCGACTTTGCAGACCCCTGGTTTAGACTCTTTTGTTATATAGCTTCTGCCAAATACGTAAATGGACGTTGGGTTTTTAGGGGGGATTTTAGCATAGGCTCTGATTTAATTCTTTTTATCTATTTATTGTATTTTTTATCGTTGTTGGTTTTAATTTCCTGTGCACCGCCCTGGGTCCATTTCGACGGAGAAGGCGCCGTATATAAATCGAAGAAAGCAAAAGTGAAGTGGAGGGACAGTGAATGCTGGCCAGGCCTTCTGGTCGGAAGCCTAAAAGAGGCTAATAAGGGACAATACGGGTAGCTCAGGGTTGATATTTATTTATTTATTTGTTTGTTCGTACTTTTATACCTCCCTCTCTCCCAAAGGGGACTCCGGGCGGTGCACAGGAATAAGAAAATAAAAAATATAAATATACAAGCATCAAATAAGTTTAAAATTGAACTAAATAAATTTGGCCCGTGCTAAAACTTAATTTAAAACCCAGCTAAAAATTCAATAATATACACAGCTACGTCAGGCCGATAGGAAGGGACCTTGGCTGTTTTCTTGCAGACGTTTCACGACCAAGCTAGGTAACATTATCAGTGCTAGTAAGAAGTGGGATATGTGGAGAGGAGGAGGGCTGTGAGGTCTTTAGTGCTCAATGAGGTTAAGGGTTTCCTTGCAGACATCACATTACCAAGCTAGGGAACGTCATCAGGGCTAGAAGGCAGTGGGGTTTGGAGAGAGGAGGAGGAGGAAGAGAAGAGGAGGAGGAAGAGGAAGAGGAGGAAGAGGAGGAAGACTAGAGGGTTCTTGGTGCTCCCTGAGCTTGCTTGTTTTCTTGCAGATGTCTCATTACCCAGCTAGGGAACATCATCCGTGCTAGAAGGGAGTGGGGGTTTGTGGAGGAGGAAGAGGAGGACGACGACGACCATGGGGTCCTTGATACTCTCTGAGCTTGCTTATGTTTTCCAGACATTTCATTACCAAGCCAAGTACCGTCATCCGTGCTAATAAGGAGCATAGTTTGCCGTCCGTTTATATTCTGGCAACCAGGCCCCCATGCCAGGTAAGGCTTTCTAGGCGACCCCTTGTCTCGGACCCGGGTACCAACACTCACCCAGTGGTGTTGCCAGGAGATTTCCCTGCCCTGGCCCTCCCTCCCTCCCTGCCTGCCCTCCTCCCACCTACCTGTCTCTGGGACTCGTAGAGGATGCGATCCATGGTGTTGAGCAGGGTCATGCTCTTGTAGAACTTCAGCACTTCCTCCTGGGAAATCTGCAGAGGCAGGAGACACGGAGCAGAAAGTGGAAGATGGGCTTTGGGGCATGTTTTGGGGGGAGCAGGTAAGCGGGAGGCGGAAGCCTAGATCAGGGGTCTCCAACCGTGGCAACTTAAAGACTTGTGGACTTCAACTCCCAGAATTCCTCAGCCAGCTTTGCTGGCTGAGGAATTCTGGGAGTTAAAGTCCACAAGTTTTTGTTGTGACCCGCCAGAAGATTCGGACAGTGAGGAGGGTTGGGGAGGAACCTGGGCCAGTCCTGGAGTCTGGGGAAGGCTCTGATTACGGCTCTGTGTCAGAGGCAGAGAGGGGGCCAGGGCCGTCTGACAGTTATCAGCTGCCTTCGGAATCAGACATCAGTGGGGCAGAAGGACATCTGGAGCCTGTTCCCAGTGTGCGCATGCGCAGAGTTGCCAGACAAAGAGAACAGCTGAAGAACAAGGGGTCGACTTGGGAGTTAAGGCCACCGGTGGACGTTGAATGGCCCCTCCCAGGGGAAATAAAAGAAGGAGCACCCGGGGAGTGGAGTTTGCAGGAGACCATGAGTTCCCTTCATTGGTTTGTGACTCTCCGAGACTTCCTGGCCACAGCGCCCCCCAAAAGGATCAACCCAAGCCAGAGAAGGTCTGTGACCGTAAATCCTCCCTCGAAAGACTTGGCTGGATGTGAATGAGCAGAATTCACAGCAAATTAATCAAAGGAGTTTTTGTCGGGATCAGTTTGTTCCAGGCTCTGGGTCAGCACAGTCTTAAAGTTGCTAAGGGTGGAGACCCCTGGCCTAGATCTCACCTGGGGGTCCTCACTGGGGTTGACAATCTGCCCCTGCCGGTCCATGACCCGGTAGATGGGGATCCCCGAAATGACGTTGGGTTGGATGAATTCCAGCTTGTCGATAAACACAGCCGAGGCGCCTGGGAACTGCGGCTTCTCCTCCAGGGAAGTGAATTCCTGCTGCCGAAGACCACCCTGGGGCGGGAGAGGGTGGGGGGGAGAGCAGAAATACATGTGCATGAATGGGTGAGCAGAGCTGCCCCATAATTAGCTTGGGAGGGCGACCCACTGATCAGGTGTACAGGGAATCCTCGACCTTACGACTGCTCGCTTTGTGACTGTTGGGGAAAATTCAGGGAGTTGCAAGTACCACGCTGATGCCACGGCTGAAAGAGAAATCTTTGGGCTCTGACAGAATGAAAGAAGCTACTTTTTATTTTATTTTTCTATTCTAACCGGCTCAGTAGAGATCCTTCGAAGTTCCAACAGCTGGCGGTGGCACAGAACCCCCCATCCAAACCTGAACTGGGTCAGTCTATGCTTGGATATTTTTTAAAAAAAACCATTAATCAGGATTGGATAGGAGATGGATAGAAAAGGGAGGGACGGAGCAAGAAAAGGAAGGAAAAAAGCAAAATGGCAAGAAAGGAAGGAGGGAGAGAGAAAGCAAGCAAGAGAAAGAGAGAAAGAGAAAAAGAAAGAAATAAAGGAAGAGAGGGAGATAGAGAAGGAGACAAAGAAAGAAAGCATAGAGAAAAAAGAAAGAAAGAAAGAAAGAAAGAAAAAAGGAAGGGTGGGAAATAGGTAGAGAAGGAGAAAAAGAAGGAAAGGATAGAAAGAGAAAAAGAGAGAGAAAGAAAAAAGAAAGAAAGGGAGATAGAAAGATGAAAGAAAGATAGAAAGAAAGAAAGAAAGAAAGAAAAAAGGAAGGATGGGAAATAGGTAGAGAAGGAGAAAAAGAAGGTAAGGATAGAAAGAGAAAAAGAGAGGAAGAAAAAGAAAGAAAGAAAGAAAGGAAGGAAGGAAGAAGGAAGGGAAGGAAGGAGGGATGGAAGGAGAAAAGATAAAAGAAGGAAAGGATAGAAACAGAAAAGAGAAAGAAAAAAGAGAAAAAGGAGAAAGGAAGGAAAGAAGAGGGGAGGGAGGGAAGGAGAAAAAAGAAAGGATAGAAAGAGAAAAAGAGAGAATGAAAGAAAAACAAAAGAAAGAAAGAAAGAAATTAAGAAAGAAAGAAAGATAGATAGATAGATAGATAGATAGATAGATAGATAGATAGATAGATAGATAATTGGTTCTTTTGACTGGAGAGACATCTATGAGAATGATTCCACCACCCTAACAACTAGAAGATTCAGCTGAGAAGGAGTGACAACCTCACAATCCTCCCCCCCCCAAAAAAAACCCCCCTTTAACCACTAGGCCTTCCACATGAAGAACTATTGCTATTGTTTTCCACCTGCTCCAATCTCTCTGGCAAGGACAGCTGTCGAACTGAAAACTCTGCCAGCTGCTCCAGATGCAAAGTTCACTGGCAGGAGAAGAATCCTGAATTCAGAAACCAAAACACATTTTGTGGGCATAAAAAAACACCCCCAAAGGGGAAGCCCTCTCCGTTGTTCCCACCAGGGAAAAGCTGGATTGCCTTGAGTAAGGAAGAGGGATGCCAATCGCTGGTGCCCAGGCGGGGAGAAGCCTGACCTGCCTCCAACACGCCCCCCGAAACAGACCAATCGCGGGAGGCGCTCACAAGGGCACCCTCTGCCCCCCTCCCTTTTGCCAAGGAACTGAAGCCTGGCCCACCGGCGGGTGACACACACACACCCCGCCCGCAATTGAAAATGCCTTTGGGCAAAGAACATTCTTTAAAAGCAAAGCGGACATTTTCTGCCCAAGGTTCCTGCTAATTCCAGAGTTAATTGAATTTTGCATTATTATTATTATTATTATTTTTTTGCATTTTTGAATTGGAGGGGTGGGCTTGAACCGGGCCCTTTGGCAGGGCTTTCTCAAATGCCAATCCCACAGAATTCAGTGGGGCTCACTCCCCCAGGAGGCTGCCCACCATTGCAAGTCTTCACGTGCCAACAGAAGGGCAGTTCATCCAATTATTTAATGCAAGAAAACCGATGGATTTTGGAGTTTTTCCTGTGGTTCCATGACTGCAACCACATCAGAGGCCAAATTGAACGTACCAGCATAGCATCCCATTAAGATGTGGTCTATTGACCAGGAGATGTGCTCTAGGAACAGCCTGGCGACCAGGAGATGGAGAGTTCTAGTCTCACCTTTGGCATGAAAGCCAGCTGGGTGACTTTGGGCCAATCACCAGGAGACTGGGAGTTCTAGTCCTGCTTTAGGCATGAAAGCCAGCTGGGTGACTTTGGGCCAGTCACCAGGAGACTGGGAGTTCTAGTCCCACCTTAGGCATGAAAGCCAGTTGGGTGACTTTGGGCCAATCACCAGGAGACGGTGAGTTCTAGTCCTGCTTTAGGCATGAAAGACGGCCGAGTGATTTGGGTCCAGTCTGTCTTTCTCTCTCTCTCTCTCTCAGCCCAACCTCACAAGGTTGTTGTTATGGGGAAAACAGGAGGAGGAAGAAATATTAAGAATGCTCACTGCCTTGGGTTATTTATACAAGTTAATTCAGGTAGGATACAACAAAATGAAATGAAATAAATGGGTTGCATAGTCCAGTTAGAACAAGGAGCATTGTAATTCAACAGGCCTTGAGGGCAAAAGATAAGGAAAGGTTACACACACACACACACACACACACACACACACACACACACACACCTTCCCAATCACCAAGAATTGTGAGATCATGTATTTATCTTTGAGATTGCATCCCCATCCGAGTCAAGCCAATGTGTTTCAATAACCTAACTAGGGGATTCTGGGAGTTGAAGTCCATAAATCCTATGGAGTTGAGAAACACCTGGTTAAATCGTGGCGAAGGTGGCTGGGGAACTGGGAAATCTAGTTTTGCAGGTGTGCCTCAGCCAGATGGATGGCGGATGGCCCCACCGGTCAAATTTATGGATGTATTTGTTTGTTATCTGCAATAGTAGCCGCCCACCATGGGTAGTGGTCATTGCAAGGTTGTTGGGGGAGGGTAAACACCTCTGCACATACGTGCAACACATCATTTGCACATACGTGCAACATATTACACACAGAGGTGTAAAGGTCTTTGGATCTCCACCCCACATGCTCCTTTCCCTGTCTTTAAAACAGAGCTGTCTAAACTGGGGACTTGGAAGATGTGTGGACTTCAACTCCCAGAATTCCCCAGCCAGCCGGCTGGGGAATTCTGGGAGTTGAAGTCCACACATCTTCCAAGTCCTCAACTTTGGACAGCTGTTGTAAAAGATGGGAGGGGCCCCAGTTTGCCAGATGCTTTCAGAAAAATAAAAGGGGGTCTCGTCTTGTAGAGATTCCAGCCCCCCCCCTCTTGACCCCAAGGTCGCTGGGCAACCCTACCCAACGTCCTTGGCTGGGCTGGCTGGGGAGTGTGGGGAGTGTAGTCCCTCCGCTCCGGAAGGCAAGGGACCGTGGGTCATCATCAACCTTCTCTACTCGCTCCTCGGATCTAATAGTGAGTTATCATCATGTCAGGCCAAACCCCCTCCCCATTTTGGGACTCTGTAAAAAAAACAAAACTTTGCAAACTCTTTGGGGAGCCCCCCCCTTTAATAAGGCCACCTGCTTGATTAAGGGGAGCCCCCCCCCCCCTACTCAACATTCCTCCCTCCCCATCTGGAGAAGCCCCCCACCCCCATAACGCTCACCCAACTCCCTGGTTGTCGTTCATCTACAACGACCCCCGACCCAAATGGAGACACACACACAGACACACACCCCACCATGATGTCTCCCCTTCTTGGAACCCCCAAGACCCCCCCCCGCTTGCAATGGCAGCCCCCCTCCCCCAGGAAGCCCCCTCCCCACACTCACCCCTCCTGCGCTCAGCCCGCGCATCGCGGCCGGCCCGGGGAGCCGAAACCCCCGCAGGAAGCCCAGTCCGGCTCGACCCACCGCCGCCGCTGCCATCTTGCCGGAGAGGCGGGGAGAGCCAGCAAGCCGCGCCCGGGAACGGGCGGAGCGGAGAGGACCGCTCGGCTACCCGCCCTCCTCCTCCTCCTCCAGAGCAGGGGGCGCCTCGCAGCCACCCCGGGAGCCTCGCTGGGGGTGGCTGGGCGGATGGGCGGGCAGTGGGGGCGATTGTGGCCAGCCTGCTGGAGGGCGCCCGGTTGGAGAAGGGAACAACTCGGGGCTGTGGGGTGGGGGGCGCGTTTATTGGAGGTTTTAGGTGATGGGATCCTGCAACGTCCCCTTCGCCCCGTGCAAGTCTCCCCGCAATCTGCAAAAGAGAGAGAGGCAGCTATAAGAGGGAGAGGAACGGATGGCTGGATGGGTGATCGCCAGGTATAGACATTAGATAGAAACATTAGATATAGAGATTGGATGGATGGATGGATGGATGGATGGATATAGAGATTAGATAGATGATATGGAAATTAGAAATATATGGATGGATGGATGGATAGATGATATATAGAAACAGATATAGAAATTAGAGAGAAACATTAGATATAGAGGAGAGAGAGAGAGAGAGAGAGAGGTAGGTAGGTAGGTAGGTAGATAGATAGATAGATAGATAGATAGATAGATAGATAGATAGATAGATAGGATGGAGAAATGGATATATAGAAAGAGAGAGGGATGGATAAAGGAGAGATTGATAGACGATATAGAGAGATGGTATGGAGATTAGAGATGGATGGATGGACAGATGATAGAAAAATATAAAAATTAGAAAGATTAGATATAGAGATTAGATAGATGATATGGAAATTAGAGATAGATATATGGATGGATGGATGGATGGATGGATGGATGATATATAGAAACAGATATAGAAATTACATAGAAACATTATAAGATAGAGATAGATGATTGAGAAATGGATATATAGAAAGAGAGAGGGATGGATAGAGATTAGATAGATAGATAGATGGTATGGAGATTAGCAATAGATGGATGGATGGATGGACAGATGATAGACATATAGAAATGAGAAAGATTAGATATATTAGATGATAGATAGATATGGAATTTAGATAGAAAGATTAGATATAGAGATTATATTACATTACATTACATTACAAGATAGATAGATAGATAGATAGATAGATAGATAGATAGATAGATAGATAGATAGATAGATAGATAGATAGATAGATAGATAGATAAAGAATAATAGGACTGGAGAGAGATAAAGCTACATAGATATAACTCTGAGATTTGCTGCCCAGAGCCTTTTGGAGTAGAAGCTCTCATAAATTGAATAAAAATAATTGCAACATAACAGGATGGGGGTGTTTGTGCATCTTGCATCCCAAAATCCTCCCCTCCCAAAGGCGTCCCGTTGCAAAAGCCACCAAGGGCTGCCTAGGGCTCGGGGAGGCGGGCCCTACAGGGCGCGGGGGCGTGGCGCGGCGCCCAACCGCCAATCAGCTGTCGCAGCGCCAGAGGCTCAGGGAAGAAAAAAAGAAGAAGAAGAAAAGCCCCGGATGCGGAAGTGTCGCGAAGGGAACCACGTGGGCAGCATGGAGAGCGATCAGCGGCGCTTCGATTCCGGCGATCTGCCCTCTTTGCGCCGGATCGTGTGCGAGCAAGGGCCGATCTCCCGTCCCGACGGCTCCGTCTCTTGGATGCAGGGTGCGGCTGGCTGTCCTCCAAGCCCAGCTATCCTCCCCTCCCTCCCACCCACCTCTTGATCTCCTCGTGGTGTATTTTCCCCCTGATTATTTTTTTTTTTTTAATAGTGGGAGTGGCGGATCACCCTTCTCTAATCAGGCGCCTTCGCGATGTGGACTCCAACTCCCATTCTCGCACGTCTGTGCGGGTCAGGCAGGGTGGGGAAAGGGGCCTCGCCAGCTTTCCTGGGATAATTCCTTTTAATTCCAGAAAAAAAAATGGAGACGTCAATTCCTCCCCTGGGGTAGGGCCCGCTTCCCCGAGCCCTAGGCAGCCCTTCGTGGCTTTTGCAACGGGACGCTTGTTGGGGGGGGGGGGGAGATTTTGGGATGCAAGATGCACAAACACCCCCATCTCCCACCCAAAAGGGGGATTTAGAGTAGAGAAATTTCTATAATTCTATTGTTTTCCAGAGTTCAGCTGAAAGTAGCATGCTTAGAGCCTTCCTTTTTTTAAAACTATTTCCAGGGGATACCTCTGTGTTAGTCGGGGTGTATGGGCCCACGGAAGTGAAGGTCAGCAAGGAAATCTACGATAAAGCAACTCTGGAGGTGCTGCTAAGGCCAAAAGTGGGCCTGCCAGGTGAGGAGGCCCTGGGTTACGGATCACCCCAAAGACTGGTGGGTACTTTGAGGGGGGTTTCTGCCTGCTAGATGCTGGTGGTACATATAGGTACCATGTATGTGTCTGTCTGTCTGTCTGTCTGTCTGTCTATATCTATCTATCTATCTATCTATCTATCTATCTATCTATCTATCTATCTATCTATCTATCTATCTATCTATCTTATCTATCTATTCATCCATCATCCATCTGTATATCTATCTATCTATCTATCTATCTATCTATCTATCTATCTATCTATCCATCCATCCATCCATCCATCCATCCATCCATCCATCCATCCATCATCCATCTGTATATCTATCTATTCTCTCTCTCTCTCTCTCTCTCTCTCTCTCTCTCTCTCTCTCTCTCTCTCTCTCTCTCTCTCTCATCTATCTATCCATCCACCTGCCTGCCTACCTACCTACCAGTCCCTCCCTCCCTTCATCCATCCATCCATCCCTGCCTTTATTACTTTTACCAAAATCTCAAGAGTGATTGGCCCAAAATAACCTAGTTGGCTTTCATGCCTAAAGCAGGACTAGAACTCACTGTCTCCTGGTGATTGGCCCAAAGTCACCCCGCCAGCTTCCATACCTAAGGCAGGACTAGAACTCACTGTCTCCTAGTGATTGGCCCAAAGACACCCAGTTGGCTTTCATGCCTAAGGTGGGACTAAAACTTTCCATCTCCTGCTTCACTTACTGTTGGGGCTGCTGTGTTTATATTCTCGTGTGTGTGTGTGCGCTCACTGAAATGAATTTGTATAGATTTTGAAATTCGCACCCTCCTGCTCTTCTCTTACTTTATCCTTGCTAAGCATATTAGAAAGACAAGGATATTTATTCCTTTACCTACATCACCTGGGTGATCTGTTTGATAAACACTGTGCATTTTAGACCATCATTCCCGATTCCACTACAGTCATAAGGCGAAGACTAACCACAATTTAGGTTTGGCTTCCCAGGTGGGATGGCTATGCAAGCCCAGGGAGAGTGCCACACAACCTACACCTGAGTTACGTCGGAGTGCGGGAGTTGTGTCCAACTCTTCCTCTGATTTAAATTCTTGGGGCATCCTCTCCATGTTCCCCCTGCTTCTTGAAGGGAACACGATCCAAGAGGCGAAGGGATCTGTTTTCTCCATAGCCAAGCAGGCCATCTGGAATGCCAGCAAGAACCCCAGCTGGTATTTCCTTCCCTCTGCCAAGGAGCTGGCAAAAGGATATTGTTGGCAAGAGAAAAGAGGAAACAATTAAGAAAAAAGAGAAAAAGATATTCCCTTCCCCGAGACTCTTTTCAGTGCTGACAGATCTCTGGAAGAGCCGGCTTTGCTGGAAATGGTGAGATTGAAAAAAAACAAATGGATTTATTTCCTTTGTAGGGAGAAACGCTCTTCTGATAGATCTTACGGATCCATTAGATCAGGGGTCTGCAAAGTCGGCTCTTTTAAGACTGGTGGACTTCAACTCCCAGAATTCCCCAGCCAGCCAGTCAATCAATCAATCAATCAATCAATCAATCAATCAATCAATCAATATTTAATTTGTAAACCTCACCCTCTCCCCGAAGGGACTCGGGGCGGTGCACAGGAAATTAAAAAGGATATAAACATAAACAAATTATAAATATTTAAAATCCAATTAAATACACTATAACCCTGCGCTAAAATCTTAAAATCCTTAAAAGTATACCCCTTAAAATCCTGATTAAAACAATTTAAACATTCAGACTGAAGGCTGGCGAGGTAGATTAAGCCAAGCCAGCCTGATGGAAGAAGTAGGTCTTTAACTTTTGGCAGAAGGAGCGGAGGTCCGTAGTTGTTCTGAGTTACATGGAGTATGCAACATAACATATTTATCTGGGGAGGTCTTATTTTCAGGGAAACAGGGTAGGATTATGGGTGTTGTCTTTTGCAGGCGTGTACGAAAAAAGCAGAGAGCAGATGATCAAGAAGACCTGCGAGGCGGTGATTTTGGGCAACCTGCATCCCCGTTCCTCTATCACGGTGGTTCTCCAGGTGGTTACTGATGCTGGCTCTGTATCCTTTTTTAGGAGGAGGGGGGGGGAGAAAGGTACCGTATTTTTCGGAGTATAAGACGCACCGGAGTATAAGACGCAGCAAGGTTTGGGAGAGGAAAATTGGGGGGAAAAAAGTTTTTGCACTCTGCAACCCCCCCCCCCCCCCAAAATGGTCTGTTTTTTGACGAAAATAATGTCATGAATAGCCCTTAGGAGGCTTGTAGAGTGCTCCGGGGGAGGGTTGGCGGCGCAAAAATGAGCACGAAACAGCCCGTTTTTCGCTAAAACAGGCCTGTTTGTCGTCAAAAACAGGACATGGATAGCCTTTAGGAAGCTTATAGAGTACTGCTGGGGGCTGAGGGGGCAAAAAAATGGGCTGTTTTTCGCTCATTTCTGCCCTCCCCAGCCCCCAGGAGCTCTTTGAAAGCCTCCTAAAGGCTGTGCACAGCCATTTTGGTGAAGGGGGCGGGGTTTCGTGAGGTAACAAAATGCTGTATTCGGTGTATAAGACGCACCCCAATTTTCCGCCTCTTTTTTGAGGGGAAAAAGCTGCGTCTTACACTCCCCAAAATACGGTATTTTGAAGGGCGATGGGATGGGTGTCCCAGGAAATGGCACGGGAGGGGGAGAGTTGAGGGAACTTTGTGCTGCTCTGGGGTTCACAATCTTTTGGCTCAGTGGCGGTCAGTGAATGAAACACATATGGGAATATTGCTCCCGCCGCCTTGAGTCCGGAAGCAGTTCCATAGGTGGAAGGCGTAGACATTTTGGTGAGGTGCCGACGTTTAGTACTGTAAGGAGCCCCAGAATGCTCCTGAGTGAAGGAGTGGAATGTCTGTCAGTTTGAACTGAGGTAACGGAATGTGAGGCAACTGGCGGTTGGAACAGAGTTCTTTTCAGGTGGGGAGGGAGAGTAGAACTCCTTAGCCTCACAGCATATTAATTACTGTATAAAAAATACGATCTGATGGTCATTTCGAAAAATCTTTTCTTAGCGAGCGCCTAGAAGCCAAGAGGAACATACGTGCCAAATTTCAAGTTTGTAGGCTTTTACGGTTCTGGAGATTTCATGATGAGTGATTGGTACTTGCCTTTTATATAGAGAGGGAAGATTTATTCTTCCCGTGGTTGAGGATTTTCCTAGTCTTTCCTCTTCTCCTTCTAAAGTTTGTGGGCTGCGAGAGAGATGAAATAATTGGGCAGAGCAGACAGCGGCAGAGGGCAGCAGCGGCCTTGAAATCTGCCATCTCTCTTTTTTTTTTTAAGACTTGCCAGTCAATTCCCAGGTTGCTACTTATCTGCAGCCCGTAGAGGGCAATGAAGCATTGGCAGAGAGTGGGAGACCTTGAGAACGAAGAGGGGAGAGAGGCTGGCAACCTTTTTTGCATGTTAAAATGGGCAGCCTGGTGAGCAACTGGCATTGCAGGGCTCCTGCCGTCACCCCCATTTCCCCCCATTTCCCCCCTTTCAGGCACTCACTTTCTCTCCTTGAAAGCCGCGGAAGCTGGAAGGAAGAATTGGCAGGAGAGAAGAGAAATTCCTTATACATCCCAGGGATGGGAAAACGGATAGATAGTAGGGAGAATGGATTTGCGCCCAGGTCGAAATATTAAGATCCTTCCTGTGGGATCGCTAGCTTTCTCCATTCTGGAATCCGAACAGGGTAATCCTCGACTTACGACCAAAATTGAAACCAAATTTCTGTTGTTTTGCAAGGCAGTTGTTTAGTGAGTCACGCTAAACCAGGGGTCTCCAACCTTTGCAACTTGAAGTCTGAAGGACTTCAGCTCCCAGAATTCTCCAGCCAGCAAAGCCTGCTGGAGAAGTCTGGGAACTGAAGTCCTTCAGACTTCAAGTTGCAAAGGTTGGAGACCCTTGCGCTAAACAACTGCCTTTGGGTTTTTTTTTTTGCTACCATTGTTAAGGAAATCATGCATTCATTACATGAATCATAATAATAATAATAATAATCTTTATTGTCGTTGTAAAAATTACAATGAAATTGAAATCATGTGGCCATTGAGAGAATCATGTGGCCATTAAGTGAATTGTGTGATCGTTAAGTGAAGAATATGGTCATTGAGTGAATCGGGCGGCCATTGGCCATAGCAATAGCACTTAAGACTTCTATACCGTGCTATGTGGTTTTACCTCTTGCCCCCAACAACTGTCTGGGGCCTTTATTAAGTGAATTGCACAGCTGTTAAACGACTCATGTGGTCGTTAAGTGAACGGCTTCCCACCAATGACTTTGTTTTGATGGGAGCCAGCTGGGAAGGACACAAATCACATTATAATAATAATAGTAATAGTAATAATAATAATAATAGTAATAATAATAGTAATAATAAAAAAATTATAAACATAACTCCAGGACAGTGGAGCTGTCGTTAAATAAACTTGCCGGTTGCCAAACAACCCAAATTTTGATCCTCTTGTCTAGAACTGTGTGATCCTTTTCAGGCTGAGAACCGAACCGAAGCCCTTTTTCTCAGAGGTCACTAAACAGATGGTCATAAGTTGAAGACTTGCCTGCATAGAGCAGTGGTCACCAACCAGTGGCCCATGAGAAAATGTTGGTGGTCCACAAAAAAATTATTTGCATGTTTTATATTGCACTAAATACTATTTATCTTTTTTTAAAAAATCATATTAGTGGTCCGTGGTATTTAAAACTATGAATTTAGTGGTCCCTGAGGTTTGTGCCCCCCGATATAAAGGACATTGTTATTAAACTATATATGCCACCCAATTTCTCGGCAACTGGGTAGCTGGGAATTGTAGATCTGGGCCGGTTAATCCCTTTCCCCTTCCTTGTCTGCACCTGTTGGATTTTTCTTGTCTTCCTTGAATGAAAATCTCTGCCCCTGAAGCTGCTCTCCAGCTGTTTGAATGCCGCCTGCGTGGGGTTGATGGATGCGGGGCTGCCCATGAGCTCCTTATTCTGCGGGGTGACCTGCGCCTTGGACACCGATGGGAACATCCTCCTGGACCCCACCGCGAAGCAAGAAAAGGTGAGAATCCTCGTTCATTCCCGGTTGGATAAATGCAGTTACGGGTTTTTCTGGTGGCAGGGAGTACCAAAGGGTATTAGGAAGGAGCAGTCTGGAAGACAATATGTGCAAAGATTTGGTAACGATTCTGCACTTATCACTAAAGGAACAGCCATTGTTTCTCAACGTCTGTCCCGTTTAAGAGGACTGGACTTCAATTCCCAGAATTGGTTGGCTGGGGAATTCTGGAAGTCCATTCCTCTTAAAAGGGACGGAGAATGAGAAACATTCATTCCACAGAACTCACACACCTGAATTCTTACCACTGTCAGTTCCACTTCCTGAAGGATGAAATTCTAATGCCATGTATTTCACGCGGAAGCATAGAGGGGGGTGGGTTCGAAAAGTCAACCCCCTCCTAACCATACCGATGGGCTAGGAATCCGTTGGCGAGGTCGGTTTCCCAATCCGAATTCAAGGGGGCGTAACCCTAACCCTAATTTGGTTTTTCCCCCTATGGGATTTCCCCATGTATTTCACCCGGAAGCGTAGAGGGGGGTGGGTTCGAAAAGTCGACCCCCTCCTAACCATACCGATGGGCTAGGAATCCGTTGGCGAGGTCGGTTTCACAATCCGAATTCAGGGGGGCGTAACCCTAACCCTAATTTGGTTTTTCCCCCTATGGGATTTCCCCATGTATTTCACCCGGAAGCGTAGAGGGGGGTGGGTTCGAAAAGTCGACCCCCTCCTAACCATACCGATGGGCTAGGAATCCGTTGGCGAGGTCGGTTTCACAATCCGAATTCAGGGGGGCGTAACCCTAACCCTAATTTGGTTTTTCCCCCTATGGGATTTCCCCATGTATTTCACCCGGAAGCGTAGAGGGGGGTGGGTTCGAAAAGTCGACCCCCTCCTAACCATACCGATGAGCTAGGAATCCGTTGGCAAGGTCGGTTTCCCAATCCGAATTCAAGGGGGCGTAACCCTAACCCTAATTTGGTATTTCCCCCTATGGGATTTCCCCATGTATTTTACCCGGAAGCGTAGAGGGGGGTGGGTTCGAAAAGTCGACCCCCTCCTAACCATAACGATGGGCAAGGAATCCGTTGGCGAGGTCGTTTTTCCAATCCGAATTCAGGGGGGCGTAACCCTAACCCTAATTTGGTTTTTCCCCCTATGGGATTTCCCCATGTATTTCACCGGGAAGCGTAGAGGGGGGTGGGTTCGAAAAGTCGACCCCCTCCTAACCATACCGATGGGCTAGGAATCCGTTGGCGAGGTCGGTTTCCCAATCCGAATTCAAGGGGGCGTAACCCTAACCCTAATTTGGTTTTCCCCCCTATGGGATTTCCCCATGTATTTCACCCGGAAGCATAGAGGGGGGTGGGTTCGAAAAGTCAACCCCCTCCTAACCATACCGATGGGCTAGGAATCCGTTGGCGAGGTCGGTTTTCCAATCCGAATTCAAGGGGGCGTAACCCTAACCCTAATTTGGTTTTTCCCCCCTATGGGATTTCCCCATGTATTTCACCCGGAAGCATAGAGGGGGGTGGGTTCGAAAAGTCAACCCACTCCTAACCATACCGATGGGCTAGGAATCCGTTGGCGAGGTCGGTTTCCCAATCCGAATTCAAGGGGGCGTAACCCTAACCCTAATTTGGTTTTTCCCCCTATGGGAGTTCCCCATGTATTTCACCCGGAAGCATAGAGGGGGGTGGGTTCGAAAAGTCAACCCCCTCCTAACCATAATGATGGGCTAGGAATCCGTTGGCGAGGTCGGTTTCCCAATCCGAATTCAAGGGGGCGTAACCCTAACCCTAATTTGGTTTTTCCCCCTATAGGATTTCCCCATGTATTTCACCCGGAAGCATAGAGGGAGGTGGGTTCGAAAAGCCGACCCCCTCCTAACCAAACCAATGGGCTAGGAATCCGTTGGCGAGGTCGGTTTCCCAATCCGAATTCAAGGGGGCGTAACCCTAACCCTAATTTGGTTTTCCCCCCTATGGGATTTCCCCATGTATTTCACCCGGAAGCATAGAGGGGTGTGGGTTCAAAAAGTCAGCCCCCTCCTAACCATACCGATGGGCTAGGAATCCGTTGGCGAGGTCGGTTTCCCAATCCGAATTCAAGGGGCGTAACCCTAACCCTAATTTGGTTTTTCCCCATATGGGATTTCCCCATGTATTTCACCCGGAAGCATAGAGGTGGGTGGGTTCGAAAAGTCAACCCCCTCCTAACCATAACGATGGGCTAGGAATCCGTTGGCGAGGTCGGTTTTCCAATCCGAATTCAAGGGAGCGTAACCCTAACCCTAATTTGGTTTTTCCCCATATGGGATTTCCCCATGTATTTCACCCGGAAGCATAGAGGGCTGTGGGTTCAAAAAGTCAACCCCCTCCTAACCATACCGATGGGCTAGGAATCCGTTGGCGAGGTCGGTTTCCCAATCCGAATTCAAGGGGGCGTAACCCTAACCCTAATTTGGTTTTTCCCCCTATGGGATTTCCCCATGTATTTCACCCGGAAGCATAGAGGGGGGTGGGTTCGAAAAGTCAACCCCCTCCTAACCATAATGATGGGCTAGGAATCCGTTGGCGAGGTCGGTTTCCCAATCCGAATTCAAGGGGGCGTAACCCTAACCCTAATTTGGTTTTTCCCCCTATAGGATTTCCCCATGTATTTCACCCGGAAGCATAGAGGGAGGTGGGTTCGAAAAGCCGAACCCCCTCCTAACCAAACCGATGGGCTAGGAATCCGTTGGCGAGGTCGGTTTCCCAATCCGAATTCAAGGGGGCGTAACCCTAACCCTAATTTGGTTTTCCCCCCTATGGGATTTCCCCATGTATTTCACCCGGAAGCACAGAGGGGTGTGGGTTCAAAAAGTCAGCCCCCTCCTAACCATACCGATGGGCTAGGAATCCGTTGGCGAGGTCGGTTTCCCAATCCGAATTCAAGGGGGCGTAACCCTAACCCTAATTTGGTTTTTACCCCTATGGGATTTCCCCTATGTATTTCACCCGGAAGCATAGAGGGGGGTGGGTTCGAAAAGTCAACCCCCTCCTAACCATACCGATGGGCTAGGAATCCGTTGGCGACGTCGGTTTCCCAATCCGAATTCAAGGGGGCGTAACCCTAACCCTAATTTGGTTTTTCCCCCTATGGGATTTCCCCATGTATTTCACCTGGAAGCGTAGAGGGGGGTGGGTTCGAAAAGTCAACCCCCTCCTAACCATACCGATGGGCTACGAATCCGTTGGCGAGGTTGGTTTTCCAATCCGAATTCAAGGGGGCGTAACCCTAACCCTAATTTGGTTTTCCCCCCTATGGGATTTCCCCATGTATTTCACCCGGAAGCATAGAGGGGGTGGGTTCGAAAAGTCAACCCCCTCCTAACCATACCGATGGGCTAGGAATCCGTTGGCGAGGTCGGTTTCCCAATCCGAATTCAAGGGGCGTAACCCTAACCCTAATTTGGTTTTTCCCCATATGGGATTTCCCCATGTATTTCACCCGGAAGCATAGAGGGAGGTGGATTCGAAAAGCCGACCCCCTCCTAACCAAACCGATGGGCTAGGAATCCGTTGGTGAGGTCGGTTTCCCAATCCGAATTCAAGGGGGCGTAACCCTAACCCTAATTTGGTTTTTACCCCTATGGGATTTCCCCATGTATTTCACCCGGAAGCGTAGAGGGAGGTGGATTCGAAAAGCCGACCCCCTCCTAACCAAACCGATGGGCTAGGAATCCGTTGGCGAGGTCGGTTTCCCAATCCGAATTCAAGGGGGCGTAACCCTAACCCTAATTTGGTTTTTCCCCCTATGGGATTTCCCCATGTATTTCACCCGGAAGCATAGAGGGGGGTGGGTTCGAAAAGTCAACCCCCTCCTAACCATAACGATGGGCTAGGAATCCGTTGGTGAGGTCGGTTTTCCAATCCGAATTCAAGGGAGCGTAACCCTAACCCTAATTTGGTTTTTCCCCATATGGGATTTCCCCATGTATTTCACCTGGAAGCATAGAGGGCTGTGGGTTCAAAAAGTCAACCCCCTCCTAACCATACCGATGGGCTAGGAATCCGTTGGCGAGGTCGGTTTCCCAATCCGAATTCAAGGGGGCGTAACCCTAACCCTAATTTGGTTTTTCCCCCTATGGGATTTCCCCATGTATTTCACCCGGAAGCATAGAGGGGGGTGGTTTCGAAAAGTCAACCCCCTCCTAACCATACCGATGGGCTAGGAATCCGTTGGCGAGGTCGGTTTCCCAATCCGAATTCAAGGGGGCGTAACCCTAACCCTAATTTGGTTTTTCCCCCTATGGGATTTCCCCATGTATTTCACCCGGAAGCGTTGAGGGGGGTGGGTTCGAAAACTCGACCCCCTCCTAACCATACCGATGGGCTACGAATCCGTTGGCGAGGTCGGTTTCCCAATCTGAACTCAAGGGGGCGTAACCCTAACCCTAATTTGGTTTTCCCCCCTATGGGATTTCCCCATGTATTTCACGCGGAAGCATAGAGGGGGGTGGGTTCGAAAAGTCGACCCCCTCCTAACCATACCGATGGGCTAGGAATCCGTTGGCGAGGTCGGTTTTCCAATCCGAATTCAAGGGGGCGTAACCCTAATCCTAATTTGGTTTTTCCCCCTATGGGATTTCCCCATGTATTTCACCCGGAAGCGTTGAGGGGGGTGGGTTCGAAAAGTCGACCCCCTCCTAACCATACCGATGGGCTACGAATCCGTTGGCGAGGTCGGTTTCCCAATCCGAATTCAAGGGGGCGTAACCCTAACCCTAATTTGGTTTTTCCCCCTATGGGATTTCCCCATGTATTTCACGCGGAAGCATAGAGGGGGGTGGGTTTGAAAAGTCGACCCCCTCCTAACCATACCGATGGGCTACGAATCTGTTGGCGACGTCGGTTTCCCAATCCGAATTCAAGGAGGCGTAACCCTAACCCTAATTTGGTTTTTCCCCCTATGGGATTTCCCCATGTATTTAACCCGGAAGCATAGAGGGGGGTGGGTTTGAAAAGTCGAACCCCTCCTAACCATACCGATGGGCTACGAATCCGTTGGCGAGGTCGGTTTCCCAATCCGAATTCAAGGGGGCGTAACCCTAACCCTAATTTGGTTTTTCCCCCTATGGGATTTCCCCATGTATTTCACCCTGAAGCATAGAGGGGGGTGGGTTCGAAAAGTCAACCCCCTCCTAACCATACCGATGGGCTAGGAATCCGTTGGCGAGGTCGGTTTTCCAATCCGAATTCAAGGGGGCGTAACCCTAACCCTAATTTGGTTTTTCCCCCTATGGGATTTCCCCATGTATTTCACCCGGAAGCATAGAGGGGGGTGGGTTCGAAAAGTCAACCCCCTCCTAACCATACCGATGGGCTAGGAATCCGTTGGCGAGGTCGGTTTTCCAATCCGAATTCAAGGGAGCGTAACCCTAACCCTAATTTGGTTTTTCCCCATATGGGATTTCCCCATGTATTTCACCCGGAAGCATAGAGGGCTGTGGGTTCAAAAAGTCAACCCCCTCCTAACCATACCGATGGGCTAGGAATCCGTTGGCGAGGTCGGTTTCCCAATCCGAATTCAAGGGGGCGTAACCCTAACCCTAATTTGGTTTTCCCCCCTATGGGATTTCCCCATGTATTTCACCCGGAAGCATAGAGGGGGGTGGTTTCGAAAAGTCAACCCCCTCCTAACCATACCGATGGGCTAGGAATCCGTTGGCGAGGTCGGTTTCCCAATCCGAATTCAAGGGGGCGTAACCCTAACCCTAATTTGGTTTTTCCCCCTATGGGATTTCCCCATGTATTTCACCCGGAAGCATAGAGGGGTGTGGGTTCAAAAAGTCAACCCCCTCCTAACCATACCGATGGGCTAGGAATCCGTTGGCGAGGTCGGTTTCCCAATCCGAATTCAAGGGGGCGTAACCCTAACCCTAATTTGGTTTTTCCCCCTATGGGATTTCCCCATGTATTTCACCCGGAAGCGTTGAGGGGGGTGGGTTCGAAAACTCGACCCCCTCCTAACCATACCGATGGGCTACGAATCCGTTGGCGAGGTCAGTTTTCCAATCCGAATTCAAGGGGGCGTAACCCTAACCCTAATTTGGTTTTTCCCCCTATGGGATTTCCCCATGTATTTCACCCGGAAGCATAGAGGGAGGTGGGTTCAAAAAGTCAACCCCCTCCTAACCATACCGATGGGCTAGGAATCCGTTGGCGAGGTCGGTTTCCCAATCCGAATTCAAGGGGGCGTAACCCTAACCCTAATTTGGTTTTTCCCCCTATGGGATTTCACCATGTATTTCACCTGGAAGCATAGAGGGGGGTGGTTTCGAAAAGTCGACCACCTCCTAACCATACCGATGGGCTAGGAATCCTGTTGGTGAGGTCGGTTTTCCAATCCGAATTCAAGGGAGCGTAACCCTAACCCTAATTTGGTTTTTCCCCCTATGGGATTTCACCATGTATTTCACCCGGAAGCATAGAGGGGGGTGGTTTCGAAAAGTCGACCACCTCCTAACCATACCGATGGGCTAGGAATCCGTTGGCGAGGTCGGTTTTCCAATCCGAATTCAAGGGGGCATAACCCTAACCCTAATTTGGTTTTTCCCCCTATGGGATTTCACCATGTATTTCACCCGGAAGCATAGAGGTGGGTGGGTTCGAAAAGTCAACCCCCTCCTAACCATAACGATGGGCTAGGAATCCGTTGGTGAGGTCGGTTTTCCAATCCGAATTCAAGGGAGCGTAACCCTAACCCTAATTTGGTTTTTCCCCATATGGGATTTCCCCATGTATTTCACCTGGAAGCATAGAGGGCTGTGGGTTCAAAAAGTCAACCCCCTCCTAACCATACCGATGGGCTAGGAATCCGTTGGCGAGGTCGGTTTCCCAATCCGAATTCAAGGGGGCGTAACCCTAACCCTAATTTGGTTTTTCCCCCTATGGGATTTCCCCATGTATTTCACCCGGAAGCATAGAGGGGGGTGGTTTCGAAAAGTCAACCCCCTCCTAACCATACCGATGGGCTAGGAATCCGTTGGCGAGGTCGGTTTCCCAATCCGAATTCAAGGGGGCGTAACCCTAACCCTAATTTGGTTTTTCCCCCTATGGGATTTCCCCATGTATTTCACCCGGAAGCGTTGAGGGGGGTGGGTTCGAAAACTCGACCCCCTCCTAACCATACCGATGGGCTACGAATCCGTTGGCGAGGTCGGTTTCCCAATCTGAACTCAAGGGGGCGTAACCCTAACCCTAATTTGGTTTTTCCCCCTATGGGATTTCCCCATGTATTTCACGCGGAAGCATAGAGGGGGGTGGGTTCGAAAAGTCGACCCCCTCCTAACCATACCGATGGGCTAGGAATCCGTTGGCGAGGTCGGTTTTCCAATCCGAATTCAAGGGGGCGTAACCCTAACCCTAATTTGGTTTTTCCCCCTATGGGATTTCCCCATGTATTTCACCCGGAAGCGTTGAGGGGGGTGGGTTCGAAAAGTCGACCCCCTCCTAACCATACCGATGGGCTACGAATCCGTTGGCGAGGTCGGTTTCCCAATCCGAATTCAAGGGGGCGTAACCCTAACCCTAATTTGGTTTTTCCCCCTATGGGATTTCCCCATGTATTTCACCCGGAAGCATAGAGGGGGGTGGGTTCGAAAAGTCAACCCCCTCCTAACCATACCGATGGGCTAGGAATCCGTTGGCGAGGTCGGTTTCCCAATCCGAATTCAAGGGGCGTAACCCTAACCCTAATTTGGTTTTTCCCCATATGGGATTTCCCCATGTATTTCACCCGGAAGCATAGAGGGAGGTGGATTCGAAAAGCCGACCCCCTCCTAACCAAACCGATGGGCTAGGAATCCGTTGGCGACGTCGGTTTTCCAATCCGAATTCAAGGGGGCGTAACCCTAACCCTAATTTGGTTTTTCTCCCTATGGGATTTCCCCATGTATTTCACCTGGAAGCATAGAGGGGGGTGGTTTCGAAAAGTCGACCACCTCCTAACCATACCGATGGGCTAGGAATCCGTTGGCGAGGTCGGTTTTCCAATCCGAATTCAAGGGGGCGTAACCCTAACCCTAATTTGGTTTTTCCCCCTATGGGATTTCACCATGTATTTCACCCGGAAGCATAGAGGTGGGTGGGTTCGAAAAGTCAACCCCCTCCTAACCATAACGATGGGCTAGGAATCCGTTGGCGAGGTCGGTTTTCCAATCCGAATTCAACGGAGCGTAACCCTAACCCTAATTTGGTTTTTCCCCATATGGGATTTCCCCATGTATTTCACCCGGAAGCATAGAGGGCTGTGGGTTCAAAAAGTCAACCCCCTCCTAACCATACCGATGGGCTAGGAATCCGTTGGCGAGGTCGGTTTCCCAATCCGAATTCAAGGGGGCGTAACCCTAACCCTAATTTGGTTTTCCCCCCTATGGGATTTCCCCATGTATTTCACCCGGAAGCATAGAGGGGGGTGGTTTCGAAAAGTCAACCCCCTCCTAACCATACCGATGGGCTAGGAATCCGTTGGCGAGGTTAGTTTTCCAATCCGAATTCAAGGGGGCGTAACCCTAACCCTAATTTGGTTTTTCCCCCTATGGGATTTCCCCATGTATTTCACCCGGAAGCATAGAGGGAGGTGGGTTCAAAAAGTCAACCCCCTCCTAACCATACCGATGGGCTAGGAATCCGTTGGCGAGGTCGGTTTCCCAATCCGAATTCAAGGGGGCGTAACCCTAACCCTAATTTGGTTTTTCCCCCTATGGGATTTCCCCATGTATTTCACCCGGAAGCATAGAGGGGTGTGGGTTCAAAAAGTCAACCCCCTCCTAACCATACCGATGGGCTAGGAATCCGTTGGCGAGGTCGGTTTCCCAATCCGAATTCAAGGGGGCGTAACCCTAACCCTAATTTGGTTTTTCCCCCTATGGGATTTCCCCATGTATTTCACCCGGAAGCGTTGAGGGGGGTGGGTTCGAAAACTCGACCCCCTCCTAACCATACCGATGGGCTACGAATCCGTTGGCGAGGTCAGTTTTCCAATCCGAATTCAAGGGGGCGTAACCCTAACCCTAATTTGGTTTTTCCCCCTATGGGATTTCCCCATGTATTTCACCCGGAAGCATAGAGGGAGGTGGGTTCAAAAAGTCAACCCCCTCCTAACCATACCGATGGGCTAGGAATCCGTTGGCGAGGTCGGTTTCCCAATCCGAATTCAAGGGGGCGTAACCCTAACCCTAATTTGGTTTTCCCCCCTATGGGATTTCCCCATGTATTTCACCCGGAAGCATAGAGGGGGGTGGTTTCGAAAAGTCAACCCCCTCCTAACCATACCGATGGGCTAGGAATCCGTTGGCGAGGTTAGTTTTCCAATCCGAATTCAAGGGGGCGTAACCCTAACCCTAATTTGGTTTTTCTCCCTATGGGATTTCCCCATGTATTTCACCCGGAAGCATAGAGGGAGGTGGGTTCGAAAAGTCGACCCCCTCCTAACCATACCGATGGGCTAGGAATCCGTTGGCGAGGTCAGTTTTCCAATCCGAATTCAAGGGGGCGTAACCCTAACCCTAATTTGGTTTTTCTCCCTATGGGATTTCCCCATGTATTTCACCCGGAAGCATAGAGGTGGGTGGGTTCGAAAAGTCAACCCCCTCCTAACCATAACGATGGGCTAGGAATCCGTTGGCGAGGTCGGTTTTCCAATCCGAATTCAAGGGAGCGTAACCCTAACCCTAATTTGGTTTTTCCCCATATGGGATTTCCCCATGTATTTCACCCGGAAGCATAGAGGGCTGTGGGTTCAAAAAGTCAACCCCCTCCTAACCATACCGATGCGCTAGGAATCCGTTGGCGAGGTCGGTTTCCCAATCTGAATTCAAGGGGGCGTAACCCTAACCCTAATTTGGTTTTTCCCCCTATGGGATTTCCCCATGTATTTCACCCGGAAGCATAGAGGGGGGTGGTTTCGAAAAGTCAACCCCCTCCTAACCATACCGATGGGCTAGGAATCCGTTGGCGAGGTTAGTTTTCCAATCCGAATTCAAGGGGGCGTAACCCTAACCCTAATTTGGTTTTTCCCCCTATGGGATTTCCCCATGTATTTCACCCGGAAGCATAGAGGGAGGTGGGTTCAAAAAGTCAACCCCCTCCTAACAATACCGATGGGCTAGGAATCCGTTGGCGAGGTCGGTTTCCCAATCCGAATTCAAGGGGGCGTAACCCTAACCCTAATTTGGTTTTTCCCCCTATGGGATTTCCCCATGTATTTCACCCGGAAGCGTTGAGGGGGGTGGGTTCGAAAACTCGACCCCCTCCTAACCATACCGATAGGCTACGAATCCGTTGGCGAGGTCAGTTTTCCAATCCGAATTCAAGGGGGCGTAACCCTAACCCTAATTTGGTTTTTCCCCCTATGGGATTTCCCCATGTATTTCACCCGGAAGCATAGAGGGAGGTGGGTTCAAAAAGTCAACCCCCTCCTAACCATACCGATGGGCTAGGAATCCGTTGGCGACGTCGGTTTCCCAATCCGAATTCAAGGGGGCGTAACCCTAACCCTAATTTGGTTTTCCCCCCTATGGGATTTCCCCATGTATTTCACCCGGAAGCATAGAGGGGTGTGGGTTCAAAAAGTCAACCCCCTCCTAACCATACCGATGGGCTAGGAATACGTTGGCGAGTTCGGTTTCCCAATCCGAATTCAAGGAGGCGTAACCCTAACCCTAATTTGGTTTTTCCCCCTATGGGATTTCCCCATGTATTTCACCCGGAAGCATAGAGGGGGGTGGGTTCGAAAAGTCAACCCCCTCCTAACCATACCGATGGGCTAGGAATCCGTTGGCGAGGTCGTTTTTTCCAATCCGAATTCAAGGGGGCGTAACCCTAACCCTAATTTGGTTTTTCCCCCTATGGGATTTCCCTATGTATTTCACCTGGAAGCATAGAGGGAGGTGGGTTCGAAAAGTCGACCCCCTCCTAACCATACCGATGGGCTAGGAATCCGTTGGCGAGGTCAGTTTTCCAATCCGAATTCAAGGGGGCGTAACCCTAACCCTAATTTGGTTTTTCTCCCTATGGGATTTCCCCATGTATTTCACCCGGAAGCATAGAGGGGGGTGGGTAAGAAAACTCGACCCCCTCCTACCCATACCGATGGGCTACGAATCCGTTGGCGAGGTCGGTTTCCCAATCTGAACTCAAGGGGCCGTAACCCTAACCCTAATTTGGTTTTTCCCCCTATGGGATTTCCCCATGTATTTCACGCGGAAGCATAGAGGGGGGTGGGTTCGAAAAGTCGACCCCCTCCTAACCATACCGATGGGTTGGGAATCCGTTGGCAAGGTCGGTTTTCCAATCCGAATTCAAGGGGGCGTAACCCTAACCCTAATTTGGTTTTTCCCCCTATGGGATTTCCCTATGTATTTCACCCGGAAGCATAGAGGTAGGTGGGTTCGAAAAGTCGACCCCCTCCTAACCATACCGATGGGCTAGGAATCCATTGGCGAGGTCAGTTTTCCAATCCGAATTCAAGGGGGCGTAACCCTAACCCTAATTTGGTTTTTCCCCCTATGGGATTTCCCCATGTATTTCACCCAGAAGCATAGAGGGAGGTGGGTTCAAAAAGTCAACCCCCTCCTAACCATACCGATGGGCTAGGAATCCGTTGG
Source organism: Rhabdophis nuchalis (assembly GCA_039707465.1). Classification (NCBI taxonomy): domain Eukaryota; kingdom Metazoa; phylum Chordata; class Lepidosauria; order Squamata; family Natricidae; genus Rhabdophis; species Rhabdophis nuchalis. Next base: position 3,594,603 of record CM077654.1, read on the forward strand.
CGACGTCGGTTTCCCAATCCGAATTCAAGGGGGCGTAACCCTAACCCTAATTTGGTTTTTCCCCCTATGGGATTTCCCCATGTATTTCACCCGGAAGCATAGAGGGGTGTGGGTTCAAAAAGTCAACCCCCTCCTAACCATACCGATGGGCTAGGAATCCGTTGGCGAGGTCGGTTTCCCAATCCGAATTCAAGGGGGCGTAACCCTAACCCTAATTTGGTTTTTCCCCCTATGGGATTTCCCCATGTATTTCACCCGGAAGCATAGAGGGGGGTGGGTTCGAAAAGTCAACCCCCTCCTAACCATACCGATGGGCTAGGAATCCGTTGGCGAGGTCGGTTTTCCAATCCGAATTCAAGGGGGCGTAACCCTAACCCTAATTTGGTTTTTCCCCCTATGGGATTTCCCTATGTATTTCACCCGGAAGCATAGAGGGAGGTGGGTTCGAAAAGTCGACCCCCTCCTAACCATACCGATGGGCTAGGAATCCGTTGGCGAGGTCAGTTTTCCAATCCGAATTCAGGGGGGCGTAACCCTAACCCTAATTTGGTTTTTCCCCCTATGGGATTTCCCCATGTATTTCACCCGGAAGCATAGAGGGAGGTGGGTTCAAAAAGTCAACCCCCTCCTAACCATACCGATGGGCTAGGAATCCGTTGGCGAGGTCGGTTTCCCAATCCGAATTCAAGGGGGCGTAACCCTAACCCTAATTTGGTTTTTCCCCCTATGGGATTTCCCCATGTATTTCACCCGGAAGCATAGAGGGGTGTGGGTTCAAAAAGTCAACCCCCTCCTAACCATACCGATGGGCTAGGAATCCGTTGGCGAGGTCAGTTTCCCAATCCGAATTCAAGGGGGCGTAACCCTAACCCTAATTTGGTTTTTCCCCCTATGGGATTTCCCCATGTATTTCACCCGGAAGCGTTGAGGGGGGTGGGTTCGAAAACTCGACCCCCTCCTAACCATACCGATGGGCTAGGAATCCGTTGGCGAGGTCGGTTTCCCAATCCGAATTCAAGGGGGCGTAACCCTAACCCTAATTTGGTTTTTCCCCCTATGGGATTTCCCCATGTATTTCACCCGGAAGCATAGAGGGGGGTGGGTTCGAAAAGTCAACCCCCTCCTAACCATACCGATGGGCTAGGAATCCGTTGGCGAGGTCGGTTTCCCAATCCGAATTCAAGGGCGCGTAACCCTAACCCTAATTTGGTTTTTCCCCCTATGGGATTTCCCTATGTATTTCACCCGGAAGCATAGAGGGGTGTGGGTTCAAAAAGTCAACCCCCTCCTAACCATACCGATGGGCTAGGAATCCGTTGGCGAGGTCGGTTTCCCAATCCGAATTCAAGGGGGCGTAACCCTAACCCTAATTTGGTTTTTCCCCCTATGGGATTTCCCCATGTATTTCACCCGGAAGCATAGAGGGGGGTGGGTTCGAAAAGTCGACCCCCTCCTAACCATACCGATGGGCTAGGAATCCGTTGGCGAGGTCGGTTTTCCAATCCGAATTCAAGGGGGTGTAACCCTAACCCTAATTTGGTTTTTCCCCCTATGGGATTTCCCCATGTATTTCACCCAGAAGCATAGAGGGAGGTGGGTTCAAAAAGTCAACCCCCTCCTAACCATACCGATGGGCTAGGAATCCGTTGGCGAGGTCAGTTTTCCAATCCGAATTCAAGGGGGTGTAACCCTAACCCTAATTTGGTTTTTCCCCCTATGGGATTTCCCCATGTATTTCACCCGGAAGCATAGAGGGGTGTGGGTTCAAAAAGTCAACCCCCTCCTAACCATACCGATGGGCTAGGAATCCGTTGGCGAGGTCGGTTTCCCAATCCGAATTCAAGGGGGCGTAACCCTAACCCTAATTTGGTTTTTCCCCCTATGGGATTTCCCCATGTATTTCACCCGGAAGCATAGAGGGGGGTGGGTTCGAAAAGTCGACCCCCTCCTAACCATACCGATGGGCTAGGAATCCGTTGGCGAGGTCGGTTTTCCAATCCGAATTCAAGGGGGCGTAACCCTAACCCTAATTTGGTTTTTCCCCCTATGGGATTTCCCTATGTATTTCACCCGGAAGCATAGAGGGAGGTGGGTTCGAAAAGTCGACCCCCTCCTAACCATACCGATGGGCTAGGAATCCGTTGGCGAGGTCGGTTTCCCAATCCGAATTCAAGGGGGCGTAACCCTAACCCTAATTTGGTTTTTCCCCCTATGGGATTTCCCCATGTATTTCACCCGGAAGCATAGAGGGGGGTGGGTTCGAAAAGTCGACCCCCTCCTAACCATACCGATGGGCTAGGAATCCGTTGGCGAGGTCGGTTTTCCAATCCGAATTCAAGGGGGCGTAACCCTAACCCTAATTTGGTTTTTCCCCCTATGGGATTTCCCCATGTATTTCACCCGGAAGCGTTGAGGGGGGTGGGTTCGAAAAGTCGACCCCCTCCTAACCATACCGATGGGCTACGAATCCGTTGGCGAGGTCGGTTTCCCAATCCGAATTCAAGGGGGCGTAACCCTAACCCTAATTTGGTTTTTCCCCCTATGGGATTTCCCCATGTATTTCACCCGGAAGCATAGAGGGGGGTGGGTTCGAAAAGTCAACCCCCTCCTAACCATACCGATGGGCTAGGAATCCGTTGGCGAGGTCGGTTTCCCAATCCGAATTCAAGGGGCGTAACCCTAACCCTAATTTGGTTTTTCCCCATATGGGATTTCCCCATGTATTTCACCCGGAAGCATAGAGGGAGGTGGATTCGAAAAGCCGACCCCCTCCTAACCAAACCGATGGGCTAGGAATCCGTAGGCGAGGTCGGTTTCCCAATCCGAATTCAAGGGGGCGTAACCCTAACCCTAATTTGGTTTTTCTCCCTATGGGATTTCCCCATGTATTTCACCCGGAAGCATAGAGGGAGGTGGGTTCGAAAAGTCGACCCCCTCCTAACCATACCGATGGGCTAGGAATCCGTTGGCGAGGTCAGTTTTCCAATCCGAATTCAAGGGGGCGTAACCCTAACCCTAATTTGGTTTTTCTCCCTATGGGATTTCCCCATGTATTTCACCCGGAAGCATAGAGGGAGGTGGGTTCGAAAAGTCAACCCCCTCCTAACCATAACGATGGGCTAGGAATCCGTTGGCGAGGTCGGTTTCCCAATCCGAATTCAAGGGGGCGTAACCCTAACCCTAATTTGGTTTTCCCCCCTATGGGATTTCCCCATGTATTTCACCCGGAAGCATAGAGGGGGGTGGTTTCGAAAAGTCAACCCCCTCCTAACCATACCGATGGGCTAGGAATCCGTTGGCGAGGTTAGTTTTCCAATCCGAATTCAAGGGGGCGTAACCCTAACCCTAATTTGGTTTTTCTCCCTATGGGATTTCCCCATGTATTTCACCCGGAAGCATAGAGGGAGGTGGGTTCGAAAAGTCGACCCCCTCCTAACCATACCGATGGGCTAGGAATCCGTTGGCGAGGTCAGTTTTCCAATCCGAATTCAAGGGGGCGTAACCCTAACCCTAATTTGGTTTTTCTCCCTATGGGATTTCCCCATGTATTTCACCCGGAAGCATAGAGGTGGGTGGGTTCGAAAAGTCAACCCCCTCCTAACCATAACGATGGGCTAGGAATCCGTTGGCGAGGTCGGTTTTCCAATCCGAATTCAAGGGAGCGTAACCCTAACCCTAATTTGGTTTTTCCCCATATGGGATTTCCCCATGTATTTCACCCGGAAGCATAGAGGGCTGTGGGTTCAAAAAGTCAACCCCCTCCTAACCATACCGATGGGCTAGGAATCCGTTGGCGAGGTCGGTTTCCCAATCTGAATTCAAGGGGGCGTAACCCTAACCCTAATTTGGTTTTTCCCCCTATGGGATTTCCCCATGTATTTCACCCGGAAGCATAGAGGGGGGTGGTTTCGAAAAGTCAACCCCCTCCTAACCATACCGATGGGCTAGGAATCCGTTGGCGAGGTTAGTTTTCCAATCCGAATTCAAGGGGGCGTAACCCTAACCCTAATTTGGTTTTTCCCCCTATGGGATTTCCCCATGTATTTCACCCGGAAGCATAGAGGGAGGTGGGTTCAAAAAGTCAACCCCCTCCTAACCATACCGATGGGCTAGGAATCCGTTGGCGAGGTCGGTTTCCCAATCCGAATTCAAAGGGGCGTAACCCTAACCCTAATTTGGTTTTTCCCCCTATGGGATTTCCCCATGTATTTCACCCGGAAGCGTTGAGGGGGGTGGGTTCGAAAACTCGACCCCCTCCTAACCATACCGATAGGCTACGAATCCGTTGGCGAGGTCAGTTTTCCAATCCGAATTCAAGGGGGCGTAACCCTAACCCTAATTTGGTTTTTCCCCCTATGGGATTTCCCCATGTATTTCACCCGGAAGCATAGAGGGAGGTGGGTTCAAAAAGTCAACCCCCTCCTAACCATACCGATGGGCTAGGAATCCGTTGGCGACGTCGGTTTCCCAATCCGAATTCAAGGGGGCGTAACCCTAACCCTAATTTGGTTTTCCCCCCTATGGGATTTCCCCATGTATTTCACCCGGAAGCATAGAGGGGTGTGGGTTCAAAAAGTCAACCCCCTCCTAACCATACCGATGGGCTAGGAATACGTTGGCGAGTTCGGTTTCCCAATCCGAATTCAAGGGGGCGTAACCCTAACCCTAATTTGGTTTTTCCCCCTATGGGATTTCCCCATGTATTTCACCCGGAAGCATAGAGGGGGGTGGGTTCGAAAAGTCAACCCCCTCCTAACCATACCGATGGGCTAGGAATCCGTTGGCGAGGTCGTTTTTTCCAATCCTAATTCAAGGGGGCGTAACCCTAACCCTAATTTGGTTTTTCCCCCTATGGGATTTCCCTATGTATTTCACCTGGAAGCATAGAGGGAGGTGGGTTCGAAAAGTCGACCCCCTCCTAACCATACCGATGGGCTAGGAATCCGTTGGCGAGGTCAGTTTTCCAATCCGAATTCAAGGGGGCGTAACCCTAACCCTAATTTGGTTTTTCTCCCTATGGGATTTCCCCATGTATTTCACCCGGAAGCATAGAGGGGGGTGGGTAAGAAAACTCGACCCCCTCCTACCCATACCGATGGGCTACGAATCCGTTGGCGAGGTCGGTTTCCCAATCTGAACTCAAGGGGCCGTAACCCTAACCCTAATTTGGTTTTTCCCCCTATGGGATTTCCCCATGTATTTCACGCGGAAGCATAGAGGGGGGTGGGTTCGAAAAGTCGACCCCCTCCTAACCATACCGATGGGTTGGGAATCCGTTGGCAAGGTCGGTTTTCCAATCCGAATTCAAGGGGGCGTAACCCTAACCCTAATTTGGTTTTTCCCCCTATGGGATTTCCCTATGTATTTCACCCGGAAGCATAGAGGTAGGTGGGTTCGAAAAGTCGACCCCCTCCTAACCATACCGATGGGCTAGGAATCCATTGGCGAGGTCAGTTTTCCAATCCGAATTCAAGGGGGCGTAACCCTAACCCTAATTTGGTTTTTCCCCCTATGGGATTTCCCCATGTATTTCACCCAGAAGCATAGAGGGAGGTGGGTTCAAAAAGTCAACCCCCTCCTAACCATACCGATGGGCTAGGAATCCGTTGGCGACGTCGGTTTCCCAATCCGAATTCAAGGGGGCGTAACCCTAACCCTAATTTGGTTTTTCCCCCTATGGGATTTCCCCATGTATTTCACCCGGAAGCATAGAGGGGTGTGGGTTCAAAAAGTCAACCCCCTCCTAACCATACCGATGGGCTAGGAATCCGTTGGCGAGGTCGGTTTCCCAATCCGAATTCAAGGGGGCGTAACCCTAACCCTAATTTGGTTTTTCCCCCTATGGGATTTCCCCATGTATTTCACCCGGAAGCATAGAGGGGGGTGGGTTCGAAAAGTCAACCCCCTCCTAACCATACCGATGGGCTAGGAATCCGTTGGCGAGGTCGGTTTTCCAATCCGAATTCAAGGGGGCGTAACCCTAACCCTAATTTGGTTTTTCCCCCTATGGGATTTCCCTATGTATTTCACCCGGAAGCATAGAGGGAGGTGGGTTCGAAAAGTCGACCCCCTCCTAACCATACCGATGGGCTAGGAATCCGTTGGCGAGGTCAGTTTTCCAATCCGAATTCAGGGGGGCGTAACCCTAACCCTAATTTGGTTTTTCCCCCTATGGGATTTCCCCATGTATTTCACCCGGAAGCATAGAGGGAGGTGGGTTCAAAAAGTCAACCCCCTCCTAACCATACCGATGGGCTAGGAATCCGTTGGCGAGGTCGGTTTCCCAATCCGAATTCAAGGGGGCGTAACCCTAACCCTAATTTGGTTTTTCCCCCTATGGGATTTCCCCATGTATTTCACCCGGAAGCATAGAGGGGTGTGGGTTCAAAAAGTCAACCCCCTCCTAACCATACCGATGGGCTAGGAATCCGTTGGCGAGGTCTGTTTCCCAATCCGAATTCAAGGGGGCGTAACCCTAACCCTAATTTGGTTTTTCCCCCTATGGGATTTCCCCATGTATTTCACCCGGAAGCGTTGAGGGGGGTGGGTTCGAAAACTCGACCCCCTCCTAACCATACCGATGGGCTAGGAATCCGTTGGCGAGGTCGGTTTCCCAATCCGAATTCAAGGGGGCGTAACCCTAACCCTAATTTGGTTTTTCCCCCTATGGGATTTCCCCATGTATTTCACCCGGAAGCATAGAGGGGGGTGGGTTCGAAAAGTCAACCCCCTCCTAACCATACCGATGGGCTAGGAATCCGTTGGCGAGGTCGGTTTCCCAATCCGAATTCAAGGGCGCGTAACCCTAACCCTAATTTGGTTTTTCCCCCTATGGGATTTCCCTATGTATTTCACCCGGAAGCATAGAGGGGTGTGGGTTCAAAAAGTCAACCCCCTCCTAACCATACCGATGGGCTAGGAATCCGTTGGCGAGGTCGGTTTCCCAATCCGAATTCAAGGGGGCGTAACCCTAACCCTAATTTGGTTTTTCCCCCTATGGGATTTCCCCATGTATTTCACCCGGAAGCATAGAGGGGGGTGGGTTCGAAAAGTCGACCCCCTCCTAACCATACCGATGGGCTAGGAATCCGTTGGCGAGGTCGGTTTTCCAATCCGAATTCAAGGGGGCGTAACCCTAACCCTAATTTGGTTTTTCCCCCTATGGGATTTCCCTATGTATTTCACCCGGAAGCATAGAGGGAGGTGGGTTCGAAAAGTCGACCCCCTCCTAACCATACCGATGGGCTAGGAATCCGTTGGCGAGGTCAGTTTTCCAATCCGAATTCAAGGGGGTGTAACCCTAACCCTAATTTGGTTTTTCCCCCTATGGGATTTCCCCATGTATTTCACCCGGAAGCATAGAGGGGTGTGGGTTCAAAAAGTCAACCCCCTCCTAACCATACCGATGGGCTAGGAATCCGTTGGCGAGGTCGGTTTCCCAATCCGAATTCAAGGGGGCGTAACCCTAACCCTAATTTGGTTTTTCCCCCTATGGGATTTCCCCATGTATTTCACCCGGAAGCATAGAGGGGGGTGGGTTCGAAAAGTCGACCCCCTCCTAACCATACCGATGGGCTAGGAATCCGTTGGCGAGGTCGGTTTTCCAATCCGAATTCAAGGGGGCGTAACCCTAACACTAATTTGGTTTTTCCCCCTATGGGATTTCCCTATGTATTTCACCCGGAAGCATAGAGGGAGGTGGGTTCGAAAAGTCGACCCCCTCCTAACCATACCGATGGGCTAGGAATCCGTTGGCGAGGTCAGTTTTCCAATCCGAATTCAAGGGGGCGTAACCCTAACCCTAATTTGGTTTTTCTCCCTATGGGATTTCCCCATGTATTTCACCCGGAAGCATAGAGGTGGGTGGGTTCGAAAAGTCAACCCCCTCCTAACCATAACGATGGGCTAGGAATCCGTTGGCGAGGTCGGTTTTCCAATCCGAATTCAAGGGAGCGTAACCCTAACCCTAATTTGGTTTTTCCCCATATGGGATTTTCCCATGTATTTCACCCGGAAGCATAGAGGGCTGTGGGTTCAAAAAGTCAACCCCCTCCTAACCATACCGATGGGCTAGGAATCCGTTGGCGAGGTCGGTTTCCCAATCCGAATTCAAGGGGGCGTAACCCTAACCCTAATTTGGTTTTCCCCCCTATGGGATTTCCCCATGTATTTCACCCGGAAGCAAAGAGGGGGGTGGTTTCGAAAAATCAACCCCCTCCTAACCATACCGATGGGCTAGGAATCCGTTGGCGAGGTTAGTTTTCCAATCCGAAATCAATGGGGCGTAACCCTAACCCTAATTTGGTTTTCCCCCCTATGGGATTTCCCCATGTATTTTCCCCCCTATGGGATTTCCCCATGTATTTCACCCGGAAGCATAGAGGGAGGTGGGTTCAAAAAGTCAACCCCCTCCTAACCATACCGATGGGCTAGGAATCCGTTGGCGAGGTCGGTTTCCCAATCCGAATTCAAGGGGGCGTAACCCTAACCCTAATTTGGTTTTTCCCCCTCCTAACCATACCGATAGGCTACGAATCCGTTGGCGAGGTCAGTTTTCCAATCCGAATTCAAGGGGGCGTAACCCTAACCCTAATTTGGTTTTTCCCCCTATGGGATTTCCCCATGTATTTCACCCGGAAGCATAGAGGGAGGTGGGTTCAAAAAGTCAACCCCCTCCTAACCATACCGATGGGCTAGGAATCCGTTGGCGACGTCGGTTTCCCAATCCATATTCAAGGGGGCGTAACCCTAACCCTAATTTGGTTTCCCCCCCTATGGGATTTCCCCATGTATTTCACCCGGAAGCATAGAGGGGGGTGGTTTCGAAAAGTCAACCCCCTCCTAACCATACCGATGGGCTAGGAATCCGTTGGCGAGGTTAGTTTTCCAATCCGAATTCAATGGGGCGTAACCCTAACCCTAATTTGGTTTTTCCCCCTATGGGATTTCCCCATGTATTTCACCCGGAAGCATAGAGGGAGGTGGGTTCAAAAAGTCAACCCCCTCCTAACCATACCGATGGGCTAGGAATCCGTTGGCGAGGTCGGTTTCCCAATCCGAATTCAAGGGGGCGTAACCCTAACCCTAATTTGGTTTTTCCCCCTATGGGATTTCCCCATGTATTTCACCCGGAAGCTTTGAGGGGGGTGGGTTCGAAAACTCGACCCCCTCCTAACCATACCGATGGGCTACGAATCCGTTGGCGAGGTCGGTTTCCCAATCTGAACTCAAGGGGGCGTAACCTTAACCCTAATTTGGTTTTTCCCCCTATGGGATTTCCCCATGTATTTCACCCGGAAGCGTTGAGGGGGGTGGGATCGAAAACTCGACCCCCTCCTAACCATACCGATAGGCTACGAATCCGTTGGCGAGGTCAGTTTTCCAATCCGAATTCAAGGGGGCGTAACCCTAACCCTAATTTGGTTTTTCCCCCTATGGGATTTCCCCATGTATTTCACCCGGAAGCATAGAGGGAGGTGGGTTCAAAAAGTCAACCCCCTCCTAACCATACCGATGGGCTAGGAATCCGTTGGCGACGTCGGTTTCCCAATCCGAATTCAAGGGGGCGTAACCCTAACCCTAATTTGGTTTCCCCCCCTATGCGATTTCCCCATGTATTTCACCCGGAAGCATAGAGGGAGGTGGGTTCAAAAAGTCAACCCCCTACTAACCATACCGATGGTCTAGGAATCCATTGGCGAGGTCAGTTTTCCAATCCGAATTCAAGGGGGCGTAACCCTAACCCTAATTTTGTTTTTCCCCCTATGGGATTTCCCCATGTATTTCACCCGGAAGCATAGAGGGAGGTGGGTTCAAAAAGTCAACCCCCTCCTAACCATACCGATGGGCTAGGAATCCGTTGGCGACGTCGGTTTCCCAATCCGAATTCAAGGGGGCGTAACCCTAACCCTAATTTGGTTTTTCCCCCTATGGGATTTCCCCATGTATTTCACCCGGAAGCATAGAGGGGTGTGGGTTCAAAAAGTCAACCCCCTCCTAACCATACCGATGGGCTAGGAATCCGTTGGCGAGGTCGGTTTCCCAATCCGAATTCAAGGGGGCGTAACCCTAACCCTAATTTGGTTTTTCCCCCTATGGGATTTCCCCATGTATTTCACCCGGAAGCATAGAGGGGGGTGGGTTCGAAAAGTCAACCCCCTCCTAACCATACCGATGGGCTAGAAATCCGTTGGCGAGGTCGGTTTTCCAATCCGAATTCAAGGGGGCGTAACCCTAACCCTAATTTGGTTTTCCCCCCTATGGGATTTCCCTATGTATTTCACCCGGAAGCATAGAGGGAGGTGGGTTCGAAAAGTCGACCCCCTCCTAACCATACCGATGGGCTAGGAATCCGTTGGCGAGGTCAGTTTTCCAATCCGAATTCAGGGGGGCGTAACCCTAACCCTAATTTGGTTTTTCCCCCTATGGGATTTCCCCATGTATTTCACCCGGAAGCATAGAGGGAGGTGGGTTCAAAAAGTCAACCCCCTCCTAACCATACCGATGGGCTAGGAATCCGTTGGCGAGGTCGGTTTCCCAATCCGAATTCAAGGGGGCGTAACCCTAACCCTAATTTGGTTTTTCCCCCTATGGGATTTCCCCATGTATTTCACCCGGAAGCATAGAGGGGGGTGGTTTCGAAAAGTCAACCCCCTCCTAACCATACCGATGGGCTAGGAATCCGTTGGCGAGGTCGGTTTCCCAATCCGAATTCAAGGGGGCGTAACCCTAACCCTAATTTGGTTTTTCCCCCTATGGGATTTCCCTATGTATTTCACCCGGAAGCATAGAGGGAGGTGGGTTCGAAAAGTCGACCCCCTCCTAACCATACCGATGGGCTAGGAATCCGTTGGCGAGGTCAGTTTTCCAATCCGAATTCAGGGGGGCGTAACCCTAACCCTAATTTGGTTTTTCCCCCTATGGGATTTCCCCATGTATTTCACCCGGAAGCATAGAGGGAGGTGGGTTCAAAAAGTCAACCCCCTTCTAACCATACCGATGGGCTAGGAATCCGTTGGCGAGGTCGGTTTCCCAATCCGAATTCAAGGGGGCGTAACCCTAACCCTAATTTGGTTTTTCCCCCTATGGGATTTCCCCATGTATTTCACCCGGAAGCATAGAGGGGTGTGGGTTCAAAAAGTCAACCCCCTCCTAACCATACCGATGGGCTAGGAATCCGTTGGCGAGGTCGGTTTCCCAATCCGAATTCAAGGGGGCGTAACCCTAACCCTAATTTGGTTTTTCCCCCTATGGGATTTCCCCATGTATTTCACCCGGAAGCGTTGAGGGGGGTGGGTTCGAAAACTCGACCCCCTCCTAACCATACCGATGGGCTAGGAATCCGTTGGCGAGGTCGGTTTCCCAATCCGAATTCAAGGGGGCGTAACCCTAACCCTAATTTGGTTTTTCCCCCTATGGGATTTCCCCATGTATTTCACCCGGAAGCATAGAGGGGGGTGGGTTCGAAAAGTCAACCCCCTCCTAACCATACCGATGGGCTAGGAATCCGTTGGCGAGGTCGGTTTCCCAATCCGAATTCAAGGGGGCGTAACCCTAACCCTAATTTGGTTTTTCCCCCTATGGGATTTCCCTATGTATTTCACCCGGAAGCATAGAGGGGTGTGGGTTCAAAAAGTCAACCCCCTCCTAACCATACCGATGGGCTAGGAATCCGTTGGCGAGGTCGGTTTCCCAATCCGAATTCAAGGGGGCGTAACCCTAACCCTAATTTGGTTTTTCCCCATATGGGATTTCCCCATGTATTTCACCCGGAAGCATAGAGGGGGGTGGGTTCGAAAAGTCGACCCCCTCCTAACCATACCGATGGGCTAGGAATCCGTTGGCGAGGTCGGTTTTCCAATCCGAATTCAAGGGGGCGTAACCCTAACCCTAATTTAGTTTTTCCCCCTATGGGATTTCCCTATGTATTTCACCCGGAAGCATAGAGGGAGGTGGGTTCGAAAAGTCGACCCCCTCCAAACCATACCGATGGGCTAGGAATCCGTTGGCGAGGTAAGTTTTCCAATCCGAATTCAAGGGGGTGTAACCCTAACCCTAATTTGGTTTTTCCCCCTATGGGATTTCCCCATGTATTTCACCCGGAAGCATAGAGGGAGGTGGGTTCGAAAAGTCGACCCCCTCCTAACCATACCGATGGGCTAGGAATCCGTTGGCGAGGTCGGTTTCCCAATCCGAATTCAAGGGGGCGTAACCCTAACCCTAATTTGGTTTTTCCCCCTATGGGATTTCCCCATGTATTTCACCCGGAAGTGTTGAGGGGGGTGGGTTCGAAAACTCGACCCCCTCCTAACCATACCGATGGGCTACGAATCCGTTGGCGAGGTCGGTTTCCCAATCCGAATTCAAGGGGGCGTAACCCTAACCCTAATTTGGTTTTCCCCCCTATGGGATTTCCCCATGTATTTCACCCGGAAGCGTTGAGGGGGGTGGGTTCGAAAACTCGACCCCCTCCTAACCATACCGATGGGCTACGAATCCGTTGGCGAGGTCGGTTTCCCAATCTGAACTCAAGTGGGCGTAACCCTAACCCTAATTTGGTTTTTCCCCCTATGGGATTTCCCCATGTATTTCACCCGGAAGCGTTGAGGGGGGTGGGTTCGAAAACTCGACCCCCTCCTAACCATACCGATAGGCTACGAATCCGTTGGCGAGGTCAGTTTTCCAATCCGAATTCAAGGGGGCGTAACCCTAACCCTAATTTGGTTTTTCCCCCTATGGGATTTCCCCATGTATTTCACCCGGAAGCATAGAGGGAGGTGGGTTCAAAAAGTCAACCCCCTCCTAACCATACCGATGGGCTAGGAATCCGTTGGCGAGGTCGGTTTCCCAATCCGAATTCAAGGGGGCGTAACCCTAACCCTAATTTGGTTTTCCCCCCTATGGGATTTCCCCATGTATTTCACCCGGAAGCATAGAGGGGTGTGGGTTCAAAAAGTCAACCCCCTCCTAACCATACCGATGGGCTAGGAATCCGTTGGCGAGTTCGGTTTCCCAATCCGAATTCAAGGGGGCGTAACCCTAACCCTAATTTGGTTTTTCCCCCTATGGGATTTCCCCATGTATTTCACCCGGAAGCATAGAGGGGGGTGGGTTCGAAAAGTCAACCCCCTCCTAACCATACCGATGGGCTAGGAATCCGTTGGCGAGGTCGTTTTTTCCAATCCGAATTCAAGGGGGCGTAACCCTAACCCTAATTTGGTTTTTCCCCCTATGGGATTTCCCTATGTATTTCACCCGGAAGCATAGAGGGAGGTGGGTTCGAAAAGTCGACCCCCTCCTAACCATACCGATGGGCTAGGAATCCGTTGGCGAGGTCAGTTTTCCAATCCGAATTCAAGGGGGCGTAACCCTAACCCTAATTTGGTTTTTCCCCCTATGGGATTTCCCCATGTATTTCACCCGGAAGCATAGAGGGGGGTGGGTAAGAAAACTCGACCCCCTCCTACCCATACCGATGGGCTACGAATCCGTTGGCGAGGTCGGTTTCCCAATCTGAACTCAAGGGGCCGTAACCCTAACCCTAATTTGGTTTTTCCCCCTATGGGATTTCCCCATGTATTTCACGCGGAAGCATAGAGGGGGGTGGGTTCGAAAAGTCGACCCCCTCCTAACCATACCGATGGGCTAGGAATCCGTTGGCAAGGTCGGTTTTCCAATCCGAATTCAAGGGGGCGTAACCCTAACCCTAATTTGGTTTTTCCCCCTATGGGATTTCCCTATGTATTTCACCCGGAAGCATAGAGGGAGGTGGGTTCGAAAAGTCGACCCCCTCCTAACCATACCGATGGGCTAGGAATCCGTTGGCGAGGTCGGTTTCCCAATCCGAATTCAAGGGGGCGTAACCCTAACCCTAATTTGGTTTTTCCCCCTATGGGATTTCCCTATGTATTTCACCCGGAAGCATAGAGGGAGGTGGGTTCGAAAAGTCGACCCCCTCCTAACCATACCGATGGGCTAGGAATCCATTGGCGAGGTCAGTTTTCCAATCCGAATTCAAGGGGGCGTAACCCTAACCCTAATTTTGTTTTTCCCCCTATGGGATTTCCCCATGTATTTCACCCGGAAGCATAGAGGGAGGTGGGTTCAAAAAGTCAACCCCCTCCTAACCATACCGATGGGCTAGGAATCCGTTGGCGACGTCGGTTTCCCAATCCGAATTCAAGGGGGCGTAACCCTAACCCTAATTTGGTTTTTCCCCCTATGGGATTTCCCCATGTATTTCACCCGGAAGCATAGAGGGGTGTGGGTTCAAAAAGTCAACCCCCTCCTAACCATACCGATGGGCTAGGAATCCGTTGGCGAGGTCGGTTTCCCAATCCGAATTCAAGGGGGCGTAACCCTAACCCTAATTTGGTTTTTCCCCCTATGGGATTTCCCCATGTATTTCACCCGGAAGCATAGAGGGGGGTGGGTTCGAAAAGTCAACCCCCTCCTAACCATACCGATGGGCTAGGAATCCGTTGGCGAGGTCGGTTTTCCAATCCGAATTCAAGGGGGCGTAACCCTAACCCTAATTTGGTTTTCCCCCCTATGGGATTTCCCTATGTATTTCACCCGGAAGCATAGAGGGAGGTGGGTTCGAAAAGTCGACCCCCTCCTAACCATACCGATGGGCTAGGAATCCGTTGGCGAGGTCAGTTTTCCAATCCAAATTCAGGGGGGCGTAACCCTAACCCTAATTTGGTTTTTCCCCCTATGGGATTTCCCCATGTATTTCACCCGGAAGCATAGAGGGAGGTGGGTTCAAAAAGTCAACCCCCTCCTAACCATACCGATGGGCTAGGAATCCGTTGGCGAGGTCGGTTTCCCAATCCGAATTCAAGGGGGCGTAACCCTAACCCTAATTTGGTTTTTCCCCCTATGGGATTTCCCCATGTATTTCACCCGGAAGCATAGAGGGGTGTGGGTTCAAAAAGTCAACCCCCTCCTAACCATACCGATGGGCTAGGAATCCGTTGGCGAGGTCAGTTTTCCAATCCGAATTCAAGGGGGCGTAACCCTAACCCTAATTTGGTTTTTCTCCCTATGGGATTTCCCCATGTATTTCACCCGGAAGCATAGAGGTGGGTGGGTTCGAAAAGTCAACCCCCTCCTAACCATAACGATGGGCTAGGAATCCGTTGGCGAGGTCAGTTTTCCAATCCGAATTCAAGGGGGCGTAACCCTAACCCTAATTTGGTTTTTCCCCCTATGGGATTTTCCCATGTATTTCACCCGGAAGCATAGAGGGCTGTGGGTTCAAAAAGTCAACCCCCTCCTAACCATACCGATGGGCTAGGAATCCGTTGGCGAGGTCGGTTTCCCAATCCGAGTTCAAGGGGGCGTAACCCTAACCCTAATTTGGTTTTCCCCCCTATGGGATTTCCCCATGTATTTCACCCGGAAGCATAGAGGGGGGTGGTTTCGAAAAGTCAACCCCCTCCTAACCATACCGATGGGCTAGGAATCCGTTGGCGAGGTTAGTTTTCCAATCCGAATTCAAGGGGGCGTAACCCTAACCCTAATTTGGTTTTTCCCCCTATGGGATTTCCCCATGTATTTCACCCGGAAGCGTTGAGGGGGGTGGGTTCGAAAACTCGACCCCCTCCTAACCATACCGATGGGCTACGAATCCGTTGGCGAGGTCGGTTTCCCAATCTGAACTCAAGGGGGCGTAACCCTAACCCTAATTTGGTTTTTCCCCCTATGGGATTTCCCCATGTATTTCACCCGGAAGCGTTGAGGGGGGTGGGTTCGAAAACTCGACCCCCTCCTAACCATACCGATAGGCTACGAATCCGTTGGCGAGGTCAGTTTTCCAATCCGAATTCAAGGGGGCGTAACCCTAACCCTAATTTGGTTTTTCCCCCTATGGGATTTCCCCATGTATTTCACCCGGAAGCATAGAGGGAGGTGGGTTCAAAAAGTCAACCCCCTCCTAACCATACCGATGGGCTAGGAATCCGTTGGCGACGTCGGTTTCCCAATCCGAATTCAAGGGGGCGTAACCCTAACCCTAATTTGGTTTCCCCCCCTATGGGATTTCCCCATGTATTTCACCCGGAAGCATAGAGGGGGGTGGTTTCGAAAAGTCAACCCCCTCCTAACCATACCGATGGGCTAGGAATCCGTTGGCGAGGTTAGTTTTCCAATCCGAATTCAATGGGGCGTAACCCTAACCCTAATTTGGTTTTTCCCCCTATGGGATTTCCCCATGTATTTCACCCGGAAGCATAGAGGGAGGTGGGTTCAAAAAGTCAACCCCCTCCTAACCATACCGATGGGCTAGGAATCCGTTGGCGAGGTCGGTTTCCCAATCCGAATTCAAGGGGGCGTAACCCTAACCCTAATTTGGTTTTTCCCCCTATGGGATTTCCCCATGTATTTCACCCGGAAGCGTTGAGGGGGGTGGGTTCGAAAACTCGACCCCCTCCTAACCATACCGATGGGCTACGAATCCGTTGGCGAGGTCGGTTTCCCAATCTGAACTCAAGGGGGCGTAACCTTAACCCTAACTTGGTTTTTCCCCCTATGGGATTTCCCCATGTATTTCACCCGGAAGCATAGAGGGGTGTGGGTTCAAAAAGTCAACCCCCTCCTAACCATACCGATGGGCTAGGAATCCGTTGGCGAGGTCGGTTTCCCAATCCGAATTCAAGGGGGCGTAACCCTAACCCTAATTTAGTTTTTCCCCCTATGGGATTTCCCCATGTATTTCACCCGGAAGCATAGAGGGGGGTGGGTTCGAAAAGTCAACCCCCTCCTAACCATACCGATGGGCTAGGAATCCGTTGGCGAGGTCGGTTTTCCAATCCGAATTCAAGGGGGCGTAACCCTAACCCTAATTTGGTTTTTCCCCCTATGGGATTTCCCTATGTATTTCACCCGGAAGCATAGAGGGAGGTGGGTTCGAAAAGTCGACCCCCTCCTAACCATACCGATGGGCTAGGAATCCGTTGGCGAGGTCAGTTTTCCAATCCGAATTCAGGGGGGCGTAACCCTAACCCTAATTTGGTTTTTCCCCCTATGGGATTTCCCCATGTATTTCACCCGGAAGCATAGAGGGAGGTGGGTTCAAAAAGTCAACCCCTTCCTAACCATACCGATGGGCTAGGAATCCGTTGGCGAGGTCGGTTTCCCAATCCGAATTCAAGGGGGCGTAACCCTAACCCTAATTTGGTTTTTCCCCCTATGGGATTTCCCCATGTATTTCATCCGGAAGCATAGAGGGGTGTGGGTTCAAAAAGTCAACCCCCTCCTAACCATACCGATGGGCTAGGAATCCGTTGGCGAGGTCGGTTTCCCAATCCGAATTCAAGGGGGTGTAACCCTAACCCTAATTTGGTTTTTCTCCCTATGGGATTTCCCCATGTATTTCACCCGGAAGCGTTGAGGGGGGTGGGTTCGAAAACTCGACCCCCTCCTAACCATACCGATGGGCTAGGAATCCGTTGGCGAGGTCGGTTTCCCAATCCGAATTCAAGGGGGCGTAACCCTAACCCTAATTTGGTTTTTCCCCCTATGGGATTTCCCCATGTATTTCACCCGGAAGCATAGAGGGGGGTGGGTTCGAAAAGTCAACCCCCTCCTAACCATACCGATGGGCTAGGAATCCGTTGGCGAGGTCGGTTTCCCAATCCGAATTCAAGGGGGCGTAACCCTAACCCTAATTTGGTTTTCCCCCCTATGGGATTTCCCTATGTATTTCACCCGGAAGCATAGAGGGGGGTGGGTTCAAAAAGTCAACCCCCTCCTAACCATACCGATGGGCTAGGAATCCGTTGGCGAGGTCGGTTTTCCAATCCGAATTCAAGGGAGCGTAACCCTAACCCTAATTTGGTTTTTCCCCATATGGGATTTTCCCATGTATTTCACCCGGAAGCATAGAGGGCTGTGGGTTCAAAAAGTCAACCCCCTCCTAACCATACCGATGGGCTAGGAATCCATTGGCGAGGTCGGTTTCCCAATCCGAATTCAAGGGGGCGTAACCCTAACCCTAATTTGGTTTCCCCCCCTATGGGATTTCCCCATGTATTTCACCCAGAAGCATAGAGGGGGGTGGTTTCGAAAAGTCAACCCCCTCCTAACCATACCGATGGGCTAGGAATCCGTTGGCGAGGTTAGTTTTCCAATCCGAATTCAAGGGGGCGTAACCCTAACCCTAATTTGGTTTTTCCCCCTATGGGATTTCCCCATGTATTTCACCCGGAAGCATAGAGGGAGGTGGGTTCAAAAAGTCAACCCCCTCCTAACCATACCGATGGGCTAGGAATCCGTTGGCGAGGTCGGTTTCCCAATCCGAATTCAAGGGGGCGTAACCCTAACCCTAATTTGGTTTTTCCCCCTATGGGATTTCCCCATGTATTTCACCCGGAAACGTTGAGGGGGGTGGGTTCGAAAACTCGACCCCCTCCTAACCATACCGATGGGCTACGAATCCGTTGGCGAGGTCGGTTTCCCAATCTGAACTCAAGGGGGCGTAACCCTAACCCTAATTTGGTTTTTTCCCCTATTGGATTTCCCCATGTATTTCACCCGGAAGCGTTGAGGGGGGTGGGTTCGAAAACTCGACCCCCTCCTAACCATACCGATAGGCTACGAATCCGTTGGCGAGGTCAGTTTTCCAATCCGAATTCAAGGGGGCGTAACCCTAACCCTAATTTGGTTTTTCCCCCTATGGGATTTCCCCATGTATTTCACCCGGAAGCATAGAGGGAGGTGGGTTCAAAAAGTCAACCCCCTCCTAACCATACCGATGGGCTAGGAATCCGTTGGCGACGTCGGTTTCCCAATCTGAATTCAAGGGGGCGTAACCCTAACCCTAATTTGGTTTCCCCCCCTATGGGACTTCCCCATGTATTTCACCCGGAAGCATAGAGGGGGGTGGTTTCGAAAAGTCAACCTCCTCCTAACCATACCGATGGGCTAGGAATCCGTTGGCGAGGTTAGTTTTCCAATCCGAATTCAATGGGGCGTAACCCTAACCCTAATTTGGTTTTTCCCCCTATGGGATTTCCCCATGTATTTCACCCGGAAGCATAGAGGGAGGTGGGTTCAAAAAGTCAACCCCCTCCTAACCATACCGATGGGCTAGGAATCCGTTGGCGAGGTCGGTTTCCCAATCCGAATTCAAGGGGGCGTAACCCTAACCCTAATTTGGTTTTTCCCCCTATGGGATTTCCCCATGTATTTCACCCGGAAGCGTTGAGTGGGGTGGGTTCGAAAACTCGACCCCCTCCTAACCATACCGATGGGCTACGAATCCGTTGGCGAGGTCGGTTTCCCAATCTGAACTCAAGGGGGCGTAACCCTAATCCTAATTTGGTTTTTCCCCCTATGGGATTTCCCCATGTATTTCACCCGGAAGCGTTAAGGGGGGTGGGTTCGAAAACTCGACCCCCTCCTAACCATACCGATAGGCTACGAATCCGTTGGCGAGGTCAGTTTTCCAATCCGAATTCAAGGGGGCGTAACCCTAACCCTAATTTGGTTTTTCCCCCTATGGGATTTCCCCATGTATTTCACCCGGAAGCATAGAGGGAGGTGGGTTCAAAAAGTCAACCCCCTCCTAACCATACCGATGGGCTAGGAATCCGTTGGCGACGTCGGTTTCCCAATCCGAATTCAAGGGGGCGTAACCCTAACCCTAATTTGGTTTCCCCCCCTATGCGATTTCCCCATGTATTTCACCCGGAAGCATAGAGGGTTGTGGGTTCAAAAAGTCAACCCCCTCCTAACCATACCGATGGGCTAGGAATCCGTTGGCGAGTTCGGTTTCCCAATCCGAATTCAAGGGGGCGTAACCCTAACCCTAATTTGGTTTTTCCCCCTATGGGATTTCCCCATGTATTTCACCCGGAAGCATAGAGGGAGGTGGGTTCAAAAAGTCAACCCCCTCCTAACCATACCGATGGGCTAGGAATCCGTTGGCGACGTCGGTTTCCCAATCCGAATTCAAGGGGGCGTAACCCTAACCCTAATTTGGTTTTTCCCCCTATGGGATTTCCCCATGTATTTCACCCGGAAGCGTTGAGTGGGGTGGGTTCGAAAACTCGACCCCCTCCTAACCATACCGATGGGCTACGAATCCGTTGGCGAGGTCGGTTTCCCAATCTGAACTCAAGGGGGCGTAACCCTAATCCTAATTTGGTTTTTCCCCCTATGGGATTTCCCCATGTATTTCACCCGGAAGCGTTAAGGGGGGTGGGTTCGAAAACTCGACCCCCTCCTAACCATACCGATAGGCTACGAATCCGTTGGCGAGGTCAGTTTTCCAATCCGAATTCAAGGGGGCGTAACCCTAACCCTAATTTGGTTTTTCCCCCTATGGGATTTCCCCATGTATTTCACCCGGAAGCATAGAGGGAGGTGGGTTCAAAAAGTCAACCCCCTCCTAACCATACCGATGGGCTAGGAATCCGTTGGCGACGTCGGTTTCCCAATCCGAATTCAAGGGGGCGTAACCCTAACCCTAATTTGGTTTCCCCCCCTATGCGATTTCCCCATGTATTTCACCCGGAAGCATAGAGGGTTGTGGGTTCAAAAAGTCAACCCCCTCCTAACCATACCGATGGGCTAGGAATCCGTTGGCGAGTTCGGTTTCCCAATCCGAATTCAAGGGGGCGTAACCCTAACCCTAATTTGGTTTTTCCCCCTATGGGATTTCCCCATGTATTTCACCCGGAAGCATAGAGGGAGGTGGGTTCAAAAAGTCAACCCCCTCCTAACCATACCGATGGGCTAGGAATCCGTTGGCGACGTCGGTTTCCCAATCCGAATTCAAGGGGGCGTAACCCTAACCCTAATTTGGTTTTTCCCCCTATGGGATTTCCCCATGTATTTCACCCGGAAGCATAGAGGGGGATGGGTTCGAAAAGTCAACCCCCTCCTAACCATACCGATGGGCTAGGAATCCGTTGGCGAGGTTGTTTTTTCCAATCCGAATTCAAGGGGGCGTAACCCTAACCCTAATTTGGTTTTTCCCCCTATGGGATTTCCCTATGTATTTCACCCGGAAGCATAGAGGGAGGTGGGTTCGAAAAGTCGACCCCCTCCTAACCATACCGATGGGCTAGGAATCCGTTGGCGAGGTCAGTTTTCCAATCCGAATTCAAGGGGGCGTAACCCTAACCCTAATTTGGTTTTTCTCCCTATGGGATTTCTCCATGTATTTCACCCGGAAGCATAGAGGTGGGTGGGTTCGAAAAGTCAACCCCCTCCTAACCATACCGATGGGCTAGGAATCCGTTGGCGAGGTCGGTTTTCCAATCCGAATTCAAGGGAGCGTAACCCTAACCCTAATTTGGTTTTTCCCCATATGGGATTTCCCCATGTATTTCACCCGGAAGCATAGAGGGCTGTGGGTTCAAAAAGTCAACCCCCTCCTAACCATACCGATGGGCTAGGAATCCGTTGGCGAGGTTAGTTTTCCAATCCGAATTCAAGGGGGCGTAACCCTAACCCTAATTTGGTTTTTCTCCCTATGGGATTTCCCCATGTATTTCACCCGGAAGCATAGAGGGAGGTGGGTTCGAAAAGTCGACCCCCTCCTAACCATACCGATGGGCTAGGAATCCGTTGGCGAGGTCAGTTTTCCAATCCGAATTCAAGGGGGCGTAACCCTAACCCTAATTTGGTTTTTCTCCCTATGGGATTTCCCCATGTATTTCACCCGGAAGGATAGAGGTGGGTGGGTTCGAAAAGTCAACCCCCTCCTAACCATAATGATGGGCTAGGAATCCGTTGGCGAGGTCGGTTTTCCAATCCGAATTCAAGGGAGCGTAACCCTAACCCTAATTTGGTTTTTCCCCATATGGGATTTCCCCATGTATTTCACCCGGAAGCATAGAGGGCTGTGGGTTCAAAAAGTCAACCCCCTCCTAACCATACCGATGGGCTAGGAATCCGTTGGCGAGGTCGGTTTCCCAATCCGAATTCAAGGGGGCGTAACCCTAACCCT
Organism: Rhabdophis nuchalis; assembly: GCA_039707465.1. Lineage (NCBI taxonomy): Eukaryota > Metazoa > Chordata > Lepidosauria > Squamata > Natricidae > Rhabdophis > Rhabdophis nuchalis. The sequence goes on from CM077654.1 coordinate 3,616,561, forward strand.
AATTTGGTTTTTCCCCCTATGGGATTTCCCCATGTATTTCACCCGGAAGCATAGAGGGGGGTGGTTTCGAAAAGTCAACCCCCTCCTAACCATACCGATGGGCTAGGAATCCGTTGGCGAGGTTAGTTTTCCAATCCGAATTCAAGGGGGCGTAACCCTAACCCTAATTTGGTTTTTCCCCTATGGGATTTCCCCATGTATTTCACCCGGAAGCATAGAGGGAGGTGGGTTCAAAAAGTCAACCCCCTCCTAACCATACCGATGGGCTAGGAATCCGTTGGCGAGGTCGGTTTCCCAATCCGAATTCAAGGGGGCGTAACCCTAACCCTAATTTGGTTTTTCCCCCTATGAGATTTCCCCATGTATTTCACCCGGAAGCGTTGGGGGTGGGTTCGAAAACTCGACCCCCTCCTAACCATACCGATGGGCTACGAATCCGTTGGCGAGGTCGGTTTCCCAATCTGAACTCAAGGGGGCGTAACCCTAACCCTAATTTGGTTTTTCCCCCTATGGGATTTCCCCATGTATTTCACGCGGACGCATAGAGGGGGGTGGGTTCGAAAAGTCGACCCCCTCCTAACCATACCGATGGGCTAGGAATCCGTTGGCAAGGTCGGTTTTCCAATCCGAATTCAAGGGGGCGTAACCCTAACCCTAATTTGGTTTTCCCCCCTATGGGATTTCCCTATGTATTTCACCCGGAAGCATAGAGGGAGGTGGGTTCGAAAAGTCGACCCCCTCCTAACCATACCGATGGGCTAGGAATCCGTTGGCGAGGTCAGTTTTCCAATCCGAATTCAAGGGGGCGTAACCCTAACCCTAATTTGGTTTTTCCCCCTATGGGATTTCCCCATGTATTTCACCCGGAAGCATAGAGGGAGGTGGGTTCAAAAAGTCAACCCCCTCCTAACCATACCGATGGGCTAGGAATCCGTTGGCGACGTCGGTTTCCCAATCCGAATTCAAGGGGGCGTAACCCTAACCCTAATTTGGTTTTTCCCCCTATGGGATTTCCCCATGTATTTCACCCGGAAGCATAGAGGGGTGTGGGTTCAAAAAGTCAACCCCCTCCTAACCATACCGATGGGCTAGGAATCCGTTGGCGAGGTCAGTTTTCCAATCCGAATTCAAGGGGGCGTAACCCTAACCCTAATTTGGTTTTTCTCCCTATGGGATTTCCCCATGTATTTCACCCGGAAGCATAGAGGTGGGTGGGTTCGAAAAGTCAACCCCCTCCTAACCATAACGATGGGCTAGGAATCCGTTGGCGAGGTCGGTTTTCCAATCCGAATTCAAGGGAGCGTAACCCTAACCCTAATTTGGTTTTTCCCCATATGGGATTTCCCCATGTATTTCACCCGGAAGCATAGAGGGCTGTGGGTTCAAAAAGTCAACCCCCTCCTAACCATACCGATGGGCTAGGAATCCGTTGGCGAGGTCGGTTTCCCAATCCGAATTCAAGGGGGCGTAACCCTAACCCTAATTTGGTTTTTCCCCCTATGGGATTTCCCCATGTATTTCACCCGGAAGCATAGAGGGGGGTGGTTTCGAAAAGTCAACCCCCTCCTAACCATACCGATGGGCTAGGAATCCGTTGGCGAGGTTAGTTTTCCAATCCGAATTCAAGGGGGCGTAACCCTAACCCTAATTTGGTTTTTCCCCCTATGTGATTTCCCCATGTATTTCACCCGGAAGCATAGAGGGAGGTGGGTTCAAAAAGTCAACCCCCTCCTAACCATACCGATGGGCTAGGAATCCGTTGGCGAGGTCGGTTTCCCAATCCGAATTCAAGGGGGCGTAACCCTAACCCTAATTTGGTTTTTCCCCCTATGGGATTTCCCCATGTATTTCACCCGGAAGCGTTGAGGGGGGTGGGTTCGAAAACTCGACCCCCTCCTAACCATACCGATGGGCTACGAATCCGTTGGCGAGGTCGGTTTCCCAATCTGAACTCAAGGTGGCGTAACCCTAACCCTAATTTTGTTTTTCCCCCTATGGGATTTCCCCATGTATTTCACGCGGAAGCATAGAGGGGGGTGGGTTCGAAAAGTCGACCCCCTCCTAACCATACCGATGGGCTAGGAATCCGTTGGCAAGGTCGGTTTTCCAATCCGAATTCAAGGGGGCGTAACCCTAACCCTAATTTGGTTTTCCCCCCTATGGGATTTCCCTATGTATTTCACCCGGAAGCATAGAGGGAGGTGGGTTCGAAAAGTCGACCCCCTCCTAACCATACCGATGGGCTAGGAATCCGTTGGCGAGGTCAGTTTTCCAATCCGAATTCAAGGGGGCGTAACCCTAACCCTAATTTGGTTTTTCCCCCTATGGGATTTCCCCATGTATTTCACCCGGAAGCATAGAGGGGGGTGGGTTCAAAAAGTCAACCCCCTCCTAACCATACCGATGGGCTAGGAATCCGTTGGCGACGTCGGTTTCCCAATCCGAATTCAAGGGGGCGTAACCCTAACCCTAATTTGGTTTTCCCCCCTATGGGATTTCCCCATGTATTTCACCCGGAAGCATAGAGGGGTGTGGGTCCAAAAAGTCAACCCCCTCCTAACCATACCGATGGGCTAGGAATCCGTTGGCGAGGTCGGTTTCCCAATCCGAATTCAAGGGGGCGTAACCCTAACCCTAATTTGGTTTTTCCCCCTATGGGATTTCCCCATGTATTTCACCCGGAAGCAAAGAGGGGGGTGGGTTCGAAAAGTCAACCCCCTCCTAACCATACCGATGGGCTAGGAATCCGTTGGCGAGGTCGGTTTTCCAATCCGAATTCAAGGGGGCGTAACCCTAACCCTAATTTGGTTTTTCCCCCTATGGGATTTCCCTATGTATTTAACCCGGAAGCATAGAGGGAGGTGGGTTCGAAACGTCGACCCCCTCCTAACCATACCGATGGGCTAGGAATCCGTTGGCGAGGTCAGTTTTCCAATCCGAATTCAAGGGGGTGTAACCCTAACCCTAATTTGGTTTTTCTCCCTATGGGATTTCCCCATGTATTTCACCCGGAAGCATAGAGGTGGGTGGGTTCGAAAAGTCAACCCCCTCCTAACCATAACGATGGGCTAGGAATCCGTTGGCGAGGTCGGTTTTCCAATCCGAATTCAAGGGAGCGTAACCCTAACCCTAATTTGGTTTTTCCCCATATGGGATTTCCCCATGTATTTCACCCGGAAGCATAGAGGGCTGTGGGTTCAAAAAGTCAAACCCCTCCTAACCATACCGATGGGCTAGGAATCCGTTGGCGAGGTCGGTTTCCCAATCCGAATTCAAGGGGGCGTAACCCTAACCCTAATTTGGTTTTCCCCCCTATGGGATTTCCCCATGTATTTCACCCGGAAGCATAGAGGGGGGTGGTTTCGAAAAGTCAACCCCCTCCTAACCATACCGATGGGCTAGGAATCCATTGGCGAGGTTAGTTTTCCAATCCGAATTCAATGGGGCGTAACCCTAACCCTAATTTGGTTTTTCCCCCTATGGGATTTCCCCATGTATTTCACCCGGAAGCATAGAGGGAGGTGGGTTCAAAAAGTCAACCCCCTCCTAACCATACCGATGGGCTAGGAATCCGTTGGCGAGGTCGGTTTCCCAATCCGAATTCAAGGGGGCGTAACCCTAACCCTAATTTGGTTTTTCCCCCTATGGGATTTCCCCATGTATTTCACCCGGAAGCGTTGAGGGGGGTGGGTTCGAAAACTCGACCCCCTCCTAACCATACCGATGGGCTACGAATCCGTTGGCGAGGTCGGTTTCCCAATCTGAACTCAAGGGGGCGTAACCCTAACCCTAATTTGGTTTTTCCCCCTATGGGATTTCCCCATGTATTTCACCCGGAAGCGTTGAGGGGGGTGGGTTCGAAAACTCGACCCCCTCCTAACCATACCGATAGGCTACGAATCCGTTGGCGAGGTCAGTTTTCCAATCCGAATTCAAGGGGGCGTAACCCTAACCCTAATTTGGTTTTTCCCCCTATGGGATTTCCCCATATATTTCACCCGGAAGCATAGAGGGAGGTGGGTTCAAAAAGTCAACCCCCTCCTAACCATACCGATGGGCTAAGAATCCGTTGGCGACGTCGGTTTCCCAATCCGAATTCAAGGGGGCGTAACCCTAACCCTAATTTGGTTTCCCCCCCTATGGGATTTCCCCATGTATTTCACCCGGAAGCATAGAGGGGGGTGGTTTCGAAAAGTCAACCCCCTCCTAACCATACCGATGGGCTAGGAATCCGTTGGCGAGGTTAGTTTTCCAATCCGAATTCAATGGGGCGTAACCCTAACCCTAATTTGGTTTTCCCCCCTATGGGATTTCCCCATGTATTTCACCCGGAAGCATAGAGGGAGGTGGGTTCAAAAAGTCAACCCCCTCCTAACCATACCGATGGGCTAGGAATCCATTGGCGAGGTCGGTTTCCCAATCCGAATTCAAGGGGGCGTAACCCTAACCCTAATTTGGTTTTTCCCCCTATGGGATTTCCCCATGTATTTCACCCGGAAGCGTTGAGGGGGGTGGGTTCGAAAACTCGACCCCCTCCTAACCATACCGATGGGCTAGGAATCCGTTGGCGTGGTCGGTTTCCCAATCTGAACTCAAGGGGGCGTAACCCTAACCCTAATTTGGTTTTTCCCCCTATGGGATTTCCCCATGTATTTCACCCGGAAGCGTTGAGGGGGGTGGGTTCGAAAACTCGACCCCCTCCTAACCATACCGATAGGCTACGATATCCGTTGGCGAGGTCAGTTTTCCAATCCGAATTCAAGGGGGCGTAACCCTAACCCTAATTTGGTTTTTCCCCCTATGGGATTTCCCCATGTATTTCACCCGGAAGCATAGAGGGAGGTGGGTTCAAAAAGTCAACCCCCTCCTAACCATACCGATGGGCTAGGAATCCGTTGGCGACGTCGGTTTCCCAATCCGAATTCAAGGGGGCGTAACCCTAACCCTAATTTGGTTTTCCCCCCTATGGGATTTCCCTATGTATTTAACCCGGAAGCATAGAGGGAGGTGGGTTCGAAAAGTCGACCCCCTCCTAACCATACCGATGGGCTAGGAATCCGTTGGCGAGGTCAGTTTTCCAATCCGAATTCAAGGGGGCGTAACCCTAACCCTAATTTGGTTTTTCTCCCTATGGGATTTCCCCATGTATTTCACCCGGAAGCATAGAGGTGGGTGGGTTCCAAAAGTCAACCCCCTCCTAACCATAACGATGGGCTAGGAATCCGTTGGCGAGGTCGGTTTTCCAATCCGAATTCAAGGGAGCGTAACCCTAACCCTAATTTGGTTTTTCCCCATATGGGATTTCCCCATGTATTTCACCCGGAAGCATAGAGGGCTGTGGGTTCAAAAAGTCAACCCCCTCCTAACCATACCGATGGGCTAGGAATCCGTTGGCGAGGTCGGTTTCCCAATCCGAATTCAAGGGGGCGTAACCCTAACCCTAATTTGGTTTTTCCCCCTATGGGATTTCCCCATGTATTTCACCCGGAAGCATAGAGGGGGGTGGTTTCGAAAAGTCAACCCCCTCCTAACCATACCGATGGGCTAGGAATCCGTTGGCGAGGTTAGTTTTCCAATCCGAATTCAAGGGGGCGTAACCCTAACCCTAATTTGGTTTTTCTCCCTATGGGATTTCCCCATGTATTTCACCCGGTAGCATAGAGGGAGGTGGGTTCGAAAAGTCGACCCCCTCCTAACCATACCGATGGGCTAGGAATCCGTTGGCGAGGTCAGTTTTCCAATCCGAATTCAAGGGGGCGTAACCCTAACCCTAATTTGGTTTTTCTCCCTATGGGATTTCCCCATGTATTTCACCCGGAAGCATAGAGGTGGGTGGGTTCGAAAAGTCAACCCCCTCCTAACCATAACGATGGGCTAGGAATCCGTTGGCGAGGTCGGTTTTCCAATCCGAATTCAAGGGAGCGTAACCCTAACCCTAATTTGGTTTTTCCCCATATGGGATTTCCCCATGTATTTCACCCGGAAGCATAGAGGGCTGTGGGTTCAAAAAGTCAACCCCCTCCTAACCATAACGATGGGCTAGGAATCCGTTGGCGAGGTCGGTTTTCCAATCCGAATTCAAGGGAGCGTAACCCTAACCCTAATTTGGTTTTTCCCCATATGGGATTTCCCCATGTATTTCACCCGGAAGCATAGAGGGCTGTGGGTTCAAAAAGTCAACCCCCTCCTAACCATACCGATGGGCTAGGAATCCGTTGGCGACGTCGGTTTCCCAATCCGAATTCAAGGGGGCGTAACCCTAACCCTAATTTGGTTTTCCCCCCTATGGGATTTCCCTATGTATTTAACCCGGAAGCATAGAGGGAGGTGGGTTCGAAAAGTCGACCCCCTCCTAACCATACCGATGGGCTAGGAATCCGTTGGCGAGGTCAGTTTTCCAATCCGAATTCAAGGGGGCGTAACCCTAACCCTAATTTGGTTTTTCTCCCTATGGGATTTCCCCATGTATTTCACCCGGAAGCATAGAGGTGGGTGGGTTCCAAAAGTCAACCCCCTCCTAACCATAACGATGGGCTAGGAATCCGTTGGCGAGGTCGGTTTTCCAATCCGAATTCAAGGGAGCGTAACCCTAACCCTAATTTGGTTTTTCCCCATATGGGATTTCCCCATGTATTTCACCCGGAAGCATAGAGGGCTGTGGGTTCAAAAAGTCAACCCCCTCCTAACCATACCGATGGGCTAGGAATCCGTTGGCGAGGTCGGTTTCCCAATCCGAATTCAAGGGGGCGTAACCCTAACCCTAATTTGGTTTTTCCCCCTATGGGATTTCCCCATGTATTTCACCCGGAAGCATAGAGGGGGGTGGTTTCGAAAAGTCAACCCCCTCCTAACCATACCGATGGGCTAGGAATCCGTTGGCGAGGTTAGTTTTCCAATCCGAATTCAAGGGGGCGTAACCCTAACCCTAATTTGGTTTTTCTCCCTATGGGATTTCCCCATGTATTTCACCCGGTAGCATAGAGGGAGGTGGGTTCGAAAAGTCGACCCCCTCCTAACCATACCGATGGGCTAGGAATCCGTTGGCGAGGTCAGTTTTCCAATCCGAATTCAAGGGGGCGTAACCCTAACCCTAATTTGGTTTTTCTCCCTATGGGATTTCCCCATGTATTTCACCCGGAAGCATAGAGGTGGGTGGGTTCGAAAAGTCAACCCCCTCCTAACCATAACGATGGGCTAGGAATCCGTTGGCGAGGTCGGTTTTCCAATCCGAATTCAAGGGAGCGTAACCCTAACCCTAATTTGGTTTTTCCCCATATGGGATTTCCCCATGTATTTCACCCGGAAGCATAGAGGGCTGTGGGTTCAAAAAGTCAACCCCCTCCTAACCATACCGATGGGCTAGGAATCCGTTGGCGAGGTCGGTTTCCCAATCCGAATTCTAGGGGGCGTAACCCGAACCCTAATTTGGTTTTCCCCCCTATGGGATTTCCCCATGTATTTCACCCGGAAGCATAGAGGGGGGTGGTTTCGAAAAGTCAACCCCCTCCTAACCATACCGATGGGCTAGGAATCCATTGGCGAGGTTAGTTTTCCAATCCGAATTCAATGGGGCGTAACCCTAACCCTAATTTGGTTTTTCCCCCTATGGGATTTCCCCATGTATTTCACCCGGAAGCATAGAGGGAGGTGGGTTCAAAAAGTCAACCCCCTCCTAACCATACCGATGGGCTAGGAATCCGTTGGCGAGGTCGGTTTCCCAATCCGAATTCAAGGGGGCGTAACCCTAACCCTAATTTGGTTTTTCCCCCTATGGGATTTCCCCATGTATTTCACCCGGAAGCGTTGAGGGGGGTGGGTTCGAAAACTCGACCCCCTCCTAACCATACCGATGGGCTACGAATCCGTTGGCGAGGTCGGTTTCCCAATCTGAACTCAAGGGGGCGTAACCCTAACCCTAATTTGGTTTTTCCCCCTATGGGATTTCCCCATGTATTTCACCCGGAAGCGTTGAGGGGGGTGGGTTCGAAAACTCGACCCCCTCCTAACCATACCGATAGGCTACGAATCCGTTGGCGAGGTCAGTTTTCCAATCCGAATTCAAGGGGGCGTAACCCTAACCCTAATTTGGTTTTTCCCCCTATGGGATTTCCCCATATATTTCACCCGGAAGCATAGAGGGAGGTGGGTTCAAAAAGTCAACCCCCTCCTAACCATACCGATGGGCTAGGAATCCGTTGGCGACGTCGGTTTCCCAATCCGAATTCAAGGGGGCGTAACCCTAACCCTAATTTGGTTTCCCCCCCTATGGGATTTCCCCATGTATTTCACCCGGAAGCATAGAGGGGGGTGGGTTCAAAAAGTCAACCCCCTCCTAACCATACCGATGGGCTAGGAATCCGTTGGCGAGGTTAGTTTTCCAATCCGAATTCAAGGGGGCGTAACCCTAACCCTAATTTGGTTTTTCCCCCTATGTGATTTCCCCATGTATTTCACCCGGAAGCATAGAGGGAGGTGGGTTCAAAAAGTCAACCCCCTCCTAACCATACCGATGGGCTAGGAATCCGTTGGCGAGGTCGGTTTCCCAATCCGAATTCAAGGGGGCGTAACCCTAACCCTAATTTGGTTTTTCCCCCTATGGGATTTCCCCATGTATTTCACCCGGAAGCGTTGAGGGGGATGGGTTCGAAAACCCGACCCCCTCCTAACCATACCGATGGGCTACGAATCCGTTGGCGAGGTCGGTTTCCCAATCTGAACTCAAGGGGGCGTAACCCTAACCCTAATTTTGTTTTTCCCCCTATGGGATTTCCCCATGTATTTCACGCGGAAGCATAGAGGGGGGTGGGTTCGAAAAGTCGACCCCCTCCTAACCATACCGATGGGCTAGGAATCCGTTGGCAAGGTCGGTTTTCCAATCTGAATTCAAGGGGGCGTAACCCTAACCCTAATTTGGTTTTCCCCCCTATGGGATTTCCCTATGTATTTCACCCGGAAGCATAGAGGGAGGTGGGTTCGAAAAGTCGACCCCCTCCTAACCATACCGATGGGCTAGGAATCCGTTGGCGAGGTCAGTTTTCCAATCCGAATTCAAGGGGGCGTAACCCTAACCCTAATTTGGTTTTTCCCCCTATGGGATTTCCCCATGTATTTCACCCGGAAGCATAGAGGGGGGTGGGTTCAAAAAGTCAACCCCCTCCTAACCATACCGATGGGCTAGGAATCCGTTGGCGACGTCGGTTTCCCAATCCGAATTCAAGGGGGCGTAACCCTAACCCTAATTTGGTTTTCCCCCCTATGGGATTTCCCCATGTATTTCACCCGGAAGCATAGAGGGGTGTGGGTCCAAAAAGTCAACCCCCTCCTAACCATACCGATGGGCTAGGAATCCGTTGGCGAGGTCGGTTTCCCAATCCGAATTCAAGGGGGCGTAACCCTAACCCTAATTTGGTTTTTCCCCCTATGGGATTTCCCCATGTATTTCACCCGGAAGCAAAGAGGGGGGTGGGTTCGAAAAGTCAACCCCCTCCTAACCATACCGATGGGCTAGGAATCCGTTGGCGAGGTCGGTTTTCCAATCCGAATTCAAGGGGGCGTAACCCTAACCCTAATTTGGTTTTTCCCCCTATGGGATTTCCCTATGTATTTAACCCGGAAGCATAGAGGGAGGTGGGTTCGAAACGTCGACCCCCTCCTAACCATACCGATGGGCTAGGAATCCGTTGGCGAGGTCAGTTTTCCAATCCGAATTCAAGGGGGTGTAACCCTAACCCTAATTTGGTTTTTCTCCCTATGGGATTTCCCCATGTATTTCACCCGGAAGCATAGAGGTGGGTGGGTTCGAAAAGTCAACCCCCTCCTAACCATAACGATGGGCTAGGAATCCGTTGGCGAGGTCGGTTTTCCAATCCGAATTCAAGGGAGCGTAACCCTAACCCTAATTTGGTTTTTCCCCATATGGGATTTCCCCATGTATTTCACCCGGAAGCATAGAGGGCTGTGGGTTCAAAAAGTCAACCCCCTCCTAACCATACCGATGGGCTAGGAATCCGTTGGCGAGGTCGGTTTCCCAATCCGAATTCAAGGGGGCGTAACCCTAACCCTAATTTGGTTTTCCCCCCTATGGGATTTCCCCATGTATTTCACCCGGAAGCATAGAGGGGGGTGGTTTCGAAAAGTCAACCCCCTCCTAACCATACCGATGGGCTAGGAATCCATTGGCGAGGTTAGTTTTCCAATCCGAATTCAATGGGGCGTAACCCTAACCCTAATTTGGTTTTTCCCCCTATGGGATTTCCCCATGTATTTCACCCGGAAGCATAGAGGGAGGTGGGTTCAAAAAGTCAACCCCCTCCTAACCATACCGATGGGCTAGGAATCCGTTGGCGAGGTCGGTTTCCCAATCCGAATTCAAGGGGGCGTAACCCTAACCCTAATTTGGTTTTTCCCCCTATGGGATTTCCCCATGTATTTCACCCGGAAGCGTTGAGGGGGGTGGGTTCGAAAACTCGACCCCCTCCTAACCATACCGATGGGCTACGAATCCGTTGGCGAGGTCGGTTTCCCAATCTGAACTCAAGGGGGCGTAACCCTAACCCTAATTTGGTTTTTCCCCCTATGGGATTTCCCCATGTATTTCACCCGGAAGCGTTGAGGGGGGTGGGTTCGAAAACTCGACCCCCTCCTAACCATACCGATAGGCTACGAATCCGTTGGCGAGGTCAGTTTTCCAATCCGAATTCAAGGGGGCGTAACCCTAACCCTAATTTGGTTTTTCCCCCTATGGGATTTCCCCATATATTTCACCCGGAAGCATAGAGGGAGGTGGGTTCAAAAAGTCAACCCCCTCCTAACCATACCGATGGGCTAGGAATCCGTTGGCGACGTCGGTTTCCCAATCCGAATTCAAGGGGGCGTAACCCTAACCCTAATTTGGTTTCCCCCCCTATGGGATTTCCCCATGTATTTCACCCGGAAGCATAGAGGGGGGTGGTTTCGAAAAGTCAACCCCCTCCTAACCATACCGATGGGCTAGGAATCCGTTGGCGAGGTTAGTTTTCCAATCCGAATTCAATGGGGCGTAACCCTAACCCTAATTTGGTTTTTCCCCCTATGGGATTTCCCCATGTATTTCACCCGGAAGCATAGAGGGAGGTGGGTTCAAAAAGTCAACCCCCTCCTAACCATACCGTTGGGCTAGGAATCCGTTGGCGAGGTCGGTTTCCCAATCCGAATTCAAGGGGGCGTAACCCTAACCCTAATTTGGTTTTTCCCCCTATGGGATTTCCCCATGTATTTCACCCGGAAGCGTTGAGGGGGGTGGGTTCGAAAACTCGACCCCCTCCTAACCATACCGATGGGCTAGGAATCCGTTGGCGAGGTCGGTTTCCCAATCTGAACTCAAGGGGGCGTAACCCTAACCCTAATTTGGTTTTTCCCCCTATGGGATTTCCCCATGTATTTCACCCGGAAGCGTTGAGGGGGGTGGGTTCGAAAACTCGACCCCCTCCTAACCATACCGATAGGCTACGATATCCGTTGGCGAGGTCAGTTTTCCAATCCGAATTCAAGGGGGCGTAACCCTAACCCTAATTTGGTTTTTCCCCCTATGGGATTTCCCCATGTATTTCACCCGGAAGCATAGAGGGAGGTGGGTTCAAAAAGTCAATCCCCTCCTAACCATACCGATGGGCTAGGAATCCGTTGGCGACGTCGGTTTCCCAATCCGAATTCAAGGGGGCGTAACCCTAACCCTAATTTGGTTTCCCCCCCTATGCGATTTCCCCATGTATTTCACCCGGAAGCATAGAGGGGTGTGGGTTCAAAAAGTCAACCCCCTCCTAACCATACCGATGGGCTAGGAATCCGTTGGCGAGGTCAGTTTTCCAATCCGAATTCAAGGGGGCGTAACCCTAACCCTAATTTGGTTTTTCTCCCTATGGGATTTCCCCATGTATTTCACCCGGAAGCATAGAGGTGGGTGGGTTCCAAAAGTCAACCCCCTCCTAACCATAACGATGGGCTAGGAATCCGTTGGCGAGGTCGGTTTTCCAATCCGAATTCAAGGGAGCGTAACCCTAACCCTAATTTGGTTTTTCCCCATATGGGATTTCCCCATGTATTTCACCCGGAAGCATAGAGGGCTGTGGGTTCAAAAAGTCAACCCCCTCCTAACCATACCGATGGGCTAGGAATCCGTTGGCGAGGTCGGTTTCCCAATCCGAATTCAAGGGGGCGTAACCCTAACCCTAATTTGGTTTTTCCCCCTATGGGATTTCCCCATGTATTTCACCCGGAAGCATAGAGGGGGGTGGTTTCGAAAAGTCAACCCCCTCCTAACCATACCGATGGGCTAGGAATCCATTGGCGAGGTTAGTTTTCCAATCCGAATTCAAGGGGGCGTAACCCTAACCCTAATTTGGTTTTTCCCCCTATGGGATTTCCCCATGTATTTCACCCGGAAGCATAGAGGGAGGTGGGTTCGAAAAGTCGACCCCCTCCTAACCATACCGATGGGCTAGGAATCCGTTGGCGAGGTCGGTTTTCCAATCCGAATTCAAGGGGGCGTAACCCTAACCCTAATTTGGTTTTTCCCCCTATGGGATTTCCCTATGTATTTCACCCGGAAGCATAGAGGGAGGTGGGTTCGAAAAGTCGACCCCCTCCTAACCATACCGATGGGCTAGGAATCCGTTCGCGAGGTCAGTTTTCCAATCCGAATTCAAGGGGGTGTAACCCTAACCCTAATTTGGTTTTTCCCCCTATGGGATTTCCCCATGTATTTCACCCGGAAGCATAGAGGGAGGTGGGTTCGAAAAGTCGACCCCCTCCTAACCATACCGATGGGCTAGGAATCCGTTGGCGAGGTCAGTTTTCCAATCCGAATTCAAGGGGGCGTAACCCTAACCCTAATTTGGTTTTTCTCCCTATGGGATTTCCCCATGTATTTCACCCGGAAGCATAGAGGTGGGTGGGTTCGAAAAGTCAACCCCCTCCTAACCATAACGATGGGCTAGGAATCCGTTGGCGAGGTCGGTTTTCCAATCCGAATTCAAGGGAGCGTAACCCTAACCCTAATTTGGTTTTTCCCCATATGGGATTTTCCCATGTATTTCACCCGGAAGCATAGAGGGCTGTGGGTTCAAAAAGTCAACCCCCTCCTAACCATACCGATGGGCTAGGAATCCGTTGGCGAGGTCGGTTTCCCAATCCGAATTCAAGGGGGCGTAACCCTAACCCTAATTTGGTTTTCCCCCCTATGGGATTTCCCCATGTATTTCACCCGGAAGCATAGAGGGGGGTGGTTTCGAAAAGTCAACCCCCTCCTAACCATACCGATGGGCTAGGAATCCGTTGGCGAGGTTAGTTTTCCAATCCGAATTCAAGGGGGCGTAACCCTAACCCTAATTTGGTTTTTCCCCCTATGGGATTTCCCCATGTATTTCACCCGGAAGCATAGAGGGAGGTGGGTTCAAAAAGTCAACCCCCTCCTAACCATACCGATGGGCTAGGAATCCGTTGGCGAGGTCGGTTTCCCAATCCGAATTCAAGGGGGCGTAACCCTAACCCTAATTTGGTTTTTCCCCCTATGGGATTTCCCCATGTATTTCACCCGGAAACGTTGAGGGGGGTGGGTTCGAAAACTCGACCCCCTCCTAACCATACCGATGGGCTACGAATCCGTTGGCGAGGTCGGTTTCCCAATCTGAACTCAAGGGGGCGTAACCCTAACCCTAATTTGGTTTTTCCCCCTATTGGATTTCCCCATGTATTTCACCCGGAAGCGTTGAGGGGGGTGGGTTCGAAAACTCGACCCCCTCCTAACCATACCGATAGGCTACGAATCCGTTGGCGAGGTCAGTTTTCCAATCCGAATTCAAGGGGGCGTAACCCTAACCCTAATTTGGTTTTTCCCCCTATGGGATTTCCCCATGTATTTCACCCGGAAGCATAGAGGGAGGTGGGTTCAAAAAGTCAACCCCCTCCTAACCATACCGATGGGCTAGGAATCCGTTGGCGACGTCGGTTTCCCAATCTGAATTCAAGGGGGCGTAACCCTAACCCTAATTTGGTTTCCCCCCCTATGGGACTTCCCCATGTATTTCACCCGGAAGCATAGAGGGGGGTGGTTTCGAAAAGTCAACCCCCTCCTAACCATACCGATGGGCTAGGAATCCGTTGGCGAGGTTAGTTTTCCAATCCGAATTCAATGGGGCGTAACCCTAACCCTAATTTGGTTTTTCCCCCTATGGGATTTCCCCATGTATTTCACCCGGAAGCATAGAGGGAGGTGGGTTCAAAAAGTCAACCCCCTCCTAACCATACCGATGGGCTAGGAATCCGTTGGCGAGGTCAGTTTCCCAATCCGAATTCAAGGGGGCGTAACCCTAACCCTAATTTGGTTTTTCCCCCTATGGGATTTCCCCATGTATTTCACCCGGAAGCGTTGAGTGGGGTGGGTTCGAAAACTCGACCCCCTCCTAACCATACCGATGGGCTACGAATCCGTTGGCGAGGTCGGTTTCCCAATCTGAACTCAAGGGGGCGTAACCCTAACCCTAATTTGGTTTTTCCCCCTATGGGATTTCCCCATGTATTTCACCCGGAAGCGTTGAGGGGGGTGGGTTCGAAAACTCGACCCCCTCCTAACCATACCGATAGGCTACGAATCCGTTGGCGAGGTCAGTTTTCCAATCCGAATTCAAGGGGGCGTAACCCTAACCCTAATTTGGTTTTTCCCCCTATGGGATTTCCCCATGTATTTCACCCGGAAGCATAGAGGGAGGTGGGTTCAAAAAGTCAACCCCCTCCTAACCATACCGATGGGCTAGGAATCCGTTGGCGACGTCGGTTTCCCAATCCGAATTCAAGGGGGCGTAACCCTAACCCTAATTTGGTTTCCCCCCCTATGCGATTTCCCCATGTATTTCACCCGGAAGCATAGAGGGTTGTGGGTTCAAAAAGTCAACCCCCTCCTAACCATACCGATGGGCTAGGAATCCGTTGGCGAGTTCGGTTTCCCAATCCGAATTCAAGGGGGCGTAACCCTAACCCTAATTTGGTTTTTCCCCCTATGGGATTTCCCCATGTATTTCACCCGGAAGCATAGAGGGGGGTGGGTTCGAAAAGTCAACCCCCTCCTAACCATACCGATGGGCTAGGAATCCGTTGGCGAGGTTGTTTTTTCCAATCCGAATTCAAGGGGGCGTAACCCTAACCCTAATTTGGTTTTTCCCCCTATGGGATTTCCCTATGTATTTCACCCGGAAGCATAGAGGGAGGTGGGTTCGAAAAGTCGACCCCCTCCTAACCATACCGATGGGCTAGGAATCCGTTGGCGAGGTCAGTTTTCCAATCCGAATTCAAGGGGGCGTAACCCTAACCCTAATTTGGTTTTTCTCCCTATGGGATTTCCCCATGTATTTCACCCGGAAGCATAGAGGTGGGTGGGTTCGAAAAGTCAACCCCCTCCTAACCATAACGATGGGCTAGGAATCCGTTGGCGAGGTCGGTTTTCCAATCCGAATTCAAGGGAGCGTAACCCTAACCCTAATTTGGTTTTTCCCCATATGGGATTTCCCCATGTATTTCACCCGGAAGCATAGAGGGCTGTGGGTTCAAAAAGTCAACCCCCTCCTAACCATACCGATGGGCTAGGAATCCGTTGGCGAGGTTAGTTTTCCAATCCGAATTCAAGGGGGCGTAACCCTAACCCTAATTTGGTTTTTCTCCCTATGGGATTTCCCCATGTATTTCACCCGGAAGCATAGAGGGAGGTGGGTTCGAAAAGTCGACCCCCTCCTAACCATACCGATGGGCTAGGAATCCGTTGGCGAGGTCAGTTTTCCAATCCGAATTCAAGGGGGCGTAACCCTAACCCTAATTTGGTTTTTCTCCCTATGGGATTTCCCCATGTATTTCACCCGGAAGCATAGAGGTGGGTGGGTTCGAAAAGTCAACCCCCTCCTAACCATAACGATGGGCTAGGAATCCGTTGGCGAGGTCGGTTTTCCAATCCGAATTCAAGGGAGCGTAACCCTAACCCTAATTTGGTTTTTCCCCATATGGGATTTCCCCATGTATTTCACCCGGAAGCATAGAGGGCTGTGGGTTCAAAAAGTCAACCCCCTCCTAACCATACCGATGGGCTAGGAATCCGTTGGCGAGGTCGGTTTCCCAATCCGAATTCAAGGGGGCGTAACCCTAACCCTAATTTGGTTTTTCCCCCTATGGGATTTCCCCATGTATTTCACCCGGAAGCATAGAGGGGGGTGGTTTCGAAAAGTCAACCCCCTCCTAACTATACCGATGGGCTAGGAATCCGTTGGCGAGGTTAGTTTTCCAATCCGAATTCAAGGGGGCGTAACCCTAACCCTAATTTGGTTTTTCCCCTATGGGATTTCCCCATGTATTTCACCCGGAAGCATAGAGGGAGGTGGGTTCAAAAAGTCAACCCCCTCCTAACCATACCGATGGGCTAGGAATCCGTTGGCGAGGTCGGTTTCCCAATCCGAATTCAAGGGGGCGTAACCCTAACCCTAATTTGGTTTTTCCCCCTATGAGATTTCCCCATGTATTTCACCCGGAAGCGTTGGGGGTGGGTTCGAAAACTCGACCCCCTCCTAACCATACCAATGGGCTACGAATCCGTTGGCGAGGTCGGTTTCCCAATCTGAACTCAAGGGGGCGTAACCCTAACCCTAATTTGGTTTTTCCCCCTATGGGATTTCCCCATGTATTTCACGCGGACGCATAGAGGGGGGTGGTTTCGAAAAGTCGACCCCCTCCTAACCATACCGATGGGCTAGGAATCCGTTGGCAAGGTCGGTTTTCCAATCCGAATTCAAGGGGGCGTAACCCTAACCCTAATTTGGTTTTCCCCCCTATGGGATTTCCCTATGTATTTCACCCGGAAGCATAGAGGGAGGTGGGTTCGAAAAGTCGACCCCCTCCTAACCATACCGATGGGCTAGGAATCCGTTGGGGAGGTCAGTTTTCCAATCCGAATTCAAGGGGGCGTAACCCTAACCCTAATTTGGTTTTTCCCCCTATGGGATTTCCCCATGTATTTCACCCGGAAGCATAGAGGGAGGTGGGTTCAAAAAGTCAACCCCCTCCTAACCATACCGATGGGCTAGGAATCCGTTGGCGACGTCGGTTTCCCAATCCGAATTCAAGGGGGCGTAACCCTAACCCTAATTTGGTTTTTCCCCCTATGGGATTTCCCCATGTATTTCACCCGGAAGCATAGAGGGGTGTGGGTTCAAAAAGTCAACCCCCTCCTAACCATACCGATGGGCTAGGAATCCGTTGGCGAGGTCAGTTTTCCAATCCGAATTCAAGGGGGCGTAACCCTAACCCTAATTTGGTTTTTCTCCCTATGGGATTTCCCCATGTATTTCACCCGGAAGCATAGAGGTGGGTGGGTTCGAAAAGTCAACCCCCTCCTAACCATAACGATGGGCTAGGAATCCGTTGGCGAGGTCGGTTTTCCAATCCGAATTCAAGGGAGCGTAACCCTAACCCTAATTTGGTTTTTCCCCATATGGGATTTCCCCATGTATTTCACCCGGAAGCATAGAGGGAGGTGGGTTCAAAAAGTCAACCCCCTCCTAACCATACCGATGGGCTAGGAATCCGTTGGCGAGGTCGGTTTCCCAATCCGAATTCAAGGGGGCGTAACCCTAACCCTAATTTGGTTTTTCCCCCTATGGGATTTCCCCATGTATTTCACCCGGAAGCGTTGAGGGGGGTGGGTTCGAAAACTCGACCCCCTCCTAACCATACCGATGGGCTACGAATCCGTTGGCGAGGTCGGTTTCCCAATCTGAACTCAAGGGGGCGTAACCCTAACCCTAATTTTGTTTTTCCCCCTATGGGATTTCCCCATGTATTTCACGCGGAAGCATAGAGGGGGGTGGGTTCGAAAAGTCGACCCCCTCCTAACCATACCGATGGGCTAGGAATCCGTTGGCAAGGTCGGTTTTCCAATCCGAATTCAAGGGGGCGTAACCCTAACCCTAATTTGGTTTTCCCCCCTATGGGATTTCCCTATGTATTTCACCCGGAAGCATAGAGGGAGGTGGGTTCGAAAAGTCGACCCCCTCCTAACCATACCGATGGGCTAGGAATCCGTTGGCGAGGTCAGTTTTCCAATCCGAATTCAAGGGGGCGTAACCCTAACCCTAATTTGGTTTTTCCCCCTATGGGATTTCCCCATGTATTTCACCCGGAAGCATAGAGGGGGGTGGGTTCAAAAAGTCAACCCCCTCCTAACCATACCGATGGGCTAGGAATCCGTTGGCGACGTCGGTTTCCCAATCCGAATTCAAGGGGGCGTAACCCTAACCCTAATTTGGTTTTCCCCCCTATGGGATTTCCCCATGTATTTCACCCGGAAGCATAGAGGGGTGTGGGTCCAAAAAGTCAACCCCCTCCTAACCATACCGATGGGCTAGGAATCCGTTGGCGAGGTCGGTTTCCCAATCCGAATTCAAGGGGGCGTAACCCTAACCCTAATTTGGTTTTTCCCCCTATGGGATTTCCCCATGTATTTCACCCGGAAGCATAGAGGGGGGTGGGTTCGAAAAGTCAACCCCCTCCTAACCATACCGATGGGCTAGGAATCCGTTGGCGAGGTCGGTTTTCCAATCCGAATTCAAGGGGGCGTAACCCTAACCCTAATTTGGTTTTTCCCCCTATGGGATTTCCCTATGTATTTAACCCGGAAGCATAGAGGGAGGTGGGTTCGAAACGTCGACCCCCTCCTAACCATACCGATGGGCTAGGAATCCGTTGGCGAGGTCAGTTTTCCAATCCGAATTCAAGGGGGTGTAACCCTAACCCTAATTTGGTTTTTCTCCCTATGGGATTTCCCCATGTATTTCACCCGTAGCATAGAGGTGGGTGGGTTCGAAAAGTCAACCCCCTCCTAACCATAACGATGGGCTAGGAATCCGTTGGCGAGGTCGGTTTTCCAATCCGAATTCAAGGGAGCGTAACCCTAACCCTAATTTGGTTTTTCCCCATATGGGATTTCCCCATGTATTTCACCCGGAAGCATAGAGGGCTGTGGGTTCAAAAAGTCAACCCCCTCCTAACCATACCGATGGGCTAGGAATCCGTTGGCGAGGTCGGTTTCCCAATCCGAATTCAAGGGGGCGTAACCCTCACCCTAATTTGGTTTTCCCCCCTATGGGATTTCCCCATGTATTTCACCCGGAAGCATAGAGGGGGGTGGTTTCGAAAAGTCAACCCCCTCCTAACCATACCGATGGGCTAGGAATCCATTGGCGAGGTTAGTTTTCCAATCCGAATTCAATGGGGCGTAACCCTAACCCTAATTTGGTTTTTCCCCCTATGGGATTTCCCCATGTATTTCACCCGGAAGCATAGAGGGAGGTGGGTTCAAAAAGTCAACCCCCTCCTAACCATACCGATGGGCTAGGAATCCGTTGGCGAGGTCGGTTTCCCAATCCGAATTCAAGGGGGCGTAACCCTAACCCTAATTTGGTTTTTCCCCCTATGGGATTTCCCCATGTATTTCACCCGGAAGCGTTGAGGGGGGTGGGTTCGAAAACTCGACCCCCTCCTAACCATACCGATGGGCTACGAATCCGTTGGCGAGGTCGGTTTCCCAATCTGAACTCAAGGGGGCGTAACCCTAACCCTAATTTGGTTTTTCCCCCTATGGGATTTCCCCATGTATTTCACCCGGAAGCGTTGAGGGGGGTGGGTTCGAAAACTCGACCCCCTCCTAACCATACCGATAGGCTACGAATCCGTTGGCGAGGTCAGTTTTCCAATCCGAATTCAAGGGGGCGTAACCCTAACCCTAATTTGGTTTTTCCCCCTATGGGATTTCCCCATGTATTTCACCCGGAAGCATAGAGGGAGGTGGGTTCAAAAAGTCAACCCCCTCCTAACCATACCGATGGGCTAGGAATCCGTTGGCGAGGTTAGTTTTCCAATCCGAATTCAATGGGGCGTAACCCTAACCCTAATTTGGTTTTTCCCCCTATGGGATTTCCCCATGTATTTCACCCGGAAGCATAGAGGGAGGTGGGTTCAAAAAGTCAACCCCCTCCTAACCATACCGATGGGCTAGGAATCCGTTGGCGAGGTCGGTTTCCCAATCCGAATTCAAGGGGGCGTAACCCTAACCCTAATTTGGTTTTCCCCCCTATGGGATTTCCCCATGTATTTCACCCGGAAGCGTTGAGGGGGGTGGGTTCGAAAACTCGACCCCCTCCTAACCATACCGATGGGCTAGGAATCCGTTGGCAAGGTCGGTTTCCCAATCTGAACTCAAGGGGGCGTAACCCTAACCCTAATTTGGTTTTTCCCCCTATGGGATTTCCCCATGTATTTCACCCGGAAGCGTAGAGGGAGGTGGGTTCAAAAAGTCAACCCCCTCCTAACCATACCGATGGGCTAGGAATCCGTTGGCGAGGTCGGTTTCCCAATCCGAATTCAAGGGGGCGTAACCCTAACCCTAATTTGGTTTTTCCCCCTATGGGATTTCCCCATGTATTTCACCTGGAAGCATAGAGGGAGGTGGGTTCGAAAAGTCAACCCCCTCCTAACCATACCGATGGGCTAGGAATCCGTTGGCGAGGTCGGTTTCCCAATCCGAATTCAAGGGGGCGTAACCCTAACCCTAATTTGGTTTTTCCCCCTATGGGATTTCCCCATGTATTTCACCTGGAAGCATAGAGGGGGGTGGGTTCGAAAAGTCAACCCCCTCCTAACCATACCGATGGGCTAGGAATCCGTTGGCGAGGTCGGTTTTCCAATCCGAATTCAAAGGGGCGTAACCGTAAACCTAATTTGGTTTTTCCCCCTATGGGATTTCCCCATGTATTTCACGCGGAAGCATAGAGGGGGGTGGGTTCGAAAAGTCAACCCCCTCCTAATCATACCGATGGGCTAGGAATCCGTTGGCGACGTCGGTTTCCCAATCCGAATTCAAGGGGGCGTAACCCTAACCCTAATTTGGTTTCCCCCCCTATGGGATTTCCCCATGTATTTCACGCGGAAGCATAGAGGGGGGTGGGTTCGAAAAGTCGACCCCCTCCTAACCATACCGATGGGCTAGGAATCCGTTGGCGAGGTCGGTTTCCCAATCCGAATTCAAGGGAGCGTAACCCTAACCCTAATTTGGTTTTCCCCCCTATGGGATTTCCCCATGTATTTCACCTGGAAGCGTAGAGGGGGGTGGGTTCGAAAAGTCAACCCCCTCCTAACCATACCGATGGGCTAGGAATCCGTTGGCGAGGTTGGTTTTCCAATCCGAATTCAAGGGGGCGTAACCCTAACCCTAATTTGGTTTTTCCCCCTATGGGATTTCCCCATGTATTTCACCCGGAAGCGTAGAGGGGGGTGGGTTCGAAAAGTCAACCCCCTCCTAACCATACCGATGGGCTAGGAATCCGTTGGCGACATCGGTTAACCAATCCGAATTCAAGGGGGCGTAACCCTAACCCTAATTTGGTTTTTCCCCCTATGGGATTTCCCCATGTATTTCACCTGGAAGCATAGAGGGAGGTGGGTTCAAAAAGTCAACCCCCTCCTAACCATACCGATGGGCTAGGAATCCGTTAGCGAGGTCGGTTTCCCAATCCGAATTCAAGGGGGCGTAACCCTAACCCTAATTTGGTTTTTCCCCCTATGGGATTTCCCCATGTATTTCACCTGGAAGCATAGAGGGAGGTGGGTTCGAAAAGTCAACCCCTTCCTAACCATACCGATGGGCTAGGAATCCGTTGGCGAGGTCGGTTTTCCAATCCGAATTCAAGGGGGCGTAACCCTAACCCTAATTTGGTTTTTCCCCCTATGGGATTTCCCCATGTATTTCACCTGGAAGCATAGAGGGAGGTGGGTTCAAAAAGTCAACCCCCTCCTAACCATACCGATGGGCTAGGAATCCGTTAGCGAGGTCGGTTTCCCAATCCGAATTCAAGGGGGCGTAACCCTAACCCTAATTTGGTTTTTCCCCCTATGGGATTTCCCCATGTATTTCACCTGGAAGCATAGAGGGAGGTGGGTTCGAAAAGTCAACCCCTTCCTAACCATACCGATGGGCTAGGAATCCGTTGGCGAGGTCGGTTTTCCAATCCGAATTCAAGGGGGCGTAACCCTAACCCTAATTTGGTTTTTCCCCCTATGGGATTTCCCCATGTATTTCATCTGGAAGCATAGAGGGGGGTGGGTTCGAAAAGTCAACCCCCTCCTAACCATACCGATGGGCTAGGAATCCGTTGGCGAGGTCGGTTTTCCAATCCGAATTCAAGGGGGCGTAACCCTAACCCTAATTTGGTTTTCCCCCCTATGGGATTTCCCCATGTATTTCACCTGGAAGCGTAGAGGGGGGTGGGTTCGAAAAGTCAACCCCCTCCTAACCATACCGATGGGCTAGGAATCCGTTGGCGACGTCGGTTAACCAATCCGAATTCAAGGGGGCGTAACCCTAACCCTAATTTGGTTTTTCCCCCTATGGGATTTCCCCATGTATTTCACCTGGAAGCGTAGAGGGGGGTGGGTTCGAAAAGTCAACCCCCTCCTAACCATACCGATGGGCTAGGAATCCGTTGGCGAGGTCGGTTTCCCAATCCGAATTCAAGGGGGCGTAACCCTAACCCTAATTTTGTTTTTCCCCCTATGGGATTTCCCCATGTATTTCACCCGGAAGCATAGAGGGGGGGTGGGTTCGAAAAGTCAACCCCCTCCTAACCATACCGATGGGCTAGGAATCCGTTGGCGAGGTTGGTTTCCCAATCCGAATTCAAGGGGGCGTAACCCTAACCCTAATTTGGTTTTTCCCCCTATGGGATTTCCCCATGTATTTCACCCGGAAGCGTAGAGGGAGGTGGGTTCAAAAAGTCAACCCCCTCCTAACCATACCGATGGGCTAGGAATCCGTTGGCGAGGTTGGTTTCCCAATCCGAATTCAAGGGGGCGTAACCCTAACCCTAATTTGGTTTTTCCCCCTATGGGATTTCCCCATGTATTTCACCCGGAAGCGTAGAGGGAGGTGGGTTCAAAAAGTCAACCCCCTCCTAACCATACCGATGGGCTAGGAATCCGTTGGCGAGGTCGGTTTCCCAATCCGAATTCAAGGGGGCGTAACCCTAACCCTAATTTGGTTTTTCCCCCTATGGGATTTCCCCATGTATTTCACCTGGAAGCATAGAGGGAGGTGGGTTCGAAAAGTCAACCCCCTCCTAACCATACCGATGGGCTAGGAATCCGTTGGCGAGGTCGGTTTCCCAATCCGAATTCAAGGGGGCGTAACCCTAACCCTAATTTGGTTTTTCCCCCTATGGGATTTCCCCATGTATTTCACCTGGAAGCATAGAGGGGGGTGGGTTCGAAAAGTCAACCCCCTCCTAACCATACCGATGGGCTAGGAATCCGTTGGCGAGGTCGGTTTTCCAATCCGAATTCAAAGGGGCGTAACCCTAACCCTAATTTGGTTTTTCCCCCTATGGGATTTCCCCATGTATTTCACGCGGAAGCATAGAGGGGGGTGGGTTCGAAAAGTCAACCCCCTCCTAATCATACCGATGGGCTAGGAATCCGTTGGCGACGTCGGTTTCCCAATCCGAATTCAAGGGGGCGTAACCCTAACCCTAATTTGGTTTTTCCCCCTATGGGATTTCCCCATGTATTTCACCCGGAAGCGTAGAGGGGGGTGGGTTCGAAAAGTCAACCCCCTCCTAACCATACCGATGGGCTAGGAATCCGTTGGCGAGGTCGGTTTTCCAATCCGAATTCAAGGGGGCGTAACCCTAACCCTAATTTGGTTTTTCCCCCTATGGGATTTCCCCATGTATTTCACCCGGAAGCATAGAGGGGGGTGGGTTCGAAAAGTCAACCCCCTCCTAACCATACCGATGGGCTAGGAATCCGTTGGCGACGTCGGTTTCCCAATCCGAATTCAAGGGGGCGTAACCCTAACCCTAATTTGGTTTCCCCCCCTATGGGATTTCCCCATGTATTTCACGCGGAAGCATAGAGGGGGGTGGGTTCGAAAAGTCGACCCCCTCCTAACCATACCGATGGGCTAGGAATCCGTTGGCGAGGTCGGTTTCGCAATCCGAATTCAAGGGAGCGTAACCCTAACCCTAATTTGGTTTTCCCCCCTATGGGATTTCCCCATGTATTTCACCTGGAAGCGTAGAGGGGGGTGGGTTCGAAAAGTCAACCCCCTCCTAACCATACCGATGGGCTACGAATCCGTTGGCGAGGTCAGTTTTCCAATCCGAATTCAAGGGGGCGTAACCCTAACCCTAATTTGGTTTCCCCCCCTATGGGATTTCCCCATGTATTTCACGCGGAAGCATAGAGGGGGGTGGGTTCGAAAAGTCGACCCCCTCCTAACCATACCGATGGGCTAGGAATCCGTTGGCGAGGTCGGTTTCCCAATCCGAATTCAAGGGGGCGTAACCCTAACCCTAATTTGGTTTTTCCCCCTATGGGATTTCCCCATGTATTTCACCCGGAATCATAGAGGGGGGTGGGTTCGAAAAGTCAACCCCCTCCTAACCATACCGATGGGCTAGGAATCCGTTGGCGAGGTTGGTTTCCCAATCCGAATTCAAGGGGGCGTAACCCTAACCCTAATTTGGTTTTTCCCCCTATGGGATTTCTCCATGTATTTCACCCGGAAGCATAGAGGGGGGTGGGTTCGAAAAGTCAACCCCCTCCTAACCATACCGATGGGCTAGGAATCCGTTGGCGAGTTTGGTTTCCCAATCCGAATTCAAGGGGGCGTAACCCTAACCCTAATTTGGTTTTTCCCCCTATGGGATTTCCCCATGTATTTCACCCGGAAGCATAGAGGGGGGTGGGTTCGAAAAGTCAACCCCCTCCTAATCATACCGATGGGCTAGGAATCCGTTGGCGACGTCGGTTTCCCAATCCGAATTCAAGGGGGCGTAACCCTAACCCTAATTTGGTTTTTCCCCCTATGGGATTTCCCCATGTATTTCACCCGGAAGCATAGAGGGAGGTGGGTTCGAAAAGTCAACCCCTTCCTAACCATACCGATGGGCTAGGAATCCGTTGGCGAGGTCGGTTTTCCAATCCGAATTCAAGGGGGCGTAACCCTAACCCTAATTTGGTTTTTCCCCCTATGGGATTTCCCCATGTATTTCACCTGGAAGCATAGAGGGAGGTGGGTTCAAAAAGTCAACCCCCTCCTAACCATACCGATGGGCTAGGAATCCGTTAGCGAGGTCGGTTTCCCAATCCGAATTCAAGGGGGCGTAACCCTAACCCTAATTTGGTTTTTCCCCCTATGGGATTTCCCCATGTATTTCACCTGGAAGCATAGAGGGAGGTGGGTTCGAAAAGTCAACCCCTTCCTAACCATACCGATGGGCTAGGAATCCGTTGGCGAGGTCGGTTTTCCAATCCGAATTCAAGGGGGCGTAACCCTAACCCTAATTTGGTTTTTCCCCCTATGGGATTTCCCCATGTATTTCATCTGGAAGCATAGAGGGGGGTGGGTTCGAAAAGTCAACCCCCTCCTAACCATACCGATGGGCTAGGAATCCGTTGGCGAGGTCGGTTTTCCAATCCGAATTCAAGGGGGCGTAACCCTAACCCTAATTTGGTTTTCCCCCCTATGGGATTTCCCCATGTATTTCACGCGGAAGCATAGAGGGGGGTGGGTTCGAAAAGTCAACCCCCTCCTAACCATACCGATGGGCTAGGAATCCGTTGGCGACGTCGGTTTCCCAATCCGAATTCAAGGGGGCGTAACCCTAACCCTAATTTTGTTTTTCCCCCTATGGGATTTCCCCATGTATTTCACCTGGAAGCGTAGAGGGGGGTGGGTTCGAAAAGTCAACCCCCTCCTAACCATACCGATGGGCTAGGAATCCGTTGGCGACGTCGGTTAACCAATCCGAATTCAAGGGGGCGTAACCCTAACCCTAATTTGGTTTTTCCCCCTATGGGATTTCCCCATGTATTTCACCTGGAAGCGTAGAGGGGGGTGGGTTCGAAAAGTCGACCCCCTCCTAACCATACCGATGGGCTAGGAATCCGTTGGCGAGGTCGGTTTCCCAATCCGAATTCAAGGGGGCGTAACCCTAACCCTAATTTGGTTTTTCCCCCTATGGGATTTCCCCATGTATTTCACCCGGAATCATAGAGGGGGGTGGGTTCGAAAAGTCAACCCCCTCCTAACCATACCGATGGGCTAGGAATCCGTTGGCGAGGTTGGTTTCCCAATCCGAATTCAAGGGGGCGTAACCCTAACCCTAATTTGGTTTTTCCCCCTATGGGATTTCTCCATGTATTTCACCCGGAAGCATAGAGGGGGGTGGGTTCGAAAAGTCAACCCCCTCCTAACCATACCGATGGGCTAGGAATCCGTTGGCGAGTTTGGTTTCCCAATCCGAATTCAAGGGGGCGTAACCCTAACCCTAATTTGGTTTTTCCCCCTATGGGATTTCCCCATGTATTTCACCCGGAAGCATAGAGGGGGGTGGGTTCGAAAAGTCAACCCCCTCCTAATCATACCGATGGGCTAGGAATCCGTTGGCGACGTCGGTTTCCCAATCCGAATTCAAGGGGGCGTAACCCTAACCCTAATTTGGTTTTTCCCCCTATGGGATTTCCCCATGTATTTCACCCGGAAGCATAGAGGGAGGTGGGTTCGAAAAGTCAACCCCTTCCTAACCATACCGATGGGCTAGGAATCCGTTGGCGAGGTCGGTTTTCCAATCCGAATTCAAGGGGGCGTAACCCTAACCCTAATTTGGTTTTTCCCCCTATGGGATTTCCCCATGTATTTCACCTGGAAGCATAGAGGGAGGTGGGTTCAAAAAGTCAACCCCCTCCTAACCATACCGATGGGCTAGGAATCCGTTAGCGAGGTCGGTTTCCCAATCCGAATTCAAGGGGGCGTAACCCTAACCCTAATTTGGTTTTTCCCCCTATGGGATTTCCCCATGTATTTCACCTGGAAGCATAGAGGGAGGTGGGTTCGAAAAGTCAACCCCTTCCTAACCATACCGATGGGCTAGGAATCCGTTGGCGAGGTCGGTTTTCCAATCCGAATTCAAGGGGGCGTAACCCTAACCCTAATTTGGTTTTTCCCCCTATGGGATTTCCCCATGTATTTCATCTGGAAGCATAGAGGGGGGTGGGTTCGAAAAGTCAACCCCCTCCTAACCATACCGATGGGCTAGGAATCCGTTGGCGAGGTCGGTTTTCCAATCCGAATTCAAGGGGGCGTAACCCTAACCCTAATTTGGTTTTCCCCCCTATGGGATTTCCCCATGTATTTCACCTGGAAGCGTAGAGGGGGGTGGGTTCGAAAAGTCAACCCCCTCCTAACCATACCGATGGGCTAGGAATCCGTTGGCGACGTCGGTTTCCCAATCCGAATTCAAGGGGGCGTAACCCTAACCCTAATTTTGTTTTTCCCCCTATGGGATTTCCCCATGTATTTCACCTGGAAGCGTAGAGGGGGGTGGGTTCGAAAAGTCAACCCCCTCCTAACCATACCGATGGGCTAGGAATCCGTTGGCGACGTCGGTTTTCCAATCCGAATTCAAGGGGGCGTAACCCTAACCCTAATTTTGTTTTTCCCCCTATGGGATTTCCCCATGTATTTCACCCGGAAGCATAGAGGGGGGGTGGGTTCGAAAAGTCAACCCCCTCCTAACCATACCGATGGGCTAGGAATCCGTTGGCGAGGTTGGTTTCCCAATCCGAATTCAAGGGGGCGTAACCCTAACCCTAATTTGGTTTTTCCCCCTATGGGATTTCCCCATGTATTTCACCCGGAAGCATAGAGGGAGGTGGGTTCGAAAAGTCAACCCCCTCCTAACCATACCGATGGGCTAGGAATCCGTTGGCGAGGTTGGTTTCCCAATCCGAATTCAAGGGGGCGTAACCCTAACCCTAATTTGGTTTTTCCCCCTATGGGATTTCCCCATGTATTTCACCCGGAAGCGTAGAGGGAGGTGGGTTCAAAAAGTCAACCCCCTCCTAACCATACCGATGGGCTAGGAATCCGTTGGCGAGGTCGGTTTCCCAATCCGAATTCAAGGGGGCGTAACCCTAACCCTAATTTGGTTTTTCCCCCTATGGGATTTCCCCATGTATTTCACCTGGAAGCATAGAGGGAGGTGGGTTCGAAAAGTCAACCCCCTCCTAACCATACCGATGGGCTAGGAATCCGTTGGCGAGGTCGGTTTCCCAATCCGAATTCAAGGGGGCGTAACCCTAACCCTAATTTGGTTTTTCCCCCTATGGGATTTCCCCATGTATTTCACCTGGAAGCATAGAGGGGGGTGGGTTCGAAAAGTCAACCCCCTCCTAACCATACCGATGGGCTAGGAATCCGTTGGCGAGGTCGGTTTTCCAATCCGAATTCAAAGGGGCGTAACCCTAACCCTAATTTGGTTTTTCCCCCTATGGGATTTCCCCATGTATTTCACGCGGAAGCATAGAGGGGGGTGGGTTCGAAAAGTCAACCCCCTCCTAATCATACCGATGGGCTAGGAATCCGTTGGCGACGTCGGTTTCCCAATCCGAATTCAAGGGGGCGTAACCCTAACCCTAATTTGGTTTTTCCCCCTATGGGATTTCCCCATGTATTTCACCCGGAAGCGTAGAGGGGGGTGGGTTCGAAAAGTCAACCCCCTCCTAACCATACCGATGGGCTAGGAATCCGTTGGCGAGGTCGGTTTTCCAATCCGAATTCAAGGGGGCGTAACCCTAACCCTAATTTGGTTTTTCCCCCTATGGGATTTCCCCATGTATTTCACCCGGAAGCATAGAGGGGGGTGGGTTCGAAAAGTCAACCCCCTCCTAACCATACCGATGGGCTAGGAATCCGTTGGCGACGTCGGTTTCCCAATCCGAATTCAAGGGGGCGTAACCCTAACCCTAATTTGGTTTCCCCCCCTATGGGATTTCCCCATGTATTTCACGCGGAAGCATAGAGGGGGGTGGGTTCGAAAAGTCGACCCCCTCCTAACCATACCGATGGGCTAGGAATCCGTTGGCGAGGTCGGTTTCGCAATCCGAATTCAAGGGAGCGTAACCCTAACCCTAATTTGGTTTTCCCCCCTATGGGATTTCCCCATGTATTTCACCTGGAAGCGTAGAGGGGGGTGGGTTCGAAAAGTCAACCCCCTCCTAACCATACCGATGGGCTACGAATCCGTTGGCGAGGTCAGTTTTCCAATCCGAATTCAAGGGGGCGTAACCCTAACCCTAATTTGGTTTCCCCCCCTATGGGATTTCCCCATGTATTTCACGCGGAAGCATAGAGGGGGGTGGGTTCGAAAAGTCGACCCCCTCCTAACCATACCGATGGGCTAGGAATCCGTTGGCGAGGTCGGTTTCCCAATCCGAATTCAAGGGGGCGTAACCCTAACCCTAATTTGGTTTTTCCCCCTATGGGATTTCCCCATGTATTTCACCCGGAATCATAGAGGGGGGTGGGTTCGAAAAGTCAACCCCCTCCTAACCATACCGATGGGCTAGGAATCCGTTGGCGAGGTTGGTTTCCCAATCCGAATTCAAGGGGGCGTAACCCTAACCCTAATTTGGTTTTTCCCCCTATGGGATTTCTCCATGTATTTCACCCGGAAGCATAGAGGGGGGTGGGTTCGAAAAGTCAACCCCCTCCTAACCATACCGATGGGCTAGGAATCCGTTGGCGAGTTTGGTTTCCCAATCCGAATTCAAGGGGGCGTAACCCTAACCCTAATTTGGTTTTTCCCCCTATGGGATTTCCCCATGTATTTCACCCGGAAGCATAGAGGGGGGTGGGTTCGAAAAGTCAACCCCCTCCTAATCATACCGATGGGCTAGGAATCCGTTGGCGACGTCGGTTTCCCAATCCGAATTCAAGGGGGCGTAACCCTAACCCTAATTTGGTTTTTCCCCCTATGGGATTTCCCCATGTATTTCACCTGGAAGCGTAGAGGGGGGTGGGTTCGAAAAGTCAACCCCCTCCTAACCATACCGATGGGCTAGGAATCCGTTGACGAGGTTGGTTTTCCAATCCGAATTCAAGGGGGCGTAACCCTAACCCTAATTTGGTTTTTCCCCCTATGGGATTTCCCCATGTATTTCACCCGGAAGCGTAGAGGGGGGTGGGTTCGAAAAGTCAACCCCCTCCTAACCATACCGATGGGCTAGGAATCCGTTGGCGAGGTCGGTTTTCCAATCCGAATTCAAGGGGGCGTAACCCTAACCCTAATTTGGTTTTTCCCCCTATGGGATTTCCCCATGTATTTCACCCGGAAGCATAGAGGGGGGTGGGTTCGAAAAGTCAACCCCCTCCTAACCATACCGATGGGCTAGGAATCCGTTGGCGAGGTCGGTTTTCCAATCCGAATTCAAGGGGGCGTAACCCTAACCCTAATTTGGTTTTCCCCCCTATGGGATTTCCCCATGTATTTCACGCGGAAGCATAGAGGGGGGTGGGTTCGAAAAGTCGACCCCCTCCTAACCATACCGATGGGCTAGGAATCCGTTGGCGACGTCGGTTTCCCAATCCGAATTCAAGGGGGCGTAACCCTAACCCTAATTTGGTTTTTCCCCCTATGGGATTTCCCCATGTATTTCACCCGGAAGCATAGAGGGGGGTGGGTTCGAAAAGTCAACCCCCTCCTAACCATACCGTTGGGCTAGGAATCCGTTGGCGAGGTTGGTTTCCCAATCCGAATTCAAGGGTGCGTAACCCTAACCCTAATTTGGTTTTTCCCCCTATGGGATTTCTCCATGTATTTCACCCGGAAGCATAGAGGGGGGTGGGTTCGAAAAGTCAACCCCCTCCTAACCATACCGATGGGCTAGGAATCCGTTGGCGAGGTTGGTTTCCCAATCCGAATTCAAGGGGGCGTAACCCTAACCCTAATTTGGTTTTTCCCCCTATGGGATTTCCCCATGTATTTCACCCGGAAGCATAGAGGGGGGTGGGTTCGAAAAGTCAACCCCCTCCTAACCATATCGATGGGCTAGGAATCCGTTGGCGAGGTTGGTTTCCCAATCCGAATTCAAGGGGGCGTAACCCTAACCCTAATTTGGTTTTTCCCCCTATGGGATTTCCCCATGTATTTCACCCGGAAGCATAGAGGGAGGTGGGTTCAAAAAGTCAACCCCCTCCTAACCATACCGATGGGCTAGGAATCCGTTGGCGAGGTCGGTTTCCCAATCCGAATTCAAGGGGGCGTAACCCTAACCCTAATTTGGTTTTTCCCCCTATGGGATTTCCCCATGTATTTCACCCGGAAGCGTAGAGGGGGGTGGGTTCGAAAAGTCAACCCCCTCCTAACCATACCGATGGGCTAGGAATCCATTGGCGAGGTCGGTTTCCCAATCCGAATTCAAGGGGGCGTAACCCTAACCCTAATTTGGTTTTTCCTCCTATGGGATTTCCCCATGTATTTCACCCGGAAGCATAGAGGGGGGTGGGTTCGAAAAGTCGCCCCCCTCCTAACCATACCGATGTGCTAGGAATCCGTTGGCGAGGTCGGTTTCCCAATCCGAATTCAAGGGGGCGTAACCCTAACCCTAATTTGGTTTTCCCCCCTATGGGATTTCCCCATGTATTTCACCCGGAAGCATAGAGGGGCGTTGGTTCGAAAAGTCAACCCCTTCCTAACCATACAGATGGGCTAGGAATCCGTTGGCGAGGTCGGTTTCCCAATCCGAATTCAAGGGGGCGTAACCCTAACCCTAATTTGGTTTTTCCCCCTATGGGATTTCCCCATGTATTTCACCCGGAAGCATAGAGGGGGGTGGGTTCGAAAAGTCGACCCCCTCCTAACCATACCGATGGGCTAGGAATCCGTTGGCGAGGTCGGTTTCCCAATCCGAATTCAAGGGGGCGTAACCCTAACCCTAATTTGGTTTTTCCCCCTATGGGATTTCCCCATGTATTTCACACGGAAGCATAGAGGGGGGTGGGTTCGAAAAGTCGACCCCCTCTTAACCATACCGATGGGCTAGGAATCCGTTGGCGAGGTCGGTTTCCCAATCCGAATTCAAGGGGGCGTAACCCTAACCCTAATTTGGTTTTTCCCCCTATGGGATTTCCCCATGTATTTCACGCGGAAGCATAGAGGGGGGTGGGTTCGAAAAGTCGACCCCCTCTTAACCATACCGATGGGCTAGGAATCCGTTGGCGATGTCGGTTTCCCAATCCGAATTCAAGGGGACGTAACCCTAACCCTAATTTGGTTTTTCCCCCTATGGGATTTCCCCATGTATTTAACCCGGAAGCATAGAGGGGGGTGGGTTCGAAAAGTCGACCCCCTCCTAACCAAACCGATGGGCTAGGAATCCGTTGGCGAGGTCGGTTTCCCAATCCGAATTCAAGGGGGCGTAACCCTAACCCTAATTTGGTTTTTCCCCCTATGGGATTTCCCCATGTATTTCACGCGGAAGCATAGAGGGGGGTGGGTTCGAAAAGTCGACCCCCTCTTAACCATACCGATGGGCTAGGAATCCGTTGGCGACGTCGGTTTCCCAATCCGAATTCAAGGGGGCGTAACCCTAACCCTAATTTGGTTTTTCCCCCTATGGGATTTCCCCATGTATTTCACCTGGAAGCGTAGAGGGGAGTGGGTTCGAAAAGTCAACCCCCTCCTAACCATACCGATGGGCTAGGAATCCGTTGGCGAGGTCGGTTTCCCAATCCGAATTCAAGGGGGCGTAACCCTAACCCTAATTTGGTTTTTCCCCCTATGGGATTTCCCCATGTATTTCACCTGGAAGCGTAGAGGGGGGTGGGTTCGAAAAGTCAACCACCTCCTAACCATACCGATGGGCTAGGAATCCGTTGGCGAGGTCGGTTTCCCAATCCGAATTCAAGGGGGCGTAACCCTAACCCTAATTTGGTTTTTCCCCCTATGGGATTTCCCCATGTATTTCACCCGGAAGCATAGAGGGGGGTGGGTTCGAAAAGTCAACCCCCTCCTAACCATACCGATGGGCTAGGAATCCGTTGGCGAGGTTGGTTTCCCAATCCGAATTCAAGGGGGCGTAACCCTAACCCTAATTTGGTTTTTCCCCCTATGGGATTTCCCCATGTATTTCACCCGGAAGCATAGAGGGAGGTGGGTTCAAAAAGTCAACCCCCTCCTAACCATACCGATGGGCTAGGAATCCGTTAGCGAGGTCGGTTTCCCAATCCGAATTCAAGGGGGCGTAACCCTAACCCTAATTTGGTTTTTCCCCCTATGGGATTTCCCCATGTATTTCACCTGGAAGCATAGAGGGAGGTGGGTTCGAAAAGTCAACCCCCTCCTAACCATACCGATGGGCTAGGAATCCGTTGGCGAGGTCGGTTTTCCAATCCGAATTCAAGGGGGCGTAACCCTAACCCTAATTTGGTTTTTCCCCCTATGGGATTTCCCCATGTATTTCACCTGGAAGCATAGAGGGGGGTGGGTTCGAAAAGTCAACCCCCTCCTAACCATACCGATGGGCTAGGAATCCGTTGGCGAGGTCGGTTTTCCAATCCGAATTCAAGGGGGCGTAACCCTAACCCTAATTTGGTTTTCCCCCCTATGGGATTTCCCCATGTATTTCACGCGGAAGCATAGAGGGGGGTGGGTTCGAAAAGTCAACCCCCTCCTAACCATACCGATGGGCTAGGAATCCGTTGGCGAGGTTGGTTTCCCAATCCGAATTCAAGGGGGCGTAACCCTAACCCTAATTTGGTTTTTCCCCCTATGGGATTTCCCCATGTATTTCACCCGGAAGCATAGAGGGAGGTGGGTTCGAAAAGTCAACCCCCTCCTAACCATACCGATGGGCTAGGAATCCGTTGGCGAGGTTGGTTTCCCAATCCGAATTCAAGGGGGCGTAACCCTAACCCTAATTTGGTTTTTCCCCCTATGGGATTTCCCCATGTATTTCACCCGGAAGCATAGAGGGAGGTGGGTTCAAAAAGTCAACCCCCTCCTAACCATACCGATGGGCTAGGAATCCGTTGGCGAGGTTGGTTTTCCAATCCGAATTCAAGGGGGCGTAACCCTAACCCTAATTTGGTTTTTCCCCCTATGGGATTTCCCCATGTATTTCACCCGGAAGCGTAGAGGGGGGTGGGTTCGAAAAGTCAACCCCCTCCTAACCATACCGATGGGCTAGGAATCCGTTGGCGACGTCGGTTTTCCAATCCGAATTCAAGGGGGCGTAACCCTAACCCTAATTTGGTTTTTCCCCCTATGGGATTTCCCCATGTATTTCACCTGGAAGCATAGAGGGGGGTGGGTTCGAAAAGTCAACCCCCTCCTAACCATACCGATGGGCTAGGAATCCGTTGGCGAGGTCGGTTTTCCAATCCGAATTCAAGGGGGCGTAACCCTAACCCTAATTTGGTTTTCCCCCCTATGGGATTTCCCCATGTATTTCACGCGGAAGCATAGAGGGGGGTGGGTTCGAAAAGTCAACCCCCTCCTAACCATACCGATGGGCTAGGAATCAGTTGGCGACGTCGGTTTCCCAATCCGAATTCAAGGGGGCGTAACCCTAACCCTAATTTGGTTTTTCCCCCTATGGGATTTCCCCATGTATTTCACCTGGAAGCGTAGAGGGGGGTGGGTTCGAAAAGTCAACCCCCTCCTAACCATACCGATGGGCTAGGAATCTGTTTGCGAGGTCGGTTTCCCAATCCGAATTCAAGGGGGCGTAACCCTAACCCTAATTTGGTTTTTCCCCCTATGGGATTTCCCCATGTATTTCACACGGAAGCATAGAGGGGGGTGGGTTCGAAAAGTCAACCCCCTCCTAACCATACCGATGGGCTAGGAATCCGTTGGCGAGGTTGGTTTCCCAATCCGAATTCAAGGGGGCGTAACCCTAACCCTAATTTGGTTTTTCCCCCTATGGGATTTCCCCATGTATTTCACCCGGAAGCATAGAGGGAGGTGGGTTCGAAAAGTCAACCCCCTCCTAACCATACCGATGGGCTAGGAATCCGTTGGCGAGGTTGGTTTCCCAATCCGAATTCAAGGGGGCGTAACCCTAACCCTAATTTGGTTTTTCCCCCTATGGGATTTCCCCATGTATTTCACCCGGAAGCATAGAGGGAGGTGGGTTCAAAAAGTCAACCCCCTCCTAACCATACCGATGGGCTAGGAATCCGTTGGCGAGGTCGGTTTCCCAATCCGAATTCAAGGGGGCGTAACCCTAACCCTAATTTGGTTTTTCCCCCTATGGGATTTCCCCATGTATTTCACCTGGAAGCATAGAGGGAGGTGGGTTCGAAAAGTCAACCCCCTCCTAACCATACCGATGGGCTAGGAATCCGTTGGCGAGGTCGGTTTCCCAATCCGAATTCAAGGGGGCGTAACCCTAACCCTAATTTGGTTTTCCCCCCTATGGGATTTCCCCATGTATTTCACGCGGAAGCATAGAGGGGGGTGGATTCGAAAAGTCAACCCCCTCCTAATCATACCGATGGGCTAGGAATCCGTTGGCGACGTCGGTTTCCCAATCCGAATTCAAGGGGGCGTAACCCTAACCCTAATTTGGTTTTTCCCCCTATGGGATTTCCCCATGTATTTCACCTGGAAGCGTAGAGGGGGGTGGGTTCGAAAAGTCAACCCCCTCCTAACCATACCGATGGGCTAGGAATCCGTTGGCGAGGTTGGTTTTCCAATCCGAATTCAAGGGGGCGTAACCCTAACCCTAATTTGGTTTTTCCCCCTATGGGATTTCCCCATGTATTTCACCCGGAAGCGTAGAGGGGGGTGGGTTCGAAAAGTCAACCCCCTCCTAACCATACCGATGGGCTAGGAATCTGTTGGCGAGGTCGGTTTTCCAATCCGAATTCAAGGGGGCGTAACCCTAACCCTAATTTGGTTTTTCCCCCTATGGGATTTCCCCATGTATTTCACCCGGAAGCATAGAGGGGGGTGGGTTCGAAAAGTCGACCCCCTCTTAACCATACCGATGGGCTAGGAATCCGTTGGCGACGTCGGTTTCCCAATCCGAATTCAAGGGGGCGTAACCCTAACCCTAATTTGGTTTTTCCCCCTATGGGATTTCCCCATGTATTTCACCTGGAAGCGTAGAGGGGAGTGGGTTCGAAAAGTCAACCCCCTCCTAACCATACCGATGGGCTAGGAATCCGTTGGCGACGTCGGTTAACCAATCCGAATTCAAGGGGGCGTAACCCTAACCCTAATTTGGTTTTTCCCCCTATGGGATTTCCCCATGTATTTCACCTGGAAGCGTAGAGGGGGGTGGGTTCGAAAAGTCAACCCCCTCCTAACCATACCGATGGGCTAGGAATCCGTTGGCGAGGTCGGTTTCCCAATCCGA
This sequence comes from Rhabdophis nuchalis, assembly GCA_039707465.1. Taxonomy (NCBI): domain Eukaryota; kingdom Metazoa; phylum Chordata; class Lepidosauria; order Squamata; family Natricidae; genus Rhabdophis; species Rhabdophis nuchalis. The sequence goes on from CM077654.1 coordinate 3,652,831, forward strand.
ATTCAAGGGGGCGTAACCCTAACCCTAATTTGGTTTTTCCCCCTATGGGATTTCCCCATGTATTTCACCCGGAAGCATAGAGGGAGGTGGGTTCAAAAAGTCAACCCTCTCCTAACCATACCGATGGGCTAGGAATCCGTTGGCGAGGTCGGTTTCCCAATCCGAATTCAAGGGGGCGTAACCCTAACCCTAATTTGGTTTTTCCCCCTATGGGATTTCCCCATGTATTTCACCTGGAAGCATAGAGGGAGGTGGGTTCGAAAAGTCAACCCCCTCCTAACCATACCGATGGGCTAGGAATCCGTTGGCGAGGTCGGTTTCCCAATCCGAATTCAAGGGGGCGTAACCCTAACCCTAATTTGGTTTTCCCCCCTATGGGATTTCCCCATGTATTTCACGCGGAAGCATAGAGGGGGGTGGATTCGAAAAGTCAACCCCCTCCTAATCATACCGATGGGCTAGGAATCCGTTGGCGACGTCGGTTTCCCAATCCGAATTCAAGGGGGCGTAACCCTAACCCTAATTTGGTTTTTCCCCCTATGGGATTTCCCCATGTATTTCACCTGGAAGCGTAGAGGGGGGTGGGTTCGAAAAGTCAACCCCCTCCTAACCATACCGATGGGCTAGGAATCCGTTGGCGAGGTTGGTTTTCCAATCCGAATTCAAGGGGGCGTAACCCTAACCCTAATTTGGTTTTTCCCCCTATGGGATTTCCCCATGTATTTCACCCGGAAGCGTAGAGGGGGGTGGGTTCGAAAAGTCAACCCCCTCCTAACCATACCGATGGGCTAGGAATCCGTTGGCGAGGTCGGTTTTCCAATCCGAATTCAAGGGGGCGTAACCCTAACCCTAATTTGGTTTTTCCCCCTATGGGATTTCCCCATGTATTTCACCCGGAAGCATAGAGGGGGGTGGGTTCGAAAAGTCGACCCCCTCTTAACCATACCGATGGGCTAGGAATCCGTTGGCGACGTCGGTTTCCCAATCCGAATTCAAGGGGGCGTAACCCTAACCCTAATTTGGTTTTTCCCCCTATGGGATTTCCCCATGTATTTCACCTGGAAGCGTAGAGGGGAGTGGGTTCGAAAAGTCAACCCCCTCCTAACCATACCGATGGGCTAGGAATCCGTTGGCGACGTCGGTTAACCAATCCGAATTCAAGGGGGCGTAACCCTAACCCTAATTTGGTTTTTCCCCCTATGGGATTTCCCCATGTATTTCACCTGGAAGCGTAGAAGGGGGTGGGTTCGAAAAGTCAACCCCCTCCTAACCATACCGATGGGCTAGGAATCCGTTGGCGAGGTCGGTTTCCCAATCCGAATTCAAGGGGGCGTAACCCTAACCCTAATTTGGTTTTTCCCCCTATGGGATTTCCCCATGTATTTCACCCGGAAGCATAGAGGGGGGTGGGTTCGAAAAGTCAACCCCCTCCTAACCATACCGATGGGCTAGGAATCCGTTGGCGAGGTTGGTTTCCCAATCCGAATTCAAGGGGGCGTAACCCTAACCCTAATTTGGTTTTTCCCCCTATGGGATTTCCCCATGTATTTCACCCGGAAGCATAGAGGGAGGTGGGTTCAAAAAGTCAACCCCCTCCTAACCATACCGATGGGCTAGGAATCCGTTAGCGAGGTCGGTTTCCCAATCCGAATTCAAGGGGGCGTAACCCTAACCCTAATTTGGTTTTTCCCCCTCTGGGATTTCCCCATGTATTTCACCTGGAAGCATAGAGGGAGGTGGGTTCGAAAAGTCAACCCCCTCCTAACCATACCGATGGGCTAGGAATCCGTTGGCGAGGTCGGTTTTCCAATCCGAATTCAAGGGGGCGTAACCCTAACCCTAATTTGGTTTTTCCCCCTATGGGATTTCCCCATGTATTTCACCTGGAAGCGTAGAGGAGGGTGGGTTCGAAAAGTCAACCCCCTCCTAACCATACCGATGGGCTAGGAATCCGTTGGCGAGGTCGGTTTCCCAATCCGAATTCAAGGGGGCGTAACCCTAACCCTAATTTGGTTTTTCCCCCTATGGGATTTCCCCATGTATTTCACCCGGAAGCATAGAGGGGGGTGGGTTCGAAAAGTCAACCCCCTCCTAACCATACCGATGGGCTAGGAATCCGTTGGCGAGGTAGGTTTCCCAATCCGAATTCAAGGGGGCGTAACCCTAACCCTAACCCTAATTTGGTTTTTCCCCCTATGGGATTTCCCCATGTATTTCACCCGGAAGCATAGAGGGAGGTGGGTTCGAAAAGTCAACCCCCTCCTAACCATACCGATGGGCTAGGAATCCGTTGGCGAGGTTGGTTTCCCAATCCGAATTCAAGGGGGCGTAACCCTAACCCTAATTTGGTTTTTCCCCCTATGGGATTTCCCCATGTATTTCACCCGGAAGCGTAGAGGGGGGTGGGTTCGAAAAGTCAACCCCCTCCTAACCATACCGATGGGCTAGGAATCCGTTGGCGAGGTCGGTTTTCCAATCCGAATTCAAGGGGGCGTAACCCTAACCCTAATTTGGTTTTTCCCCCTATGGGATTTCCCCATGTATTTCACCCGGAAGCATAGAGGGGGGTGGGTTCGAAAAGTCGACCCCCTCTTAACCATACCGATGGGCTAGGAATCCGTTGGCGACGTCGGTTTCCCAATCCGAATTCAAGGGGGCGTAACCCTAACCCTAATTTGGTTTTTCCCCCTATGGGATTTCCCCATGTATTTCACCTGGAAGCGTAGAGGGGAGTGGGTTCGAAAAGTCAACCCCCTCCTAACCATACCGATGGGCTAGGAATCCGTTGGCGACGTCGGTTAACCAATCCGAATTCAAGGGGGCGTAACCCTAACCCTAATTTGGTTTTTCCCCCTATGGGATTTCCCCATGTATTTCACCTGGAAGCGTAGAAGGGGGTGGGTTCGAAAAGTCAACCCCCTCCTAACCATACCGATGGGCTAGGAATCCGTTGGCGAGGTCGGTTTCCCAATCCGAATTCAAGGGGGCGTAACCCTAACCCTAATTTGGTTTTTCCCCCTATGGGATTTCCCCATGTATTTCACCCGGAAGCATAGAGGGGGGTGGGTTCGAAAAGTCAACCCCCTCCTAACCATACCGATGGGCTAGGAATCCGTTGGCGAGGTTGGTTTCCCAATCCGAATTCAAGGGGGCGTAACCCTAACCCTAATTTGGTTTTTCCCCCTATGGGATTTCCCCATGTATTTCACCCGGAAGCATAGAGGGAGGTGGGTTCAAAAAGTCAACCCCCTCCTAACCATACCGATGGGCTAGGAATCCGTTAGCGAGGTCGGTTTCCCAATCCGAATTCAAGGGGGCGTAACCCTAACCCTAATTTGGTTTTTCCCCCTCTGGGATTTCCCCATGTATTTCACCTGGAAGCATAGAGGGAGGTGGGTTCGAAAAGTCAACCCCCTCCTAACCATACCGATGGGCTAGGAATCCGTTGGCGAGGTCGGTTTTCCAATCCGAATTCAAGGGGGCGTAACCCTAACCCTAATTTGGTTTTTCCCCCTATGGGATTTCCCCATGTATTTCACCTGGAAGCGTAGAGGAGGGTGGGTTCGAAAAGTCAACCCCCTCCTAACCATACCGATGGGCTAGGAATCCGTTGGCGAGGTCGGTTTCCCAATCCGAATTCAAGGGGGCGTAACCCTAACCCTAATTTGGTTTTTCCCCCTATGGGATTTCCCCATGTATTTCACCCGGAAGCATAGAGGGGGGTGGGTTCGAAAAGTCAACCCCCTCCTAACCATACCGATGGGCTAGGAATCCGTTGGCGAGGTAGGTTTCCCAATCCGAATTCAAGGGGGCGTAACCCTAACCCTAACCCTAATTTGGTTTTTCCCCCTATGGGATTTCCCCATGTATTTCACCCGGAAGCATAGAGGGAGGTGGGTTCGAAAAGTCAACCCCCTCCTAACCATACCGATGGGCTAGGAATCCGTTGGCGAGGTTGGTTTCCCAATCCGAATTCAAGGGGGCGTAACCCTAACCCTAATTTGGTTTTTCCCCCTATGGGATTTCCCCATGTATTTCACCCGGAAGCATAGAGGGAGGTGGGTTCAAAAAGTCAACCCCCTCCTAACCATACCGATGGGCTAGGAATCCGTTGGCGAGGTCGGTTTCCCAATCCGAATTCAAGGGGGCGTAACCCTAACCCTAATTTGGTTTTTCCCCCTATGGGATTTCCCCATGTATTTCACCTGGAAGCATAGAGGGAGGTGGGTTCGAAAAGTCAACCCCCTCCTAACCATACCGATGGGCTAGGAATCCGTTGGCGAGGTCGGTTTCCCAATCCGAATTCAAGGGGGCGTAACCCTAACCCTAATTTGGTTTTTCCCCCTATGGGATTTCCCCATGTATTTCACCCGGAAGCGTAGAGGGGGGTGGGTTCGAAAAGTCAACCCCCTCCTAACCATACCGATGGGCTAGGAATCCGTTGGCGAGGTCGGTTTTCCAATCCGAATTCAAGGGGGCGTAACCCTAACCCTAATTTGGTTTTTCCCCCTATGGGATTTCCCCATGTATTTCACCCGGAAGCATAGAGGGGGGTGGGTTCGAAAAGTCAACCCCCTCCTAACCATACCGATGGGCTAGGAATCCGTTGGCGAGGTCGGTTTTCCAATCCGAATTCAAGGGGGCGTAACCCTAACCCTAATTTGGTTTTCCCCCCTATGGGATTTCCCCATGTATTTCACGCGGAAGCATAGAGGGGGGTGGGTTCGAAAAGTCGACCCCCTCCTAACCATACCGATGGGCTAGGAATCCATTGGCGACATCGGTTTCCCAATCCGAATTCAAGGGGGCGTAACCCTAACCCTAATTTGGTTTTCCCCCCTATGGGATTTCCACATGTATTTCACCCGGAAGCATAGAGGGGGGTGGGTTCGAAAAGTCAACCCCCTCCTAACCATACCGATGGGCTAGGAATCCGTTGGCGAGGTTGGTTTCCCAATCCGAATTCAAGGGGGCGTAACCCTAACCCTAATTTGGTTTTTCCCCCTATGGGATTTCTCCATGTATTTCACCCGGAAGCATAGAGGGGGGTGGGTTCGAAAAGTCAACCCCCTCCTAACCATACCGATGGGCTAGGAATCCGTTGGGGAGGTTGGTTTCCCAATCCGAATTCAAGGGGGCGTAACCCTAACCCTAATTTGGTTTTTCCCCCTATGGGATTTCCCCATGTATTTCACCCGGAAGCATAGAGGGGGGTGGGTTCGAAAAGTCAACCCCCTCCTAATCATACCGATGGGCTAGGAATCCGTTGGCGAGGTCGGTTTCCCAATCCGAATTCAAGGGGGCGTAACCCTAACCCTAATTTGGTTTTCCCCCCTATGGGATTTCCCCATGTATTTCACGCGGAAGCATAGAGGGGGGTGGATTCGAAAAGTCAACCCCCTCCTAATCATACCGATGGGCTAGGAATCCGTTGGCGACGTCGGTTTCCCAATCCGAATTCAAGGGGGCGTAACCCTAACCCTAATTTGGTTTTTCCCCCTATGGGATTTCCCCATGTATTTCACCTGGAAGCGTAGAGGGGGGTGGGTTCGAAAAGTCAACCCCCTCCTAACCATACCGATGGGCTAGGAATCCGTTGGCGAGGTTGGTTTTCCAATCCGAATTCAAGGGGGCGTAACCCTAACCCTAATTTGGTTTTTCCCCCTATGGGATTTCCCCATGTATTTCACCCGGAAGCGTAGAGGGGGGTGGGTTCGAAAAGTCAAGCCCCTCCTAACCATACCGATGGGCTAGGAATCCGTTGGCGAGGTCGGTTTTCCAATCCGAATTCAAGGGGGCGTAACCCTAACCCTAATTTGGTTTTTCCCCCTATGGGATTTCCCCATGTACTTCACCCGGAAGCATAGAGGGGGGTGGGTTCGAAAAGTCGACCCCCTCTTAACCATACCGATGGGCTAGGAATCCGTTGGCGACGTCGGTTTCCCAATCCGAATTCAAGGGGGCGTAACCCTAACCCTAATTTGGTTTTTCCCCCTATGGGATTTCCCCATGTATTTCACCTGGAAGCGTAGAGGGGAGTGGGTTCGAAAAGTCAACCCCCTCCTAACCATACCGATGGGCTAGGAATCCGTTGGCGACGTCGGTTAACCAATCCGAATTCAAGGGGGCGTAACCCTAACCCTAATTTGGTTTTTCCCCCTATGGGATTTCCCCATGTATTTCACCTGTAAGCGTAGAGGGGGGTGGGTTCGAAAAGTCAACCCCCTCCTAACCATACCGATGGGCTAGGAATCCGTTGGCGAGGTCGGTTTCCCAATCCGAATTCAAGGGGGCGTAACCCTAACCCTAATTTGGTTTTTCCCCCTATGGGATTTCCCCATGTATTTCACCCGGAAGCATAGAGGGGGGTGGGTTCGAAAAGTCAACCCCCTCCTAACCATACCGATGGGCTAGGAATCCGTTGGCGAGGTTGGTTTCCCAATCCGAATTCAAGGGGGCGTAACCCTAACCCTAATTTGGTTTTTCCCCCTATGGGATTTCCCCATGTATTTCACCCGGAAGCATAGAGGGAGGTGGGTTCAAAAAGTCAACCCCCTCCTAACCATACCGATGGGCTAGGAATCCGTTAGCGTGGTCGGTTTCCCAATCCGAATTCAAGGGGGTGTAACCCTAACCCTAATTTGGTTTTTCCCCCTATGGGATTTCCCCATGTATTTCACCTGGAAGCATAGAGGGAGGTGGGTTCGAAAAGTCAACCCCCTCCTAACCATACCGATGGGCTAGGAATCCGTTGGCGAGGTCGGTTTTCCAATCCGAATTCAAGGGGGCGTAACCCTAACCCTAATTCGGTTTTTCCCCCTATGGGATTTCCCCATGTATTTCACCTGGAAGCGTAGAGGAGGGTGGGTTCGAAAAGTCAACCCCCTCCTAACCATACCGATGGGCTAGGAATCCGTTGGCGAGGTCGGTTTCCCAATCCGAATTCAAGGGGGCGTAACCCTAACCCTAATTTGGTTTTTCCCCCTATGGGATTTCCCCATGTATTTCACCCGGAAGCATAGAGGGGGGTGGGTTCGAAAAGTCAACCCCCTCCTAACCATACCGATGGGCTAGGAATCCGTTGGCGAGGTTGGTTTCCCAATCCGAATTCAAGGGGGCGTAACCCTAACCCTAATTTGGTTTTTCCCCCTATGGGATTTCCCCATGTATTTCACCCGGAAGCATAGAGGGAGGTGGGTTCGAAAAGTCAACCCCCTCCTAACCATACCGATGGGCTAGGAATCCGTTGGCGAGGTTGGTTTCCCAATCCGAATTCAAGGGGGCGTAACCCTAACCCTAATTTGGTTTTTCCCCCTATGGGATTTCCCCATGTATTTCACCTGGAAGCATAGAGGGAGGTGGGTTCAAAAAGTCAACCCCCTCCTAACCATACCGATGGGCTAGGAATCCGTTGGCGAGGTCGGTTTCCCAATCCGAATTCAAGGGGGCGTAACCCTAACCCTAATTTGGTTTTTCCCCCTATGGGATTTCCCCATGTATTTCACCTGGAAGCATAGAGGGAGGTGGGTTCGAAAAGTCAACCCCCTCCTAACCATACCGATGGGCTAGGAATCCGTTGGCGAGGTCGGTTTCCCAATCCGAATTCAAGGGGGCGTAACCCTAACCCTAATTTGGTTTTTCCCCCTATGGGATTTCCCCATGTATTTCACCCGGAAGCGTAGAGGGGGGTGGGTTCGAAAAGTCAACCCCCTCCTAACCATACCGATGGGCTAGGAATCCGTTGGCGAGGTCGGTTTTCCAATCCGAATTCAAGGGGGCGTAACCCTAACCCTAATTTGGTTTTTCCCCCTATGGGATTTCCCCATGTATTTCACCCGGAAGCATAGAGGGGGGTGGGTTCGAAAAGTCAACCCCCTCCTAACCATACCGATGGGCTAGGAATCCGTTGGCGAGGTCGGTTTTCCAATCCGAATTCAAGGGGGCGTAACCCTAACCCTAATTTGGTTTTCCCCCCTATGGGATTTCCCCAAGTATTTCACGCGGAAGCATAGAGGGGGGTGGGTTCGAAAAGTCGACCCCCTCCTAACCATACCGATGGGCTAGGAATCCGTTGGCGACATCGGTTTCCCAATCCGAATTCAAGGGGGCGTAACCCTAACCCTAATTTGGTTTTCCCCCCTATGGGATTTCCACATGTATTTCACCCGGAAGCATAGAGGGGGGTGGGTTCGAAAAGTCAACCCCCTCCTAACCATACCGATGGGCTAGGAATCCGTTGGCGAGGTTGGTTTCCCAATCCGAATTCAAGGGGGCGTAACCCTAACCCTAATTTGGTTTTTCCCCCTATGGGATTTCTCCATGTATTTCACCCGGAAGCATAGAGGGGGGTGGGTTCGAAAAGTCAACCCCCTCCTAACCATACCGATGGGCTAGGAATCCGTTGGCGAGGTTGGTTTCCCAATCCGAATTCAAGGGGGCGTAACCCTAACCCTAATTTGGTTTTTCCCCCTATGGGATTTCCCCATGTATTTCACCCGGAAGCATAGAGGGGGGTGGGTTCGAAAAGTCAACCCCCTCCTAATCATACCGATGGGCTAGGAATCCGTTGGCGACGTCGGTTTCCCAATCCGAATTCAAGGGGGCGTAACCCTAACCCTAATTTGGTTTTTCCCCCTATGGGATTTCCCCATGTATTTCACCTGGAAGCGTAGAGGGGGGTGGGTTCGAAAAGTCAACCCCCTCCTAACCATACCGATGGGCTAGGAATCCGTTGACGAGGTTGGTTTTCCAATCCGAATTCAAGGGGGCGTAACCCTAACCCTAATTTGGTTTTCCCCCCTATGGGATTTCCCCATGTATTTCACGCGGAAGCATAGAGGGGGGTGGGTTCGAAAAGTCGACCCCCTCCTAACCATACCGATGGGCTAGGAATCCGTTGGCGACGTCAGTTTCCCAATCCGAATTCAAGGGGGCGTAACCCTAACCCTAATTTGGTTTTCCCCCCTATGGGATTTCCACATGTATTTCACCCGGAAGCATAGAGGGGGGTGGGTTCGAAAAGTCAACCCCCTCCTAACCATACCGATGGGCTAGGAATCCGTTGGCGAGGTTGGTTTCCCAATCCGAATTCAAGGGGGCGTAACCCTAACCCTAATTTGGTTTTTCCCCCTATGGGATTTCTCCATGTATTTCACCCGGAAGCATAGAGGGGGGTGGGTTCGAAAAGTCAACCCCCTCCTAACCATACCGATGGGCTAGGAATCCGTTGGCGAGGTTGGTTTCCCAATCCGAATTCAAGGGGGCGTAACCCTAGCCCTAATTTGGTTTTTCCCCCTATGGGATTTCCCCATGTATTTCACCCGGAAGCATAGAGGGGGGTGGGTTCGAAAAGTCAACCCCCTCCTAATCATACCGATGGGCTAGGAATCCGTTGGCGACGTCGGTTTCCCAATCCGAATTCAAGGGGGCGTAACCCTAACCCTAATTTGGTTTTTCCCCCTATGGGATTTCCCCATGTATTTCACCTGGAAGCGTAGAGGGGGGTGGGTTCGAAAAGTCAACCCCCTCCTAACCATACCGATGGGCTAGGAATCCGTTGACGAGGTTGGTTTTCCAATCCGAATTCAAGGGGGCGTAACCCTAACCCTAATTTGGTTTTTCCCCCTATGGGACTTCCCCATGTATTTCACCCGGAAGCGTAGAGGGGGGTGGGTTCGAAAAGTCAACCCCCTCCTAACCATACCGATGGGCTAGGAATCCGTTGGCGAGGTCGGTTTTCCAATCCGAATTCAAGGGGGCGTAACCCTAACCCTAATTTGGTTTTTCCCCCTATGGGATTTCCCCATGTATTTCACCCGGAAGCATAGAGGGGGGTGGGTTCGAAAAGTCAACCCCCTCCTAACCATACCGATGGGCTAGGAATCCGTTGGCGAGGTCGGTTTTCCAATCCGAATTCAAGGGGGCATAACCCTAACCCTAATTTGGTTTTCCCCCCTATGGGATTTCCCCATGTATTTCACGCGGAAGCATAGAGGGGGGTGGGTTCGAAAAGTCGACCTCCTCCTAACCATACCGATGGGCTAGGAATCCATTGGCGAGGTCGGTTTCCCAATCCGAATTCAAGGGGGCGTAACCCTAACCCTAATTTGGTTTTTCCCCCTATGGGATTTCCCCATGTATTTCACCCGAAAGCATAGAGGGGGGTGGGTTCGAAAAGTCAACCCCCTCCTAACCATACCGATGGGCTAGGAATCCGTTGGCAAGGTTGGTTTCCCAATCCGAATTCAAGGGGGCGTAACCCTAACCCTAATTTGGTTTTTCCCCCTATGGGATTTCTCCATGTATTTCACCCGGAAGCATAGAGGGGGGTGGGTTCGAAAAGTCAACCCCCTCCTAACCATACCGATGGGCTAGGAATCCGTTGGCGAGGTTGGTTTCCCAATCCGAATTCAAGGGGGCGTAACCCTAACCCTAATTTGGTTTTTCCCCCTATGGGATTTCCCCATGTATTTCACCCGGAAGCATAGAGGGGGGTGGGTTCGAAAAGTCAACCCCCTCCTAACCATACCGATGGGCTAGGAATCCGTTGGCGAGGTTGGTTTCCCAATCCGAATTCAAGGGGGCGTAACCCTAACCCTAATTTGGTTTTTCCCCCTATGGGATTTCTCCATGTATTTCACCCGGAAGCATAGAGGGGGGTGGGTTCGAAAAGTCAACCCCCTCCTAACCATACCGATGGGCTAGGAATCCGTTGGCGAGGTTGGTTTCCCAATCCGAATTCAAGGGGGCGTAACCCTAACCCTAATTTGGTTTTTCCCCCTATGGGATTTCCCCATGTATTTCACCCGGAAGCATAGAGGGGGGTGGGTTCGAAAAGTCAACCCCCTCCTAATCATACCGATGGGCTAGGAATCCGTTGGCGACGTCGGTTTCCCAATCCGAATTCAAGGGGGCGTAACCCTAACCCTAATTTGGTTTTTCCCCCTATGGGATTTCCCCATGTATTTCACCTGGAAGCGTAGAGGGGGGTGGGTTCGAAAAGTCAACCCCCTCCTAACCATACCGATGGGCTAGGAATCCGTTGACGAGGTTGGTTTTCCAATCCGAATTCAAGGGGGCGTAACCCTAACCCTAATTTGGTTTTCCCCCCTATGGGATTTCCCCATGTATTTCACGCGGAAGCATAGAGGGGGGTGGGTTCGAAAAGTCGACCCCCTCCTAACCATACCGATGGGCTAGGAATCCGTTGGCGACGTCAGTTTCCCAATCCGAATTCAAGGGGGCGTAACCCTAACCCTAATTTGGTTTTCCCCCCTATGGGATTTCCACATGTATTTCACCCGGAAGCATAGAGGGGGGTGGGTTCGAAAAGTCAACCCCCTCCTAACCATACCGATGGGCTAGGAATCCGTTGGCGAGGTTGGTTTCCCAATCCGAATTCAAGGGGGCGTAACCCTAACCCTAATTTGGTTTTTCCCCCTATGGGATTTCTCCATGTATTTCACCCGGAAGCATAGAGGGGGGTGGGTTCGAAAAGTCAACCCCCTCCTAACCATACCGATGGGCTAGGAATCCGTTGGCGAGGTTGGTTTCCCAATCCGAATTCAAGGGGGCGTAACCCTAACCCTAATTTGGTTTTTCCCCCTATGGGATTTCCCCATGTATTTCACCCGGAAGCATAGAGGGGGGTGGGTTCGAAAAGTCAACCCCCTCCTAATCATACCGATGGGCTAGGAATCCGTTGGCGACGTCGGTTTCCCAATCCGAATTCAAGGGGGCGTAACCCTAACCCTAATTTGGTTTTTCCCCCTATGGGATTTCCCCATGTATTTCACCTGGAAGCGTAGAGGGGGGTGGGTTCGAAAAGTCAACCCCCTCCTAACCATACCGATGGGCTAGGAATCCGTTGACGAGGTTGGTTTTCCAATCCGAATTCAAGGGGGCGTAACCCTAACCCTAATTTGGTTTTTCCCCCTATGGGACTTCCCCATGTATTTCACCCGGAAGCGTAGAGGGGGGTGCGTTCGAAAAGTCAACCCCCTCCTAACCATACCGATGGGCTAGGAATCCGTTGGCGAGGTCGGTTTTCCAATCCGAATTCAAGGGGGCGTAACCCTAACCCTAATTTGGTTTTTCCCCCTATGGGATTTCCCCATGTATTTCACCCGGAAGCATAGAGGGGGGTGGGTTCGAAAAGTCAACCCCCTCCTAACCATACCGATGGGCTAGGAATCCGTTGGCGAGGTCGGTTTTCCAATCCGAATTCAAGGGGGCGTAACCCTAACCCTAATTTGGTTTTCCCCCCTATGGGATTTCCCCATGTATTTCACGCGGAAGCATAGAGGGGGGTGGGTTCGAAAAGTCGACCTCCTCCTAACCATACCGATGGGCTAGGAATCCGTTGGCGAGGTCGGTTTCCCAATCCGAATTCAAGGGGGCGTAACCCTAACCCTAATTTGGTTTTTCCCCCTATGGGATTTCCCCATGTATTTCACCCGGAAGCATAGAGGGGGGTGGGTTCGAAAAGTCAACCCCCTCCTAACCATACCGATGGGCTAGGAATCCGTTGGCAAGGTTGGTTTCCCAATCCGAATTCAAGGGGGCGTAACCCTAACCCTAATTTGGTTTTTCCCCCTATGGGATTTCTCCATGTATTTCACCCGGAAGCATAGAGGGGGGTGGGTTCGAAAAGTCAACCCCCTCCTAACCATACCGATGGGCTAGGAATCCGTTGGCGAGGTTGGTTTCCCAATCCGAATTCAAGGGGGCGTAACCCTAACCCTAATTTGGTTTTTCCCCCTATGGGATTTCCCCATGTATTTCACCCGGAAGCATAGAGGGGGGTGGGTTCGAAAAGTCAACCCCCTCCTAATCATACCGATGGGCTAGGAATCCGTTGGCGACGTCGGTTTCCCAATCCGAATTCAAGGGGGCGTAACCCTAACCCTAATTTGGTTTTTCCCCCTATGGGATTTCCCCATGTATTTCACCTGGAAGCGTAGAGGGGGGTGGGTTCGAAAAGTCAACCCCCTCCTAACCATACCGATGGGCTAGGAATCCGTTGACGAGGTTGGTTTTCCAATCCGAATTCAAGGGGGCGTAACCCTAACCCTAATTTGGTTTTTCCCCCTATGGGATTTCCCCATGTATTTCACCCGGAAGCGTAGAGGGGGGTGGGTTCGAAAAGTCAACCCCCTCCTAACCATACCGATGGGCTAGGAATCCGTTGGCGAGGTCGGTTTTCCAATCCGAATTCAAGGGGGCGTAACCCTAACCCTAATTTGGTTTTTCCCCCTATGGGATTTCCCCATGTATTTCCCCCGGAAGCATAGAGGGGGGTGGGTTCGAAAAGTCAACCCCCTCCTAACCATACCGATGGGCTAGGAATCCGTTGGCGAGGTCGGTTTTCCAATCCGAATTCAAGGGGGCGTAACCCTAACCCTAATTTGGTTTTCCCCCCTATGGGATTTCCCCATGTATTTCACGCGGAAGCATAGAGGGGGGTGGGTTCGAAAAGTCGACCCCCTCCTAACCATACCGATGGGCTAGGAATCCGTTGGCGACGTCGGTTTCCCAATCCGAATTCAAGGGGGCGTAACCCTAACCCTAATTTGGTTTTTCCCCCTATGGGATTTCCCCATGTATTTCACCCGGAAGCATAGAGGGGGGTGGGTTCGAAAAGTCAACCCCCTCCTAACCATACCGTTGGGCTAGGAATCCGTTGGCGAGGTTGGTTTCCCAATCCGAATTCAAGGGTGCGTAACCCTAACCCTAATTTGGTTTTTCCCCCTATGGGATTTCTCCATGTATTTCACCCGGAAGCATAGAGGGGGGTGGGTTCGAAAAGTCAACCCCCTCCTAACCATACCGATGGGCTAGGAATCCGTTGGCGAGGTTGGTTTCCCAATCCGAATTCAAGGGGGCGTAACCCTAACCCTAATTTGGTTTTTCCCCCTATGGGATTTCCCCATGTATTTCACCCGGAAGCATAGAGGGGGGTGGGTTCGAAAAGTCAACCCCCTCCTAACCATACCGATGGGCTAGGAATCCGTTGGCGAGGTTGGTTTCCCAATCCGAATTCAAGGGGGCGTAACCCTAACCCTAATTTGGTTTTTCCCCCTATGGGATTTCCCCATGTATTTCACCCGGAAGCATAGAGGGAGGTGGGTTCAAAAAGTCAACCCCCTCCTAACCATACCGATGGGCTAGGAATCCGTTGGCGAGGTCGGTTTCCCAATCCGAATTCAAGGGGGCGTAACCCTAACCCTAATTTGGTTTTTCCCCCTATGGGATTTCCCCATGTATTTCACCCGGAAGCATAGAGGGGGGTGGGTTCGAAAAGTCGCCCCCCTCCTAACCATACCGATGGGCTAGGAATCCGTTGGCGAGGTCGGTTTCCCAATCCGAATTCAAGGGGGCGTAACCCTAACCCTAATTTGGTTTTCCCCCCTATGGGATTTCCCCATGTATTTCACCCGGAAGCATAGAGGGGCGTTGGTTCGAAAAGTCGACCCCTTCCTAACCATACAGATGGGCTAGGAATCCGTTGGCGAGGTCGGTTTCCCAATCCGAATTCAAGGGGGCGTAACCCTAACCCTAATTTGGTTTTTCCCCCTATGGGATTTCCCCATGTATTTCACCCGGAAGCATAGAGGGGGGTGGGTTCGAAAAGTCGACCCCCTCCTAACCATACCGATGGGCTAGGAATCCGTTGGCGAGGTCGGTTTCCCAATCCGAATTCAAGGGGGCGTAACCCTAACCCTAATTTGGTTTTTCCCCCTATGGGATTTCCCCATGTATTTCACGCGGAAGCATAGAGGGGGGTGGGTTCGAAAAGTCGACCCCCTCCTAACCATACCGATGGGCTAGGAATCCGTTGGCGAGGTCGGTTTCCCAATCCGAATTCAAGGGGGCGTAACCCTAACCCTAATTTGGTTTTTCCCCCTATGGGATTTCCCCATGTATTTAACCCGGAAGCATAGAGGGGGGTGGGTTCGAAAAGTCGAACCCCTCCTAACCAAACCGATGGGCTAGGAATCCGTTGGCGAGGTCGGTTTCCCAATCCGAATTCAAGGGGGCGTAACCCTAACCCTAATTTGGTTTTTCCCCCTATGGGATTTCCCCATGTATTTCACGCGGAAGCATAGAGGGGGGTGGGTTCGAAAAGTCGACCCCCTCTTAACCATACCGATGGGCTAGGAATCCGTTGGCGACGTCGGTTTCCCAATCCGAATTCAAGGGGACGTAACCCTAACCCTAATTTGGTTTTTCCCCCTATGGGATTTCCCCATGTATTTCCCCCGGAAGCATAGAGGGGGGTGGGTTCGAAAAGTCAACCCCCTCCTAACCATACCGATGGGCTAGGAATCCGTTGGCGAGGTCGGTTTTCCAATCCGAATTCAAGGGGGCGTAACCCTAACCCTAATTTGGTTTTCCCCCCTATGGGATTTCCCCATGTATTTCACGCGGAAGCATAGAGGGGGGTGGGTTCGAAAAGTCAACCCCCTCCTAACCATACCGATGGGCTAGGAATCCGTTGGCGAGGTCGGTTTTCCAATCCGAATTCAAGGGGGCGTAACCCTAACCCTAATTTGGTTTTCCCCCCTATGGGATTTCCCCATGTATTTCACGCGGAAGCATAGAGGGGGGTGGGTTCGAAAAGTCGACCCCCTCCTAACCATACCGATGGGCTAGGAATCCGTTGGCGACGTCGGTTTCCCAATCCGAATTCAAGGGGGCGTAACCCTAACCCTAATTTGGTTTTTCCCCCTATGGGATTTCCCCATGTATTTCACCCGGAAGCATAGAGGGGGGTGGGTTCGAAAAGTCAACCCCCTCCTAACCATACCGTTGGGCTAGGAATCCGTTGGCGAGGTTGGTTTCCCAATCCGAATTCAAGGGTGCGTAACCCTAACCCTAATTTGGTTTTTCCCCCTATGGGATTTCTCCATGTATTTCACCCGGAAGCATAGAGGGGGGTGGGTTCGAAAAGTCAACCCCCTCCTAACCATACCGATGGGCTAGGAATCCGTTGGCGAGGTTGGTTTCCCAATCCGAATTCAAGGGGGCGTAACCCTAACCCTAATTTGGTTTTTCCCCCTATGGGATTTCCCCATGTATTTCACCCGGAAGCATAGAGGGGGGTGGGTTCGAAAAGTCAACCCCCTCCTAACCATACCGATGGGCTAGGAATCCGTTGGCGAGGTTGGTTTCCCAATCCGAATTCAAGGGGGCGTAACCCTAACCCTAATTTGGTTTTTCCCCCTATGGGATTTCCCCATGTATTTCACCCGGAAGCATAGAGGGAGGTGGGTTCAAAAAGTCAACCCCCTCCTAACCATACCGATGGGCTAGGAATCCGTTGGCGAGGTCGGTTTCCCAATCCGAATTCAAGGGGGCGTAACCCTAACCCTAATTTGGTTTTTCCCCCTATGGGATTTCCCCATGTATTTCACCCGGAAGCATAGAGGGGGGTGGGTTCGAAAAGTCGCCCCCCTCCTAACCATACCGATGGGCTAGGAATCCGTTGGCGAGGTCGGTTTCCCAATCCGAATTCAAGGGGGCGTAACCCTAACCCTAATTTGGTTTTCCCCCCTATGGGATTTCCCCATGTATTTCACCCGGAAGCATAGAGGGGCGTTGGTTCGAAAAGTCGACCCCTTCCTAACCATACAGATGGGCTAGGAATCCGTTGGCGAGGTCGGTTTCCCAATCCGAATTCAAGGGGGCGTAACCCTAACCCTAATTTGGTTTTTCCCCCTATGGGATTTCCCCATGTATTTCACCCGGAAGCATAGAGGGGGGTGGGTTCGAAAAGTCGACCCCCTCCTAACCATACCGATGGGCTAGGAATCCGTTGGCGAGGTCGGTTTCCCAATCCGAATTCAAGGGGGCGTAACCCTAACCCTAATTTGGTTTTTCCCCCTATGGGATTTCCCCATGTATTTCACGCGGAAGCATAGAGGGGGGTGGGTTCGAAAAGTCGACCCCCTCCTAACCATACCGATGGGCTAGGAATCCGTTGGCGAGGTCGGTTTCCCAATCCGAATTCAAGGGGGCGTAACCCTAACCCTAATTTGGTTTTTCCCCCTATGGGATTTCCCCATGTATTTAACCCGGAAGCATAGAGGGGGGTGGGTTCGAAAAGTCGAACCCCTCCTAACCAAACCGATGGGCTAGGAATCCGTTGGCGAGGTCGGTTTCCCAATCCGAATTCAAGGGGGCGTAACCCTAACCCTAATTTGGTTTTTCCCCCTATGGGATTTCCCCATGTATTTCACGCGGAAGCATAGAGGGGGGTGGGTTCGAAAAGTCGACCCCCTCTTAACCATACCGATGGGCTAGGAATCCGTTGGCGACGTCGGTTTCCCAATCCGAATTCAAGGGGACGTAACCCTAACCCTAATTTGGTTTTTCCCCCTATGGGATTTCCCCATGTATTTAACCCGGAAGCATAGAGGGGGGTGGGTTCGAAAAGTCGACCCCCTCCTAACCAAACCGATGGGCTAGGAATCCGTTGGCGAGGTCGGTTTCCCAATCCGAATTCAAGGGGGCGTAACCCTAACCCTAATTTGGTTTTTCCCCCTATGGGATTTCCCCATGTATTTCACGCGGAAGCATAGAGGGGGGTGGGTTCGAAAAGTCGACCCCCTCTTAACCATACCGATGGGCTAGGAATCCGTTGGCGAGGTCGGTTTCCCAATCCGAATTCAAGGGGGCGTAACCCTAACCCTAATTTGGTTTTTCCCCCTATGGGATTTCCCCATGTATTTCACCTGGAAGCGTAGAGGGGAGTGGGTTCGAAAAGTCAACCCCCTCCTAACCATACCGATGGGCTATGAATCCGTTGGCGACGTCGGTTAACCAATCCGAATTCAAGGGGGCGTAACCCTAACCCTAATTTGGTTTTTCCCCCTATGGGATTTCCCCATGTATTTCACCTGGAAGCGTAGAGGGGGGTGGGTTCGAAAAGTCAACCACCTCCTAACCATACCGATGGGCTAGGAATCCGTTGGCGAGGTCGGTTTCCCAATCCGAATTCAAGGGGGCGTAACCCTAACCCTAATTTGGTTTTTCCCCCTATGGGATTTCCCCATGTATTTCACCCGGAAGCATAGAGGGGGGTGGGTTCGAAAAGTCAACCCCCTCCTAACCATACCGATGGGCTAGGAATCCGTTGGCGAGGTTGGTTTCCCAATCCGAATTCAAGGGGGCGTAACCCTAACCCTAATTTGGTTTTCCCCCCTATGGGATTTCCCCATGTATTTCACCCGGAAGCATAGAGGGAGGTGGGTTCAAAAAGTCAACCCCCTCCTAACCATACCGATGGGCTAGGAATCCGTTAGCGAGGTCAGTTTCCCAATCCGAATTCAAGGGGGCGTAACCCTAACCCTAATTTGGTTTTTCCCCCTATGGGATTTCCCCATGTATTTCACCTGGAAGCATAGAGGGAGGTGGGTTCGAAAAGTCAACCCCCTCCTAACCATACCGATGGGCTAGGAATCCGTTGGCGAGGTCGGTTTTCCAATCCGAATTCAAGGGGGCGTAACCCTAACCCTAATTTGGTTTTCCCCCCTATGGGATTTCCCCATGTATTTCACGCGGAAGCATAGAGGGGGGTGGGTTCGAAAAGTCAACCCCCTCCTAACCATACCGATGGGCTAGGAATCCGTTGGCGAGGTCGGTTTTCCAATCCGAATTCAAGGGGGCGTAACCCTAACCCTAATTTGGTTTTCCCCCCTATGGGATTTCCCCATGTATTTCACGCGGAAGCATAGAGGGGGGTGGGTTCGAAAAGTCGACCCCCTCCTAACCATACCGATGGGCTAGGAATCCGTTGGCGACGTCGGTTTCCCAATCCGAATTCAAGGGGGCGTAACCCTAACCCTAATTTGGTTTTTCCCCCTATGGGATTTCCCCATGTATTTCACCCGGAAGCATAGAGGGGGGTGGGTTCGAAAAGTCAACCCCCTCCTAACCATACCGTTGGGCTAGGAATCCGTTGGCGAGGTTGGTTTCCCAATCCGAATTCAAGGGTGCGTAACCCTAACCCTAATTTGGTTTTTCCCCCTATGGGATTTCTCCATGTATTTCACCCGGAAGCATAGAGGGGGGTGGGTTCGAAAAGTCAACCCCCTCCTAACCATACCGATGGGCTAGGAATCCGTTGGCGAGGTTGGTTTCCCAATCCGAATTCAAGGGGGCGTAACCCTAACCCTAATTTGGTTTTTCCCCCTATGGGATTTCCCCATGTATTTCACCCGGAAGCATAGAGGGGGGTGGGTTCGAAAAGTCAACCCCCTCCTAACCATACCGATGGGCTAGGAATCCGTTGGCGAGGTTGGTTTCCCAATCCGAATTCAAGGGGGCGTAACCCTAACCCTAATTTGGTTTTTCCCCCTATGGGATTTCCCCATGTATTTCACCCGGAAGCATAGAGGGAGGTGGGTTCAAAAAGTCAACCCCCTCCTAACCATACCGATGGGCTAGGAATCCGTTGGCGAGGTCGGTTTCCCAATCCGAATTCAAGGGGGCGTAACCCTAACCCTAATTTGGTTTTTCCCCCTATGGGATTTCCCCATGTATTTCACCCGGAAGCATAGAGGGGGGTGGGTTCGAAAAGTCGCCCCCCTCCTAACCATACCGATGGGCTAGGAATCCGTTGGCGAGGTCGGTTTCCCAATCCGAATTCAAGGGGGCGTAACCCTAACCCTAATTTGGTTTTCCCCCCTATGGGATTTCCCCATGTATTTCACCCGGAAGCATAGAGGGGCGTTGGTTCGAAAAGTCGACCCCTTCCTAACCATACAGATGGGCTAGGAATCCGTTGGCGAGGTCGGTTTCCCAATCCGAATTCAAGGGGGCGTAACCCTAACCCTAATTTGGTTTTTCCCCCTATGGGATTTCCCCATGTATTTCACCCGGAAGCATAGAGGGGGGTGGGTTCGAAAAGTCGACCCCCTCCTAACCATACCGATGGGCTAGGAATCCGTTGGCGAGGTCGGTTTCCCAATCCGAATTCAAGGGGGCGTAACCCTAACCCTAATTTGGTTTTTCCCCCTATGGGATTTCCCCATGTATTTCACGCGGAAGCATAGAGGGGGGTGGGTTCGAAAAGTCGACCCCCTCCTAACCATACCGATGGGCTAGGAATCCGTTGGCGAGGTCGGTTTTCCAATCCGAATTCAAGGGGGCGTAACCCTAACCCTAATTTGGTTTTCCCCCCTATGGGATTTCCCCATGTATTTCACGCGGAAGCATAGAGGGGGGTGGGTTCGAAAAGTCAACCCCCTCCTAACCATACCGATGGGCTAGGAATCCGTTGGCGAGGTCGGTTTTCCAATCCGAATTCAAGGGGGCGTAACCCTAACCCTAATTTGGTTTTCCCCCCTATGGGATTTCCCCATGTATTTCACGCGGAAGCATAGAGGGGGGTGGGTTCGAAAAGTCGACCCCCTCCTAACCATACCGATGGGCTAGGAATCCGTTGGCGACGTCGGTTTCCCAATCCGAATTCAAGGGGGCGTAACCCTAACCCTAATTTGGTTTTTCCCCCTATGGGATTTCCCCATGTATTTCACCCGGAAGCATAGAGGGGGGTGGGTTCGAAAAGTCAACCCCCTCCTAACCATACCGTTGGGCTAGGAATCCGTTGGCGAGGTTGGTTTCCCAATCCGAATTCAAGGGTGCGTAACCCTAACCCTAATTTGGTTTTTCCCCCTATGGGATTTCTCCATGTATTTCACCCGGAAGCATAGAGGGGGGTGGGTTCGAAAAGTCAACCCCCTCCTAACCATACCGATGGGCTAGGAATCCGTTGGCGAGGTTGGTTTCCCAATCCGAATTCAAGGGGGCGTAACCCTAACCCTAATTTGGTTTTTCCCCCTATGGGATTTCCCCATGTATTTCACCCGGAAGCATAGAGGGGGGTGGGTTCGAAAAGTCAACCCCCTCCTAACCATACCGATGGGCTAGGAATCCGTTGGCGAGGTTGGTTTCCCAATCCGAATTCAAGGGGGCGTAACCCTAACCCTAATTTGGTTTTTCCCCCTATGGGATTTCCCCATGTATTTCACCCGGAAGCATAGAGGGAGGTGGGTTCAAAAAGTCAACCCCCTCCTAACCATACCGATGGGCTAGGAATCCGTTGGCGAGGTCGGTTTCCCAATCCGAATTCAAGGGGGCGTAACCCTAACCCTAATTTGGTTTTTCCCCCTATGGGATTTCCCCATGTATTTCACCCGGAAGCATAGAGGGGGGTGGGTTCGAAAAGTCGCCCCCCTCCTAACCATACCGATGGGCTAGGAATCCGTTGGCGAGGTCGGTTTCCCAATCCGAATTCAAGGGGGCGTAACCCTAACCCTAATTTGGTTTTCCCCCCTATGGGATTTCCCCATGTATTTCACCCGGAAGCATAGAGGGGCGTTGGTTCGAAAAGTCGACCCCTTCCTAACCATACAGATGGGCTAGGAATCCGTTGGCGAGGTCGGTTTCCCAATCCGAATTCAAGGGGGCGTAACCCTAACCCTAATTTGGTTTTTCCCCCTATGGGATTTCCCCATGTATTTCACCCGGAAGCATAGAGGGGGGTGGGTTCGAAAAGTCGACCCCCTCCTAACCATACCGATGGGCTAGGAATCCGTTGGCGAGGTCGGTTTCCCAATCCGAATTCAAGGGGGCGTAACCCTAACCCTAATTTGGTTTTTCCCCCTATGGGATTTCCCCATGTATTTCACGCGGAAGCATAGAGGGGGGTGGGTTCGAAAAGTCGACCCCCTCCTAACCATACCGATGGGCTAGGAATCCGTTGGCGAGGTCGGTTTCCCAATCCGAATTCAAGGGGGCGTAACCCTAACCCTAATTTGGTTTTTCCCCCTATGGGATTTCCCCATGTATTTAACCCGGAAGCATAGAGGGGGGTGGGTTCGAAAAGTCGAACCCCTCCTAACCAAACCGATGGGCTAGGAATCCGTTGGCGAGGTCGGTTTCCCAATCCGAATTCAAGGGGGCGTAACCCTAACCCTAATTTGGTTTTTCCCCCTATGGGATTTCCCCATGTATTTCACGCGGAAGCATAGAGGGGGGTGGGTTCGAAAAGTCGACCCCCTCTTAACCATACCGATGGGCTAGGAATCCGTTGGCGACGTCGGTTTCCCAATCCGAATTCAAGGGGACGTAACCCTAACCCTAATTTGGTTTTTCCCCCTATGGGATTTCCCCATGTATTTAACCCGGAAGCATAGAGGGGGGTGGGTTCGAAAAGTCGACCCCCTCCTAACCAAACCGATGGGCTAGGAATCCGTTGGCGAGGTCGGTTTCCCAATCCGAATTCAAGGGGGCGTAACCCTAACCCTAATTTGGTTTTTCCCCCTATGGGATTTCCCCATGTATTTCACGCGGAAGCATAGAGGGGGGTGGGTTCGAAAAGTCGACCCCCTCTTAACCATACCGATGGGCTAGGAATCCGTTGGCGAGGTCGGTTTCCCAATCCGAATTCAAGGGGGCGTAACCCTAACCCTAATTTGGTTTTTCCCCCTATGGGATTTCCCCATGTATTTCACCTGGAAGCGTAGAGGGGAGTGGGTTCGAAAAGTCAACCCCCTCCTAACCATACCGATGGGCTATGAATCCGTTGGCGACGTCGGTTAACCAATCCGAATTCAAGGGGGCGTAACCCTAACCCTAATTTGGTTTTTCCCCCTATGGGATTTCCCCATGTATTTCACCTGGAAGCGTAGAGGGGGGTGGGTTCGAAAAGTCAACCACCTCCTAACCATACCGATGGGCTAGGAATCCGTTGGCGAGGTCGGTTTCCCAATCCGAATTCAAGGGGGCGTAACCCTAACCCTAATTTGGTTTTTCCCCCTATGGGATTTCCCCATGTATTTCACCCGGAAGCATAGAGGGGGGTGGGTTCGAAAAGTCAACCCCCTCCTAACCATACCGATGGGCTAGGAATCCGTTGGCGAGGTTGGTTTCCCAATCCGAATTCAAGGGGGCGTAACCCTAACCCTAATTTGGTTTTCCCCCCTATGGGATTTCCCCATGTATTTCACCCGGAAGCATAGAGGGAGGTGGGTTCAAAAAGTCAACCCCCTCCTAACCATACCGATGGGCTAGGAATCCGTTAGCGAGGTCAGTTTCCCAATCCGAATTCAAGGGGGCGTAACCCTAACCCTAATTTGGTTTTTCCCCCTATGGGATTTCCCCATGTATTTCACCTGGAAGCATAGAGGGAGGTGGGTTCGAAAAGTCAACCCCCTCCTAACCATACCGATGGGCTAGGAATCCGTTGGCGAGGTCGGTTTTCCAATCCGAATTCAAGGGGGCGTAACCCTAACCCTAATTTGGTTTTTCCCCCTATGGGATTTCCCCATGTATTTCACCTGGAAGCATAGAGGGGGGTGGGTTCGAAAAGTCAACCCCCTCCTAACCATACCGATGGGCTAGGAATCCGTTGGCGAGGTCGGTTTTCCAATCCGAATTCAAGGGGGCGTAACCCTAACCCTAATTTGGTTTTCCCCCCTATGGGATTTCCCCATGTATTTCACGCGGAAGCATAGAGGGGGGTGGGTTCGAAAAGTCAACCCCCTCCTAACCATACCGATGGGCTAGGAATCAGTTGGCGACGTCGGTTTCCCAATCCGAATTCAAGGGGGCGTAACCCTAACCCTAATTTGGTTTTTCCCCCTATGGGATTTCCCCATGTATTTCACCTGGAAGCGTAGAGGGGGGTGGGTTCGAAAAGTCAACCCCCTCCTAACCATACCGATGGGCTAGGAATCCGTTGGCGAGGTCGGTTTCCCAATCCGAATTCAAGGGGGCGTAACCCTAACCCTAATTTGGTTTTTCCCCCTATGGGATTTCCCCATGTATTTCACGCGGAAGCATAGAGGGGGGTGGGTTCGAAAAGTCAACCCCCTCCTAACCATACCGATGGGCTAGGAATCCGTTGGCGAGGTTGGTTTCCCAATCCGAATTCAAGGGGGCGTAACCCTAACCCTAATTTGGTTTTTCCCCCTATGGGATTTCCCCATGTATTTCACCCGGAAGCATAGAGGGAGGTGGGTTCGAAAAGTCAACCCCCTCCTAACCATACCGATGGGCTAGGAATCCGTTGGCGAGGTTGGTTTCCCAATCCGAATTCAAGGGGGCGTAACCCTAACCCTAATTTGGTTTTTCCCCCTATGGGATTTCCCCATGTATTTCACGCGGAAGCATAGAGGGGGGTGGGTTCGAAAAGTCAACCCCCTCCTAACCATACCGATGGGCTAGGAATCAGTTGGCGACGTCGGTTTCCCAATCCGAATTCAAGGGGGCGTAACCCTAACCCTAATTTGGTTTTTCCCCCTATGGGATTTCCCCATGTATTTCACCTGGAAGCGTAGAGGGGGGTGGGTTCGAAAAGTCAACCCCCTCCTAACCATACCGATGGGCTAGGAATCCGTTGGCGAGGTCGGTTTCCCAATCCGAATTCAAGGGAGCGTAACCCTAACCCTAATTTGGTTTTTCCCCCTATGGGATTTCCCCATGTATTTCACGCGGAAGCATAGAGGGGGGTGGGTTCGAAAAGTCAACCCCCTCCTAACCATACCGATGGGCTAGGAATCCGTTGGCGAGGTTGGTTTCCCAATCCGAATTCAAGGGGGCGTAACCCTAACCCTAATTTGGTTTTTCCCCCTATGGGATTTCCCCATGTATTTCACCCGGAAGCATAGAGGGAGGTGGGTTCGAAAAGTCAACCCCCTCCTAACCATACCGATGGGCTAGGAATCCGTTGGCGAGGTTGGTTTCCCAATCCGAATTCAAGGGGGCGTAACCCTAACCCTAATTTGGTTTTTCCCCCTATGGGATTTCCCCATGTATTTCACCCGGAAGCATAGAGGGGGGTGGGTTCGAAAAGTCAACCCCCTCCTAATCATACCGATGGGCTAGGAATCCGTTGGCGACGTCGGTTTCCCAATCCGAATTCAAGGGGGCGTAACCCTAACCCTAATTTGGTTTTTCCCCCTATGGGATTTCCCCATGTATTTCACCTGGAAGCGTAGAGGGGGGTGGGTTCGAAAAGTCAACCCCCTCCTAACCATACCGATGGGCTAGGAATCCATTGACGAGGTTGGTTTTCCAATCCGAATTCAAGGGGGCGTAACCCTAACCCTAATTTGGTTTTTCCCCCTATGGGATTTCCCCATGTATTTCACCCGGAAGCGTAGAGGGGGGTGGGTTCGAAAAGTCAACCCCCTCCTAACCATACCGATGGGCTAGGAATCCGTTGGCGAGGTCGGTTTTCCAATCCGAATTCAAGGGGGCGTAACCCTAACCCTAATTTGGTTTTTCCCCCTATGGGATTTCCCCATGTATTTCACCCGGAAGCATAGAGGGGGGTGGGTTCGAAAAGTCAACCCCCTCCTTACCATACCGATGGGCTAGGAATCCGTTGGCGAGGTCGGTTTTCCAATCCGAATTCAAGGGGGCGTAACCCTAACCCTAATTTGGTTTTCCCCCCTATGGGATTTCCCCATGTATTTCACGCGGAAGCATAGAGGGGGGTGGGTTCGAAAAGTCGACCCCCTCCTAACCATACCGATGGGCTAGGAATCCGTTGGCGTCGTCGGTTTCCCAATCCGAATTCAAGGGGGCGTAACCCTAACCCTAATTTGGTTTTTCCCCCTATGGGATTTCCCCATGTATTTCACCCGGAAGCATAGAGGGGGGTGGGTTCGTAAAGTCAACCCCCTCCTAACCATACCGTTGGGCTAGGAATCCGTTGGCGAGGTTGGTTTCCCAATCCGAATTCAAGGGTGCGTAACCCTAACCCTAATTTGGTTTTTCCCCCTATGGGATTTCTCCATGTATTTCACCCGGAAGCATAGAGGGGGGTGGGTTCGAAAAGTCAACCCCCTCCTAACCATACCGATGGGCTAGGAATCCGTTGGCGAGGTTGGTTTCCCAATCCGAATTCAAGGGGGCGTAACCCTAACCCTAATTTGGTTTTTCCCCCTATGGGATTTCCCCATGTATTTCACCCGGAAGCATAGAGGGAGGTGGGTTCAAAAAGTCAACCCCCTCCTAACCATACCGATGGGCTAGGAATCCGTTGGCGAGGTCGGTTTCCCAATCCGAATTCAAGGGGGCGTAACCCTAACCCTAATTTGGTTTTTCCCCCTATGGGATTTCCCCATGTATTTCACCCGGAAGCGTAGAGGGGGGTGGGTTCGAAAAGTCAACCCCCTCCTAACCATACCGATGGGCTAGGAATCCATTGGCGAGGTCGGTTTCCCAATCCGAATTCAAGGGGGCGTAACCCTAACCCTAATTTGGTTTTTCCTCCTATGGGATTTCCCCATGTATTTCACCCGGAAGCATAGAGGGGGGTGGGTTCGAAAAGTCGCCCCCCTCCTAACCATACCGATGGGCTAGGAATCCGTTGGCGAGGTCGGTTTCCCAATCCGAATTCAAGGGGGCGTAACCCTAACCCTAATTTGGTTTTCCCCCCTATGGGATTTCCCCATGTATTTCACCCGGAAGCATAGAGGGGCGTTGGTTCGAAAAGTCGACCCCTTCCTAACCATACAGATGGGCTAGGAATCCGTTGGCGAGGTCGGTTTCCCAATCCGAATTCAAGGGGGCGTAACCCTAACCCTAATTTGGTTTTTCCCCCTATGGGATTTCCCCATGTATTTCACCCGGAAGCATAGAGGGGGGTGGGTTCGAAAAGTCGACCCCCTCCTAACCATACCGATGGGCTAGGAATCCGTTGGCGAGGTCGGTTTCCCAATCCGAATTCAAGGGGGCGTAACCCTAACCCTAATTTGGTTTTTCCCCCTATGGGATTTCCCCATGTATTTCACGCGGAAGCATAGAGGGGGGTGGGTTCGAAAAGTCGACCCCCTCCTAACCATACCGATGGGCTAGGAATCCGTTGGCGAGGTCGGTTTCCCAATCCGAATTCAAGGGGGCGTAACCCTAACCCTAATTTGGTTTTTCCCCCTATGGGATTTCCCCATGTATTTAACCCGGAAGCATAGAGGGGGGTGGGTTCGAAAAGTCGAACCCCTCCTAACCAAACCGATGGGCTAGGAATCCGTTGGCGAGGTCGGTTTCCCAATCCGAATTCAAGGGGGCGTAACCCTAACCCTAATTTGGTTTTTCCCCCTATGGGATTTCCCCATGTATTTCACGCGGAAGCATAGAGGGGGGTGGGTTCGAAAAGTCGACCCCCTCTTAACCATACCGATGGGCTAGGAATCCGTTGGCGACGTCGGTTTCCCAATCCGAATTCAAGGGGACGTAACCCTAACCCTAATTTGGTTTTTCCCCCTATGGGATTTCCCCATGTATTTAACCCGGAAGCATAGAGGGGGGTGGGTTCGAAAAGTCGACCCCCTCCTAACCAAACCGATGGGCTAGGAATCCGTTGGCGAGGTCGGTTTCCCAATCCGAATTCAAGGGGGCGTAACCCTAACCCTAATTTGGTTTTTCCCCCTATGGGATTTCCCCATGTATTTCACGCGGAAGCATAGAGGGGGGTGGGTTCGAAAAGTCGACCCCCTCTTAACCATACCGATGGGCTAGGAATCCGTTGGCGACGTCGGTTTCCCAATCCGAATTCAAGGGGGCGTAACCCTAACCCTAATTTGGTTTTTCCCCCTATGGGATTTCCCCATGTATTTCACCTGGAAGCGTAGAGGGGAGTGGGTTCGAAAAGTCAACCCCCTCCTAACCATACCGATGGGCTAGGAATCCGTTGGCGACGTCGGTTAACCAATCCGAATTCAAGGGGGCGTAACCCTAACCCTAATTTGGTTTTTCCCCCTATGGGATTTCCCCATGTATTTCACCCGGAAGCATAGAGGGGGGTGGGTTCGAAAAGTCAACCCCCTCCTAACCATACCGATGGGCTAGGAATCCGTTAGCGAGGTCGGTTTCCCAATCCGAATTCAAGGGGGCGTAACCCTAACCCTAATTTGGTTTTCCCCCCTATGGGATTTCCCCATGTATTTCACCCGGAAGCATAGAGGGAGGTGGGTTCAAAAAGTCAACCCCCTCCTAACCATACCGATGGGCTAGGAATCCGTTAGCGAGGTCGGTTTCCCAATCCGAATTCAAGGGGGCGTAACCCTAACCCTAATTTGGTTTTTCCCCCTATGGGATTTCCCCATGTATTTCACCTGGAAGCATAGAGGGAGGTGGGTTCGAAAAGTCAACCCCCTCCTAACCATACCGATGGGCTAGGAATCCGTTGGCGAGGTCGGTTTTCCAATCCGAATTCAAGGGGGCGTAACCCTAACCCTAATTTGGTTTTCCCCCCTATGGGATTTCCCCATGTATTTCACGCGGAAGCATAGAGGGGGGTGGGTTCGAAAAGTCAACCCCCTCCTAACCATACCGATGGGCTAGGAATCAGTTGGCGACGTCGGTTTCCCAATCCGAATTCAAGGGGGCGTAACCCTAACCCTAATTTGGTTTTTCCCCCTATGGGATTTCCCCATGTATTTCACCTGGAAGCGTAGAGGGGGGTGGGTTCGAAAAGTCAACCCCCTCCTAACCATACCGATGGGCTAGGAATCCGTTGGCGAGGTCGGTTTTCCAATCCGAATTCAAGGGGGCGTAACCCTAACCCTAATTTGGTTTTCCCCCCTATGGGATTTCCCCATGTATTTCACGCGGAAGCATAGAGGGGGGTGGGTTCGAAAAGTCAACCCCCTCCTAACCATACCGATGGGCTAGGAATCAGTTGGCGACGTCGGTTTCCCAATCCGAATTCAAGGGGGCGTAACCCTAACCCTAATTTGGTTTTTCCCCCTATGGGATTTCCCCATGTATTTCACCTGGAAGCGTAGAGGGGGGTGGGTTCGAAAAGTCAACCCCCTCCTAACCATACCGATGGGCTAGGAATCCGTTGGCGAGGTTGGTTTTCCAATCCGAATTCAAGGGGGCGTAACCCTAACCCTAATTTGGTTTTTCCCCCTATGGGATTTCCCCATGTATTTCACCCGGAAGCGTAGAGGGGGGTGGGTTCGAAAAGTCAACCCCCTCCTAACCATACCGATGGGCTAGGAATCCGTTGGCGAGGTCGGTTTCCCAATCCGAATTCAAGGGGGCGTAACCCTAACCCTAATTTGGTTTTTCCCCCTATGGGATTTCCCCATGTATTTCACCCGGAAGCATAGAGGGGGGTGGGTTCGAAAAGTCAACCCCCTCCTTACCATACCGATGGGCTAGGAATCCGTTGGCGAGGTCGGTTTTCCAATCCGAATTCAAGGGGGCGTAACCCTAACCCTAATTTGGTTTTCCCCCCTATGGGATTTCCCCATGTATTTCACGCGGAAGCATAGAGGGGGGTGGGTTCGAAAAGTCGACCCCCTCCTAACCATACCGATGGGCTAGGAATCCGTTGGCGTCGTCGGTTTCCCAATCCGAATTCAAGGGGGCGTAACCCTAACCCTAATTTGGTTTTTCCCCCTATGGGATTTCCCCATGTATTTCACCCGGAAGCATAGAGGGGGGTGGGTTCGAAAAGTCAACCCCCTCCTAACCATACCGTTGGGCTAGGAATCCGTTGGCGAGGTTGGTTTCCCAATCCGAATTCAAGGGTGCGTAACCCTAACCCTAATTTGGTTTTTCCCCCTATGGGATTTCTCCATGTATTTCACCCGGAAGCATAGAGGGGGGTGGGTTCGAAAAGTCAACCCCCTCCTAACCATACCGATGGGCTAGGAATCCGTTGGCGAGGTCGGTTTTCCAATCCGAATTCAAGGGGGCGTAACCCTAACCCTAATTTGGTTTTCCCCCCTATGGGATTTCCCCATGTATTTCACGCGGAAGCATAGAGGGGGGTGGGTTCGAAAAGTCGACCCCCTCCTAACCATACCGATGGGCTAGGAATCCGTTGGCGTCGTCGGTTTCCCAATCCGAATTCAAGGGGGCGTAACCCTAACCCTAATTTGGTTTTTCCCCCTATGGGATTTCCCCATGTATTTCACCCGGAAGCATAGAGGGGGGTGGGTTCGAAAAGTCAACCCCCTCCTAACCATACCGTTGGGCTAGGAATCCGTTGGCGAGGTTGGTTTCCCAATCCGAATTCAAGGGTGCGTAACCCTAACCCTAATTTGGTTTTTCCCCCTATGGGATTTCTCCATGTATTTCACCCGGAAGCATAGAGGGGGGTGGGTTCGAAAAGTCAACCCCCTCCTAACCATACCGATGGGCTAGGAATCCGTTGGCGAGGTTGGTTTCCCAATCCGAATTCAAGGGGGCGTAACCCTAACCCTAATTTGGTTTTTCCCCCTATGGGATTTCCCCATGTATTTCACCCGGAAGCATAGAGGGAGGTGGGTTCAAAAAGTCAACCCCCTCCTAACCATACCGATGGGCTAGGAATCCGTTGGCGAGGTCGGTTTCCCAATCCGAATTCAAGGGGGCGTAACCCTAACCCTAATTTGGTTTTTCCCCCTATGGGATTTCCCCATGTATTTCACCCGGAAGCGTAGAGGGGGGTGGGTTCGAAAAGTCAACCCCCTCCTAACCATACCGATGGGCTAGGAATCCATTGGCGAGGTCGGTTTCCCAATCCGAATTCAAGGGGGCGTAACCCTAACCCTAATTTGGTTTTTCCTCCTATGGGATTTCCCCATGTATTTCACCCGGAAGCATAGAGGGGGGTGGGTTCGAAAAGTCGCCCCCCTCCTAACCATACCGATGGGCTAGGAATCCGTTGGCGAGGTCGGTTTCCCAATCCGAATTCAAGGGGGCGTAACCCTAACCCTAATTTGGTTTTCCCCCCTATGGGATTTCCCCATGTATTTCACCCGGAAGCATAGAGGGGCGTTGGTTCGAAAAGTCGACCCCTTCCTAACCATACAGATGGGCTAGGAATCCGTTGGCGAGGTCGGTTTCCCAATCCGAATTCAAGGGGGCGTAACCCTAACCCTAATTTGGTTTTTCCCCCTATGGGATTTCCCCATGTATTTCACCCGGAAGCATAGAGGGGGGTGGGTTCGAAAAGTCGACCCCCTCCTAACCATACCGATGGGCTAGGAATCCGTTGGCGAGGTCGGTTTCCCAATCCGAATTCAAGGGGGCGTAACCCTAACCCTAATTTGGTTTTTCCCCCTATGGGATTTCCCCATGTATTTCACGCGGAAGCATAGAGGGGGGTGGGTTCGAAAAGTCGACCCCCTCCTAACCATACCGATGGGCTAGGAATCCGTTGGCGAGGTCGGTTTCCCAATCCGAATTCAAGGGGGCGTAACCCTAACCCTAATTTGGTTTTTCCCCCTATGGGATTTCCCCATGTATTTAACCCGGAAGCATAGAGGGGGGTGGGTTCGAAAAGTCGAACCCCTCCTAACCAAACCGATGGGCTAGGAATCCGTTGGCGAGGTCGGTTTCCCAATCCGAATTCAAGGGGGCGTAACCCTAACCCTAATTTGGTTTTTCCCCCTATGGGATTTCCCCATGTATTTCACGCGGAAGCATAGAGGGGGGTGGGTTCGAAAAGTCGACCCCCTCTTAACCATACCGATGGGCTAGGAATCCGTTGGCGACGTCGGTTTCCCAATCCGAATTCAAGGGGACGTAACCCTAACCCTAATTTGGTTTTTCCCCCTATGGGATTTCCCCATGTATTTAACCCGGAAGCATAGAGGGGGGTGGGTTCGAAAAGTCGACCCCCTCCTAACCAAACCGATGGGCTAGGAATCCGTTGGCGAGGTCGGTTTCCCAATCCGAATTCAAGGGGGCGTAACCCTAACCCTAATTTGGTTTTTCCCCCTATGGGATTTCCCCATGTATTTCACGCGGAAGCATAGAGGGGGGTGGGTTCGAAAAGTCGACCCCCTCTTAACCATACCGATGGGCTAGGAATCCGTTGGCGACGTCGGTTTCCCAATCCGAATTCAAGGGGGCGTAACCCTAACCCTAATTTGGTTTTTCCCCCTATGGGATTTCCCCATGTATTTCACCTGGAAGCGTAGAGGGGAGTGGGTTCGAAAAGTCAACCCCCTCCTAACCATACCGATGGGCTAGGAATCCGTTGGCGACGTCGGTTAACCAATCCGAATTCAAGGGGGCGTAACCCTAACCCTAATTTGGTTTTTCCCCCTATGGGATTTCCCCATGTATTTCACCCGGAAGCATAGAGGGGGGTGGGTTCGAAAAGTCAACCCCCTCCTAACCATACCGATGGGCTAGGAATCCGTTAGCGAGGTCGGTTTCCCAATCCGAATTCAAGGGGGCGTAACCCTAACCCTAATTTGGTTTTTCCCCCTATGGGATTTCCCCATGTATTTCACCTGGAAGCATAGAGGGAGGTGGGTTCGAAAAGTCAACCCCCTCCTAACCATACCGATGGGCTAGGAATCCGTTGGCGAGGTCGGTTTTCCAATCCGAATTCAAGGGGGCGTAACCCTAACCCTAATTTGGTTTTCCCCCCTATGGGATTTCCCCATGTATTTCACGCGGAAGCATAGAGGGGGGTGGGTTCGAAAAGTCAACCCCCTCCTAACCATACCGATGGGCTAGGAATCAGTTGGCGACGTCGGTTTCCCAATCCGAATTCAAGGGGGCGTAACCCTAACCCTAATTTGGTTTTTCCCCCTATGGGATTTCCCCATGTATTTCACCTGGAAGCGTAGAGGGGGGTGGGTTCGAAAAGTCAACCCCCTCCTAACCATACCGATGGGCTAGGAATCCGTTGGCGAGGTCGGTTTCCCAATCCGAATTCAAGGGGGCGTAACCCTAACCCTAATTTGGTTTTTCCCCCTATGGGATTTCCCCATGTATTTCACGCGGAAGCATAGAGGGGGGTGGGTTCGAAAAGTCAACCCCCTCCTAACCATACCGATGGGCTAGGAATCCGTTGGCGTGGTTGGTTTCCCAATCCGAATTCAAGGGGGCGTAACCCTAACCCTAATTTGGTTTTTCCCCCTATGGGATTTCCCCATGTATTTCACCCGGAAGCATAGAGGGAGGTGGGTTCGAAAAGTCAACCCCCTCCTAACCATACCGATGGGCTAGGAATCCGTTGGCGAGGTTGGTTTCCCAATCCGAATTCAAGGGGGCGTAACCCTAACCCTAATTTGGTTTTTCCCCCTATGGGATTTCCCCATGTATTTCACCCGGAAGCATAGAGGGAGGTGGGTTCAAAAAGTCAACCCCCTCCTAACCATACCGATGGGCTAGGAATCCGTTGGCGAGGTCGGTTTCCCAATCCGAATTCAAGGGGGCGTAACCCTAACCCTAATTTGGTTTTTCCCCCTATGGGATTTCCCCATGTATTTCACCTGGAAGCATAGAGGGAGGTGGGTTCGAAAAGTCAACCCCCTCCTAACCATACCGATGGGCTAGGAATCCGTTGGCGAGGTCGGTTTCCCAATCCGAATTCAAGGGGGCGTAACCCTAACCCTAATTTGGTTTTCCCCCCTATGGGATTTCCCCATGTATTTCACCTGGAAGCGTAGAGGGGGGTGGGTTCGAAAAGTCAACCCCCTCCTAACCATACCGATGGGCTAGGAATCCGTTGGCGAGGTTGGTTTTCCAATCCGAATTCAAGGGGGCGTAACCCTAACCCTAATTTGGTTTTTCCCCCTATGGGATTTCCCCATGTATTTCACCCGGAAGCGTAGAGGGGGGTGGGTTCGAAAAGTCAACCCCCTCCTAACCATACCGATGGGCTAGGAATCCGTTGGCGAGGTCGGTTTCCCAATCCGAATTCAAGGGGGCGTAACCCTAACCCTAATTTGGTTTTTCCCCCTATGGGATTTCCCCATGTATTTCACCTGGAAGCATAGAGGGGGGTGGGTTCGAAAAGTCAACCCCCTCCTAACCATACCGATGGGCTAGGAATCCGTTGGCGAGGTCGGTTTTCCAATCCGAATTCAAGGGGGCGTAACCCTAACCCTAATTTGGTTTTCCCCCCTATGGGATTTCCCCATGTATTTCACGCGGAAGCATAGAGGGGGGTGGGTTCGAAAAGTCAACCCCCTCCTAACCATACCGATGGGCTAGGAATCAGTTGGCGACGTCGGTTTCCCAATCCGAATTCAAGGGGGCGTAACCCTAACCCTAATTTGGTTTTTCCCCCTATGGGATTTCCCCATGTATTTCACCTGGAAGCGTAGAGGGGGGTGGGTTCGAAAAGTCAACCCCCTCCTAACCATACCGATGGGCTAGGAATCCGTTGGCGAGGTCGGTTTCCCAATCCGAATTCAAGGGGGCGTAACCCTAACCCTAATTTGGTTTTTCCCCCTATGGGATTTCCCCATGTATTTCACGCGGAAGCATAGAGGGGGGTGGGTTCGAAAAGTCAACCCCCTCCTAACCATACCGATGGGCTAGGAATCCGTTGGCGAGGTTGGTTTCCCAATCCGAATTCAAGGGGGCGTAACCCTAACCCTAATTTGGTTTTTCCCCCTATGGGATTTCCCCATGTATTTCACCCGGAAGCATAGAGGGAGGTGGGTTCGAAAAGTCAACCCCCTCCTAACCATACCGATGGGCTAGGAATCCGTTGGCGAGGTTGGTTTCCCAATCCGAATTCAAGGGGGCGTAATCCTAACCCTAATTTGGTTTTTCCCCCTATGGGATTTCCCCATGTATTTCACCCGGAAGCATAGAGGGAGGTGGGTTCAAAAAGTCAACCCCCTCCTAACCATACCGATGGGCTAGGAATCCGTTGGCGAGGTCGGTTTCCCAATCCGAATTCAAGGGGGCGTAACCCTAACCCTAATTTGGTTTTTCCCCCTATGGGATTTCCCCATGTATTTCACCCGGAAGCATAGAGGCGGGTGGGTTCGAAAAGTCGACCCCCTCTTAACCATACCGATGGGCTAGGAATCCGTTGGCGAGGTTGGTTTCCCAATCCGAATTCAAGGGGGCGTAACCCTAACCCTAATTTGGTTTTTCCCCCTATGGGATTTCCCCATGTATTTCACCCGGAAGCATAGAGGGAGGTGGGTTCGAAAAGTCAACCCCCTCCTAACCATACCGATGGGCTAGGAATCCGTTGGCGAGGTTGGTTTCCCAATCCGAATTCAAGGGGGCGTAACCCTAACCCTAATTTGGTTTTTCCCCCTATGGGATTTCCCCATGTATTTCACCCGGAAGCATAGAGGGAGGTGGGTTCAAAAAGTCAACCCCCTCCTAACCATACCGATGGGCTAGGAATCCGTTGGCGAGGTCGGTTTCCCAATCCGAATTCAAGGGGGCGTAACCCTAACCCTAATTTGGTTTTTCCCCCTATGGGATTTCCCCATGTATTTCACCTGGAAGCATAGAGGGAGGTGGGTTCGAAAAGTCAACCCCCTCCTAACCATACCGATGGGCTAGGAATCCGTTGGCGAGGTCGGTTTCCCAATCCGAATTCAAGGGGGCGTAACCCTAACCCTAATTTGGTTTTCCCCCCTATGGGATTTCCCCATGTATTTCACGCGGAAGCATAGAGGGGGGTGGATTCGAAAAGTCAACCCCCTCCTAATCATACCGATGGGCTAGGAATCCGTTGGCGACGTCGGTTTCCCAATCCGAATTCAAGGGGGCGTAACCCTAACCCTAATTTGGTTTTTCCCCCTATGGGATTTCCCCATGTATTTCACCTGGATGCGTAGAGGGGGGTGGGTTCGAAAAGTCAACCCCCTCCTAACCATACCGATGGGCTAGGAATCCGTTGGCGAGGTTGGTTTTCCAATCCGAATTCAAGGGGGCGTAACCCTAACCCTAATTTGGTTTTTCCCCCTATGGGATTTCCCCATGTATTTCACCCGGAAGCGTAGAGGGGGGTGGGTTCGAAAAGTCAACCCCCTCCTAACCATACCGATGGGCTAGGAATCTGTTGGCGAGGTCGGTTTTCCAATCCGAATTCAAGGGGGCGTAACCCTAACCCTAATTTGGTTTTTCCCCCTATGGGATTTCCCCATGTATTTCACCCGGAAGCATAGAGGGGGGTGGGTTCGAAAAGTCGACCCCCTCTTAACCATACCGATGGGCTAGGAATCCGTTGGCGACGTCGGTTTCCCAATCCGAATTCAAGGGGGCGTAACCCTAACCCTAATTTGGTTTTTCCCCCTATGGGATTTCCCCATGTATTTCACCTGGAAGCGTAGAGGGGAGTGGGTTCGAAAAGTCAACCCCCTCCTAACCATACCGATGGGCTAGGAATCCGTTGGCGACGTCGGTTAACCAATCCGAATTCAAGGGGGCGTAACCCTAACCCTAATTTGGTTTTTCCCCCTATGGGATTTCCCCATGTATTTCACCTGGAAGCGTAGAGGGGGGTGGGTTCGAAAAGTCAACCCCCTCCTAACCATACCGATGGGCTAGGAATCCGTTGGCGAGGTCGGTTTCCCAATCCGAATTCAAGGGGGCGTAACCCTAACCCTAATTTGGTTTTTCCCCCTATGGGATTTCCCCATGTATTTCACCCGGAAGCATAGAGGGGGGTGGGTTCGAAAAGTCAACCCCCTCCTAACCATACCGATGGGCTAGGAATCCGTTGGCGAGGTTGGTTTCCCAATCTGAATTCAAGGGGGCGTAACCCTAACCCTAATTTGGTTTTTCCCCCTATGGGATTTCCCCATGTATTTCACCCGGAAGCATAGAGGGAGGTGGGTTCAAAAAGTCAACCCCCTCCTAAACATACCGATGGGCTAGGAATCTGTTGGCGAGGTCGGTTTTCCAATCCGAATTCAAGGGGGCGTAACCCTAACCCTAATTTGGTTTTTCCCCCTATGGGATTTCCCCATGTATTTCACCCGGAAGCGTAGAGGGGGGTGGGTTCGAAAAGTCAACCCCCTCCTAACCATACCGATGGGCTAGGAATCTGTTGGCGAGGTCGGTTTTCCAATCCGAATTCAAGGGGGCGTAACCCTAACCCTAATTTGGTTTTTCCCCCTATGGGATTTCCCCATGTATTTCACCCGGAAGCATAGAGGGGGGTGGGTTCGAAAAGTCGACCCCCTCTTAACCATACCGATGGGCTAGGAATCCGTTGGCGACGTCGGTTTCCCAATCCGAATTCAAGGGGGCGTAACCCTAACCCTAATTTGGTTTTTCCCCCTATGGGATTTCCCCATGTATTTCACCTGGAAGCGTAGAGGGGAGTGGGTTCGAAAAGTCAACCCCCTCCTAACCATACCGATGGGCTAGGAATCCGTTGGCGACGTCGGTTAACCAATCCGAATTCAAGGGGGCGTAACCCTAACCCTAATTTGGTTTTTCCCCCTATGGGATTTCCCCATGTATTTCACCTGGAAGCGTAGAGGGGGGTGGGTTCGAAAAGTCAACCCCCTCCTAACCATACCGATGGGCTAGGAATCCGTTGGCGAGGTCAGTTTCCCAATCCGAATTCAAGGGGGCGTAACCCTAACCCTAATTTGGTTTTTCCCCCTATGGGATTTCCCCATGTATTTCACCCGGAAGCATAGAGGGAGGTGGGTTCGAAAAGTCAACCCCCTCCTAACCATACCGATGGGCTAGGAATCCGTTGGCGAGGTTGGTTTCCCAATCCGAATTCAAGGGGGCGTAACCCTAACCCTAATTTGGTTTTTCCCCCTATGGGATTTCCCCATGTATTTCACCCGGAAGCATAGAGGGAGGTGGGTTCAAAAAGTCAACCCCCTCCTAACCATACCGATGGGCTAGGAATCCGTTGGCGAGGTCGGTTTCCCAATCCGAATTCAAGGGGGCGTAACCCTAACCCTAATTTGGTTTTTCCCCCTATGGGATTTCCCCATGTATTTCACCTGGAAGCATAGAGGGAGGTGGGTTCGAAAAGTCAACCCCCTCCTAACCATACCGATGGGCTAGGAATCCGTTGGCGAGGTCGGTTTCCCAATCCGAATTCAAGGGGGCGTAACCCTAACCCTAATTTGGTTTTCCCCCCTATGGGATTTCCCCATGTATTTCACGCGGAAGCATAGAGGGGGGTGGATTCGAAAAGTCAACCCCCTCCTAATCATACCGATGGGCTAGGAATCCGTTGGCGACGTCGGTTTCCCAATCCGAATTCAAGGGGGCGTAACCCTAACCCTAATTTGGTTTTTCCCCCTATGGGATTTCCCCATGTATTTCACCTGGATGCGTAGAGGGGGGTGGGTTCGAAAAGTCAACCCCCTCCTAACCATACCGATGGGCTAGGAATCCGTTGGCGATGTTGGTTTTCCAATCCGAATTCAAGGGGGCGTAACCCTAACCCTAATTTGGTTTTTCCCCCTATGGGATTTCCCCATGTATTTCACCCGGAAGCGTAGAGGGGGGTGGGTTCGAAAAGTCAACCCCCTCCTAACCATACCGATGGGCTAGGAATCTGTTGGCGAGGTCGGTTTTCCAATCCGAATTCAAGGGGGCGTAACCCTAACCCTAATTTGGTTTTTCCCCCTATGGGATTTCCCCATGTATTTCACCCGGAAGCATAGAGGGGGGTGGGTTCGAAAAGTCGACCCCCTCTTAACCATACCGATGGGCTAGGAATCCGTTGGCGACGTCGGTTTCCCAATCCGAATTCAAGGGGGCGTAACCCTAACCCTAATTTGGTTTTTCCCCCTATGGGATTTCCCCATGTATTTCACCTGGAAGCGTAGAGGGGAGTGGGTTCGAAAAGTCAACCCCCTCCTAACCATACCGATCGGCTAGGAATCCGTTGGCGACGTCGGTTAACCAATCCGAATTCAAGGGGGCGTAACCCTAACCCTAATTTGGTTTTTCCCCCTATGGGATTTCCCCATGTATTTCACCTGGAAGCGTAGAGGGGGGTGGGTTCGAAAAGTCAACCCCCTCCTAACCATACCGATGGGCTAGGAATCCGTTGGCGAGGTCAGTTTCCCAATCCGAATTCAAGGGGGCGTAACCCTAACCCTAATTTGGTTTTTCCCCCTATGGGATTTCCCCATGTATTTCACCCGGAAGCATAGAGGGAGGTGGGTTCGAAAAGTCAACCCCCTCCTAACCATACCGATGGGCTAGGAATCCGTTGGCGAGGTTGGTTTCCCAATCCGAATTCAAGGGGGCGTAACCCTAACCCTAATTTGGTTTTTCCCCCTATGGGATTTCCCCATGTATTTCACCCGGAAGCATAGAGGGAGGTGGGTTCAAAAAGTCAACCCCCTCCTAACCATACCGATGGGCTAGGAATCCGTTGGCGAGGTCGGTTTCCCAATCCGAATTCAAGGGGGCGTAACCCTAACCCTAATTTGGTTTTTCCCCCTATGGGATTTCCCCATGTATTTCACCTGGAAGCATAGAGGGAGGTGGGTTCGAAAAGTCAACCCCCTCCTAACCATACCGATGGGCTAGGAATCCGTTGGCGAGGTCGGTTTCCCAATCCGAATTCAAGGGGGCGTAACCCTAACCCTAATTTGGTTTTCCCCCCTATGGGATTTCCCCATGTATTTCACGCGGAAGCATAGAGGGGGGTGGATTCGAAAAGTCAACCCCCTCCTAATCATACCGATGGGCTAGGAATCCGTTGGCGACGTCGGTTTCCCAATCCGAATTCAAGGGGGCGTAACCCTAACCCTAATTTGGTTTTTCCCCCTATGGGATTTCCCCATGTATTTCACCCGGAAGCGTAGAGGGGGGTGGGTTCGAAAAGTCAACCCCCTCCTAACCATACCGATGGGCTAGGAATCTGTTGGCGAGGTCGGTTTTCCAATCCGAATTCAAGGGGGCGTAACCCTAACAGTAATTTGGTTTTTCCCCCTATGGGATTTCCCCATGTATTTCACCCGGAAGCATAGAGGGGGGTGGGTTCGAAAAGTCGACCCCCTCTTAACCATACCGATGGGCTAGGAATCCGTTGGCGACGTCGGTTTCCCAATCCGAATTCAAGGGGGCGTAACCCTAACCCTAATTTGGTTTTTCCCCCTATGGGATTTCCCCATGTATTTCACCTGGAAGCGTAGAGGGGAGTGGGTTCGAAAAGTCAACCCCCTCCTAACCATACCGATCGGCTAGGAATCCGTTGGCGACGTCGGTTAACCAATCCGAATTCAAGGGGGCGTAACCCTAACCCTAATTTGGTTTTTCCCCCTATGGGATTTCCCCATGTATTTCACCTGGAAGCGTAGAGGGGGGTGGGTTCGAAAAGTCAACCCCCTCCTAACCATACCGATGGGCTAGGAATCCGTTGGCGAGGTCGGTTTCCCAATCCGAATTCAAGGGGGCGTAACCCTAACCCTAATTTGGTTTTTCCCCCTATGGGATTTCCCCATGTATTTCACCCGGAAGCATAGAGGGGGGTGGGTTCGAAAAGTCAACCCCCTCCTAACCATACCGATGGGCTAGGAATCCGTTGGCGACGTCGGTTTCCCAATCCGAATTCAAGGGGGCGTAACCCTAACCCTAATTTGGTTTTTCCCCCTATGGGATTTCCCCATGTATTTCACCTGGAAGCGTAGAGGGGAGTGGGTTCGAAAAGTCAACCCCCTCCTAACCATACCGATGGGCTAGGAATCCGTTGGCGACGTCGGTTAACCAATCCGAATTCAAGGGGGCGTAACCCTAACCCTAATTTGGTTTTTCCCCCTATGGGATTTCCCCATGTATTTCACCTGGAAGCGTAGAGGGGGGTGGGTTCGAAAAGTCAACCCCCTCCTAACCATACCGATGGGCTAGGAATCCGTTGGCGAGGTCGGTTTCCCAATCCGAATTCAAGGGGGCGTAACCCTAACCCTAATTTGGTTTTTCCCCCTATGGGATTTCCCCATGTATTTCACCCGGTAGCATAGAGGGGGGTGGGTTCGAAAAGTCAATCCCCTCCTAACCATACCGATGGGCTAGGAATCCGTTGGCGAGGTTGGTTTCCCAATCCGAATTCAAGGGGGCGTAACCCTAACCCTAATTTGGTTTTTCCCCCTATGGGATTTCCCCATGTATTTCACCCGGAAGCATAGAGGGAGGTGGGTTCAAAAAGTCAACCCCCTCCTAACCATACCGATGGGCTAGGAATCCGTTAGCGAGGTCGGTTTCCCAATCCGAATTCAAGGGGGCGTAACCCTAACCCTAATTTGGTTTTTCCCCCTATGGGATTTCCCCATGTATTTCACCCGGAAGCATAGAGGGAGGTGGGTTCAAAAAGTCAACCCTCTCCTAACCATACCGATGGGCTAGGAATCCGTTGGCGACGTCGGTTTCCCAATCCGAATTCAAGGGGGCGTAACCCTAACCCTAATTTGGTTTTTCCCCCTATGGGATTTCCCCATGTATTTCACCTGGAAGCGTAGAGGGGGGTGGGTTCGAAAAGTCAACCCCCTCCTAACCATACCGATGGCCTAGGAATCCGTTGGCGAGGTTGGTTTTCCAATCCGAATTCAAGGGGGCGTAACCCTAACCCTAATTTGGTTTTCCCCCCTATGGGATTTCCCCATGTATTTCACCCGGAAGCGTAGAGGGGGGTGGGTTCGAAAAGTCAACCCCCTCCTAACCATACCGATGGGCTAGGAATCCGTTGGCGAGGTCGGTTTTCCAATCCGAATTCAAGGGGGCGTAACCCTAACCCTAATTTGGTTTTTCCCCCTATGGGATTTCCCCATGTATTTCACCCGGAAGCATAGAGGGGGGTGGGTTCGAAAAGTCGACCCCCTCTTAACCATACCGATGGGCTAGGAATCCGTTGGCGACGTCGGTTTCCCAATCCGAATTCAAGGGGGCGTAACCCTAACCCTAATTTGGTTTTTCCCCCTATGGGATTTCCCCATGTATTTCACCTGGAAGCATAGAGGGGAGTGGGTTCGAAAAGTCAACCCCCTCCTAACCATACCGATGGGCTAGGAATCCGTTGGCGACGTCGGTTAACCAATCCGAATTCAAGGGGGCGTAACCCTAACCCTAATTTGGTTTTTCCCCCTATGGGATTTCCCCATGTATTTCACCTGGAAGCGTAGAGGGGGGTGGGTTCGAAAAGTCAACCCCCTCCTAACCATACCGATGGGCTAGGAATCCGTTGGCGAGGTCGGTTTCCCAATCCGAATTCAAGGGGGCGTAACCCTAACCCTAATTTGGTTTTTCCCCCTATGGGATTTCCCCATGTATTTCACCCGGAAGCATAGAGGGGGGTGGGTTCGAAAAGTCAACCCCCTCCTAACCATACCGATGGGCTAGGAATCCGTTGGCGAGGTTGGTTTCCCAATCCGAATTCAAGGGGGCGTAACCCTAACCCTAATTTGGTTTTTCCCCCTATGGGATTTCCCCATGTATTTCACCCGGAAGCATAGAGGGGGGTGGGTTCGAAAAGTCAACCCCCTCCTAACCATACCGATGGGCTAGGAATCCGTTGGCGAGGTTGGTTTCCAAATCCGAATTCAAGGGGGCATAACCCTAACCCTAATTTGGTTTTTCCCCCTATGGGATTTCCCCATGTATTTCACCCGGAAGCATAGAGGGAGGTGGGTTCGAAAAGTCAACCCCCTCCTAACCATACCGATGGGCTAGGAATCCGTTGGCGAGGTTGGTTTCCCAATCCGAATTCAAGGGGGCGTAACCCTAACCCTAATTTGGTTTTTCCCCCTATGGGATTTCCCCATGTATTTCACCCGGAAGCATAGAGGGAGGTGGGTTCAAAAAGTCAACCCCCTCCTAACCATACCGATGGGCTAGGAATCCGTTGGCGAGGTCAGTTTCCCAATCCGAATTCAAGGGGGCGTAACCCTAACCCTAATTTGGTTTTTCCCCCTATGGGATTTCCCCATGTATTTCACCTGGAAGCATAGAGGGAGGTGGGTTCGAAAAGTCAACCCCCTCCTAACCATACCGATGGGCTAGGAATCCGTTGGCGAGGTCGGTTTCCCAATCCGAATTCAAGGGGGCGTAACCCTAACCCTAATTTGGTTTTCCCCCCTATGGGATTTCCCCATGTATTTCACGCGGAAGCATAGAGGGGGGTGGATTCGAAAAGTCAACCCCCTCCTAATCATACCGATGGGCTAGGAATCCGTTGGCGACGTCGGTTTCCCAATCCGAATTCAAGGGGGCGTAACCCTAACCCTAATTTGGTTTTTCCCCCTATGGGATTTCCCCATGTATTTCACCTGGAAGCGTAGAGGGGGGTGGGTTCGAAAAGTCAACCCCCTCCTAACCATACCGATGGGCTAGGAATCCGTTGGCGAGGTTGGTTTTCCAATCCGAATTCAAGGGGGCGTAACCCTAACCCTAATTTGGTTTTTCCCCCTATGGGATTTCCCCATGTATTTCACCCGGAAGCGTAGAGGGGGGTGGGTTCGAAAAGTCAACCCCCTCCTAACCATACCGATGGGCTAGGAATCCGTTGGCGAGGTCGGTTTTCCAATCCGAATTCAAGGGGGTGTAACCCTAACCCTAATTTGGTTTTTCCCCCTATGGGATTTCCCCATGTATTTCACCCGGAAGCATAGAGGGGGGTGGGTTCGAAAAGTCAACCCCCTCCTAACCATACCGATGGGCTAGGAATCCGTTGGCGAGGTCGGTTTTCCAATCCGAATTCAAGGGGGCGTAACCCTAACCCTAATTTGGTTTTCCCCCCTATGGGATTTCCCCATGTATTTCACGCGGAAGCATAGAGGGGGGTGGGTTCGAAAAGTCGACCCCCTCCTAACCATACCGATGGGCTAGGAATCCGTTGGCGACGTCGGTTTCCCAATCCGAATTCAAGGGGGCGTAACCCTAACCCTAATTTGGTTTTCCCCCCTATGGGATTTCCACATGTATTTCACCCGGAAGCATAGAGGGGGGTGGGTTCGAAAAGTCAACCCCCTCCTAACCATACCGATGGGCTAGGAATCCGTTGGCGAGGTTGGTTTCCCAATCCGAATTCAAGGGGGCGTAACCCTAACCCTAATTTGGTTTTTCCCCCTGTGGGATTTCTCCATGTATTTCACCCGGAAGCATAGAGGGGGGTGGGTTCGAAAAGTCAACCCCCTCCTAACCATACCGATGGGCTAGGAATCCGTTGGCGAGGTTGGTTTCCCAATCCGAATTCAAGGGGGCGTAACCCTAACCCTAATTTGGTTTTTCCCCCTATGGGATTTCCCCATGTATTTCATCCGGAAGCATAGAGGGGGGTGGGTTCGAAAAGTCAACCCCCTCCTAATCATACCGATGGGCTAGGAATCCGTTGGCGACGTCGGTTTCCCAATCCGAATTCAAGGGGGCGTAACCCTAACCCTAATTTGGTTTTTCCCCCTATGGGATTTCCCCATGTATTTCACCTGGAAGCGTAGAGGGGGGTGGGTTCGAAAAGTCAACCC
The DNA here is from genome assembly GCA_039707465.1 of Rhabdophis nuchalis. Taxonomy (NCBI): domain Eukaryota; kingdom Metazoa; phylum Chordata; class Lepidosauria; order Squamata; family Natricidae; genus Rhabdophis; species Rhabdophis nuchalis. Next base: position 3,697,005 of record CM077654.1, read on the forward strand.
CCTCCTAACCATACCGATGGGCTAGGAATCCGTTGACGAGGTTGGTTTTCCAATCCGAATTCAAGGGGGCGTAACCCTAACCCTAATTTGGTTTTTCCCCCTATGGGACTTCCCCATGTATTTCACCCGGAAGCGTAGAGGGGGGTGGGTTCGAAAAGTCAACCCCCTCCTAACCATACCGATGGGCTAGGAATCCGTTGGCGAGGTCGGTTTTCCAATCCGAATTCAAGGGGGCGTAACCCTAACCCTAATTTGGTTTTTCCCCCTATGGGATTTCCCCATGTATTTCACCCGGAAGCATAGAGGGGGGTGGGTTCGAAAAGTCAACCCCCTCCTAACCATACCGATGGGCTAGGAATCCGTTGGCGAGGTCGGTTTTCCAATCCGAATTCAAGGGGGCGTAACCCTAACCCTAATTTGGTTTTCCCCCCTATGGGATTTCCCCATGTATTTCACGCGGAAGCATAGAGGGGGGTGGGTTCGAAAAGTCGACCCCCTCCTAACCATACCGATGGGCTAGGAATCCGTTGGCGAGGTCGGTTTCCCAATCCGAATTCAAGGGGGCGTAACCCTAACCCTAATTTGGTTTTTCCCCCTATGGGATTTCCCCATGTATTTCACCCGGAAGCATAGAGGGGGGTGGGTTCGAAAAGTCAACCCCCTCCTAACCATACCGATGGGCTAGGAATCCGTTGGCAAGGTTGGTTTCCCAATCCGAATTCAAGGGGGCGTAACCCTAACCCTAATTTGGTTTTTCCCCCTATGGGATTTCTCCATGTATTTCACCCGGAAGCATAGAGGGGGGTGGGTTCGAAAAGTCAACCCCCTCCTAACCATACCGATGGGCTAGGAATCCGTTGGCGAGGATGGTTTCCCAATCCGAATTCAAGGGGGCGTAACCCTAACCCTAATTTGGTTTTTCCCCCTATGGGATTTCCCCATGTATTTCACCCGGAAGCATAGAGGGGGGTGGGTTCGAAAAGTCAACCCCCTCCTAACCATACCGATGGGCTAGGAATCCGTTGGCGAGGTTGGTTTCCCAATCCGAATTCAAGGGGGCGTAACCCTAACCCTAATTTGGTTTTTCCCCCTATGGGATTTCCCCATGTATTTCACCCGGAAGCATAGAGGGAGGTGGGTTCAAAAAGTCAACCCCCTCCTAACCATACCGATGGGCTAGGAATCCGTTGGCGACGTCGGTTTCCCAATCCGAATTCAAGGGGGCGTAACCCTAACCCTAATTTGGTTTTTCCTCCTATGGGATTTCCCCATGTATTTCACCCGGAAGCATAGAGGGGGGTGGGTTCGAAAAGTCGCCCCCCTCCTAACCATACCGATGGGCTAGGAATCCGTTGGCGAGGTCGGTTTCCCAATCCGAATTCAAGGGGGCGTAACCCTAACCCTAATTTGGTTTTTCCCCCTATGGGATTTCCACATGTATTTCACCCGGAAGCATAGAGGGGGGTGGGTTCGAAAAGTCAACCCCCTCCTAACCATACCGATGGGCTAGGAATCCGTTGGCGAGGTTGGTTTCCCAATCCGAATTCAAGGGGGCGTAACCCTAACCCTAATTTGGTTTTTCCCCCTATCGGATTTCCCCATGTATTTCACCCGGAAGCATAGAGGGAGGTGGGTTCAAAAAGTCAACCCCCTCCTAACCATACCGATGGGCTAGGAATCCATTGGCGAGGTCGGTTTCCCAATCCGAATTCAAGGGGGCGTAACCCTAACCCTAATTTGGTTTTTCCTCCTATGGGATTTCCCCATGTATTTCACCCGGAAGCATAGAGGGGGGTGGGTTCGAAAAGTCAACCCCCTCCTAACCATACCGATGGGCTAGGAATCCGTTGGCGAGGTTGGTTTCCCAATCCGAATTCAAGGGGGCGTAACCCTAACCCTAATTTGGTTTTTCCCCCTATGGGATTTCCACATGTATTTCACCCGGAAGCATAGAGGGGGGTGGGTTCGAAAAGTCAACCCCCTCCTAACCATACCGATGGGCTAGGAATCCGTTGGCGAGGTTGGTTTCCCAATCCGAATTCAAGGGGGCGTAACCCTAACCCTAATTTGGTTTTTCCCCCTATGGGATTTCCCCATGTATTTCACCCGGAAGCATAGAGGGAGGTGGGTTCAAAAAGTCAACCCCCTCCTAACCATACCGATGGGCTAGGAATCCATTGGCGAGGTCGGTTTCCCAATCCGAATTCAAGGGGGCGTAACCCTAACCCTAATTTGGTTTTTCCTCCTATGGGATTTCCCCATGTATTTCACCCGGAAGCATAGAGGGGGGTGGGTTCGAAAAGTCGCCCCCCTCCTAACCATACCGATGGGCTAGGAATCCGTTGGCGAGGTCGGTTTCCCAATCCGAATTCAAGGGGGCGTAACCCTAACCCTAATTTGGTTTTCCCCCCTATGGGATTTCCCCATGTATTTCACCCGGAAGCATAGAGGGGGGTGGGTTCGAAAAGTCGCCCCCCTCCTAACCATACCGATGGGCTAGGAATCCGTTGGCGAGGTCGGTTTCCCAATCCGAATTCAAGGGGGCGTAACCCTAACCCTAATTTGGTTTTTCCCCCTATGGGATTTCCACATGTATTTCACCCGGAAGCATAGAGGGGGGTGGGTTCAAAAAGTCGCCCCCCTCCTAACCATACCGATGGGCTAGGAATCCATTGGCGAGGTCGGTTTCCCAATCCGAATTCAAGGGGGCGTAACCCTAACCCTAATTTGGTTTTTCCTCCTATGGGATTTCCCCATGTATTTCACCCGGAAGCATAGAGGGGGGTGGGTTCGAAAAGTCGCCCCCCTCCTAACCATACCGATGGGCTAGGAATCCGTTGGCGAGGTCGGCTTCCCAATCCGAATTCAAGGGGGCGTAACCCTAACCCTAATTTGGTTTTCCCCCCTATGGGATTTCCCCATGTATTTCACCCGGAAGCATAGAGGGGCGTTGGTTCGAAAAGTCGACCCCTTCCTAACCATACAGATGGGCTAGGAATCCGTTGGCTAGGTCGGTTTCCCAATCCGAATTCAAGGGGGCGTAACCCTAACCCTAATTTGGTTTTTCCCCCTATGGGATTTCCCCATGTATTTCACCCGGAAGCATAGAGGGGGGTGGGTTCGAAAAGTCGACCCCGTCCTAACCATACCGATGGGCTAGGAATCCGTTGGCGACGTCGGTTTCCCAATCCGAATTCAAGGGGGCGTAACCCTAACCCCAATTTGGTTTTTCCCCCTATGGGATTTCCCCATGTATTTCACGCGGAAGCATAGAGGGGGGTGGGTTCGAAAAGTCGACCCCCTCCTAACCATACCGATGGGCTAGGAATCCGTTGGCGAGGTCGGTTTCCCAATCCGAATTCAAGGGGGCGTAACCCTAACCCTAATTTGGTTTTTCCCCCTATGGGATTTCCCCATGTATTTAACCCGGAAGCATAGAGGGGGGTGGGTTCGAAAAGTCGAACCCCTCCTAACCAAACCGATGGGCTAGGAATCCGTTGGCGAGGTTGGTTTCCCAATCCGAATTCAAGGGGGCGTAACCCTAACCCTAATTTGGTTTTTCCCCCTATGGGATTTCCCCATGTATTTCACGCGGAAGCATAGAGGGGGGTGGGTTCGAAAAGTCGACCCCCTCCTAACCATACCGATGGGCTAGGAATCCGTTGGCGAGGTCGGTTTCCCAATCCGAATTCAAGGGGGCGTAACCCTAACCCTAATTTGGTTTTTCCCCCTATGGGATTTCCCCATGTATTTAACCCGGAAGCATAAATGGGGGTGGGTTCGAAAAGTCGACCCCCTCCTAACCATACCGATGGGCTAGGAATCCGTTGGCGACGTCGGTTTCCCAATCCGAATTCAAGGGGGCGTAACCCTAACCCTAATTTGGTTTTTCCCCCTATGGGATTTCCCCATGTATTTAACCCGGAAGCATAGAGGGGGGTGGGTTCGAAAAGTCGAACCCCTCCTAACCAAACCGATGGGCTAGGAATCCGTTGGCGAGGTCGGTTTCCCAATCCGAATTCAAGGGGGCGTAACCCTAACCCTAATTTGGTTTTTCCCCCTATGGGATTTCCCCATGTATTTCACGCGGAAGCATAGAGGGGGGTGGGTTCGAAAAGTCGACCCCCTCTTAACCATACCGATGGGCTAGGAATCCGTTGGCGAGGTCGGTTTCCCAATCCGAATTCAAGGGGGCGTAACCCTAACCCTAATTTGGTTTTTCCCCCTATGGGATTTCCCCATGTATTTCACCTGGAAGCGTAGAGGGGAGTGGGTTCGAAAAGTCAACCCCCTCCTAACCATACCGATGGGCTAGGAATCCGTTGGCGACGTCGGTTAACCAATCCGAATTCAAGGGGGCGTAACCCTAACCCTAATTTGGTTTTTCCCCCTATGGGATTTCCCCATGTATTTCACCTGGAAGCGTAGAGGGGGGTGGGTTCGAAAAGTCAACCCCCTCCTAACCATACCGATGGGCTAGGAATCCGTTGGCGAGGTTGGTTTCCCAATCCGAATTCAAGGGGGCGTAACCCTAACCCTAATTTGGTTTTTCCCCCTATGGGATTTCCCCATGTATTTCACCCGGAAGCGTAGAGGGAGGTGGGTTCAAAAAGTCAACCCCCTCCTAACCATACCGATGGGCTAGGAATCCGTTAGCGAGGTCGGTTTCCCAATCCGAATTCAAGGGGGCGTAACCCTAACCCTAATTTGGTTTTTCCCCCTATGGGATTTCCCCATGTATTTCACCTGGAAGCATAGAGGGAGGTGGGTTCGAAAAGTCAACCCCCTCCTAACCATACCGATGGGCTAGGAATCCGTTGGCGAGGTTGGTTTCCCAATCCGAATTCAAGGGGGCGTAACCCTAACCCTAATTTGGTTTTTCCCCCTATGGGATTTCCCCATGTATTTCACCCGGAAGCATAGAGGGAGGTGGGTTCGAAAAGTCAACCCCCTCCTAACCATACCGATGGGTTAGGAATCCGTTGGCAAGGTTGGTTTCCCAATCCGAATTCAAGGGGGCGTAACCCTAACCCTAATTTGGTTTTTCCCCCTATGGGATTTCCCCATGTATTTCACGCGGAAGCATAGAGGGGGGTGGATTCGAAAAGTCAACCCCCTCCTAATCATACCGATGGGCTAGGAATCCGTTGGCGACGTCGGTTTCCCAATCCGAATTCAAGGGGGCGTAACCCTAACCCTAATTTGGTTTTTCCCCCTATGGGATTTCCCCATGTATTTCACCTGGATGCGTAGAGGGGGGTGGGTTCGAAAAGTCAACCCCCTCCTAACCATACCGATGGGCTAGGAATCCGTTGGCGATGTTGGTTTTCCAATCCGAATTCAAGGGGGCGTAACCCTAACCCTAATTTGGTTTTTCCCCCTATGGGATTTCCCCATGTATTTCACCCGGAAGCGTAGAGGGGGGTGGGTTCGAAAAGTCAACCCCCTCCTAACCATACCGATGGGCTAGGAATCTGTTGGCGAGGTCGGTTTTCCAATCCGAATTCAAGGGGGCGTAACCCTAACCCTAATTTGGTTTTTCCCCCTATGGGATTTCCCCATGTATTTCACCCGGAAGCATAGAGGGGGGTGGGTTCGAAAAGTCGACCCCCTCTTAACCATACCGATGGGCTAGGAATCCGTTGGCGACGTCGGTTTCCCAATCCGAATTCAAGGGGGCGTAACCCTAACCCTAATTTGGTTTTTCCCCCTATGGGATTTCCCCATGTATTTCACCTGGAAGCGTAGAGGGGAGTGGGTTCGAAAAGTCAACCCCCTCCTAACCATACCGATCGGCTAGGAATCCGTTGGCGACGTCGGTTAACCAATCCGAATTCAAGGGGGCGTAACCCTAACCCTAATTTGGTTTTTCCCCCTATGGGATTTCCCCATGTATTTCACCTGGAAGCGTAGAGGGGGGTGGGTTCGAAAAGTCAACCCCCTCCTAACCATACCGATGGGCTAGGAATCCGTTGGCGAGGTCGGTTTCCCAATCCGAATTCAAGGGGGCGTAACCCTAACCCTAATTTGGTTTTTCCCCCTATGGGATTTCCCCATGTATTTCACCCGGAAGCATAGAGGGGGGTGGGTTCGAAAAGTCAACCCCCTCCTAACCATACCGATGGGCTAGGAATCCGTTGGCGACGTCGGTTTCCCAATCCGAATTCAAGGGGGCGTAACCCTAACCCTAATTTGGTTTTTCCCCCTATGGGATTTCCCCATGTATTTCACCTGGAAGCGTAGAGGGGAGTGGGTTCGAAAAGTCAACCCCCTCCTAACCATACCGATGGGCTAGGAATCCGTTGGCGACGTCGGTTAACCAATCCGAATTCAAGGGGGCGTAACCCTAACCCTAATTTGGTTTTTCCCCCTATGGGATTTCCCCATGTATTTCACCTGGAAGCGTAGAGGGGGGTGGGTTCGAAAAGTCAACCCCCTCCTAACCATACCGATGGGCTAGGAATCCGTTGGCGAGGTCGGTTTCCCAATCCGAATTCAAGGGGGCGTAACCCTAACCCTAATTTGGTTTTTCCCCCTATGGGATTTCCCCATGTATTTCACCCGGTAGCATAGAGGGGGGTGGGTTCGAAAAGTCAATCCCCTCCTAACCATACCGATGGGCTAGGAATCCGTTGGCGAGGTTGGTTTCCCAATCCGAATTCAAGGGGGCGTAACCCTAACCCTAATTTGGTTTTTCCCCCTATGGGATTTCCCCATGTATTTCACCCGGAAGCATAGAGGGAGGTGGGTTCAAAAAGTCAACCCCCTCCTAACCATACCGATGGGCTAGGAATCCGTTAGCGAGGTCGGTTTCCCAATCCGAATTCAAGGGGGCGTAACCCTAACCCTAATTTGGTTTTTCCCCCTATGGGATTTCCCCATGTATTTCACCCGGAAGCATAGAGGGAGGTGGGTTCAAAAAGTCAACCCTCTCCTAACCATACCGATGGGCTAGGAATCCGTTGGCGACGTCGGTTTCCCAATCCGAATTCAAGGGGGCGTAACCCTAACCCTAATTTGGTTTTTCCCCCTATGGGATTTCCCCATGTATTTCACCTGGAAGCGTAGAGGGGGGTGGGTTCGAAAAGTCAACCCCCTCCTAACCATACCGATGGCCTAGGAATCCGTTGGCGAGGTTGGTTTTCCAATCCGAATTCAAGGGGGCGTAACCCTAACCCTAATTTGGTTTTCCCCCCTATGGGATTTCCCCATGTATTTCACCCGGAAGCGTAGAGGGGGGTGGGTTCGAAAAGTCAACCCCCTCCTAACCATACCGATGGGCTAGGAATCCGTTGGCGAGGTCGGTTTTCCAATCCGAATTCAAGGGGGCGTAACCCTAACCCTAATTTGGTTTTTCCCCCTATGGGATTTCCCCATGTATTTCACCCGGAAGCATAGAGGGGGGTGGGTTCGAAAAGTCGACCCCCTCTTAACCATACCGATGGGCTAGGAATCCGTTGGCGACGTCGGTTTCCCAATCCGAATTCAAGGGGGCGTAACCCTAACCCTAATTTGGTTTTTCCCCCTATGGGATTTCCCCATGTATTTCACCTGGAAGCATAGAGGGGAGTGGGTTCGAAAAGTCAACCCCCTCCTAACCATACCGATGGGCTAGGAATCCGTTGGCGACGTCGGTTAACCAATCCGAATTCAAGGGGGCGTAACCCTAACCCTAATTTGGTTTTTCCCCCTATGGGATTTCCCCATGTATTTCACCTGGAAGCGTAGAGGGGGGTGGGTTCGAAAAGTCAACCCCCTCCTAACCATACCGATGGGCTAGGAATCCGTTGGCGAGGTCGGTTTCCCAATCCGAATTCAAGGGGGCGTAACCCTAACCCTAATTTGGTTTTTCCCCCTATGGGATTTCCCCATGTATTTCACCCGGAAGCATAGAGGGGGGTGGGTTCGAAAAGTCAACCCCCTCCTAACCATACCGATGGGCTAGGAATCCGTTGGCGAGGTTGGTTTCCCAATCCGAATTCAAGGGGGCGTAACCCTAACCCTAATTTGGTTTTTCCCCCTATGGGATTTCCCCATGTATTTCACCCGGAAGCATAGAGGGGGGTGGGTTCGAAAAGTCAACCCCCTCCTAACCATACCGATGGGCTAGGAATCCGTTGGCGAGGTTGGTTTCCAAATCCGAATTCAAGGGGGCATAACCCTAACCCTAATTTGGTTTTTCCCCCTATGGGATTTCCCCATGTATTTCACCCGGAAGCATAGAGGGAGGTGGGTTCGAAAAGTCAACCCCCTCCTAACCATACCGATGGGCTAGGAATCCGTTGGCGAGGTTGGTTTCCCAATCCGAATTCAAGGGGGCGTAACCCTAACCCTAATTTGGTTTTTCCCCCTATGGGATTTCCCCATGTATTTCACCCGGAAGCATAGAGGGAGGTGGGTTCAAAAAGTCAACCCCCTCCTAACCATACCGATGGGCTAGGAATCCGTTGGCGAGGTCAGTTTCCCAATCCGAATTCAAGGGGGCGTAACCCTAACCCTAATTTGGTTTTTCCCCCTATGGGATTTCCCCATGTATTTCACCTGGAAGCATAGAGGGAGGTGGGTTCGAAAAGTCAACCCCCTCCTAACCATACCGATGGGCTAGGAATCCGTTGGCGAGGTCGGTTTCCCAATCCGAATTCAAGGGGGCGTAACCCTAACCCTAATTTGGTTTTCCCCCCTATGGGATTTCCCCATGTATTTCACGCGGAAGCATAGAGGGGGGTGGATTCGAAAAGTCAACCCCCTCCTAATCATACCGATGGGCTAGGAATCCGTTGGCGACGTCGGTTTCCCAATCCGAATTCAAGGGGGCGTAACCCTAACCCTAATTTGGTTTTTCCCCCTATGGGATTTCCCCATGTATTTCACCTGGAAGCGTAGAGGGGGGTGGGTTCGAAAAGTCAACCCCCTCCTAACCATACCGATGGGCTAGGAATCCGTTGGCGAGGTTGGTTTTCCAATCCGAATTCAAGGGGGCGTAACCCTAACCCTAATTTGGTTTTTCCCCCTATGGGATTTCCCCATGTATTTCACCCGGAAGCGTAGAGGGGGGTGGGTTCGAAAAGTCAACCCCCTCCTAACCATACCGATGGGCTAGGAATCCGTTGGCGAGGTCGGTTTTCCAATCCGAATTCAAGGGGGTGTAACCCTAACCCTAATTTGGTTTTTCCCCCTATGGGATTTCCCCATGTATTTCACCCGGAAGCATAGAGGGGGGTGGGTTCGAAAAGTCAACCCCCTCCTAACCATACCGATGGGCTAGGAATCCGTTGGCGAGGTCGGTTTTCCAATCCGAATTCAAGGGGGCGTAACCCTAACCCTAATTTGGTTTTCCCCCCTATGGGATTTCCCCATGTATTTCACGCGGAAGCATAGAGGGGGGTGGGTTCGAAAAGTCGACCCCCTCCTAACCATACCGATGGGCTAGGAATCCGTTGGCGACGTCGGTTTCCCAATCCGAATTCAAGGGGGCGTAACCCTAACCCTAATTTGGTTTTCCCCCCTATGGGATTTCCACATGTATTTCACCCGGAAGCATAGAGGGGGGTGGGTTCGAAAAGTCAACCCCCTCCTAACCATACCGATGGGCTAGGAATCCGTTGGCGAGGTTGGTTTCCCAATCCGAATTCAAGGGGGCGTAACCCTAACCCTAATTTGGTTTTTCCCCCTGTGGGATTTCTCCATGTATTTCACCCGGAAGCATAGAGGGGGGTGGGTTCGAAAAGTCAACCCCCTCCTAACCATACCGATGGGCTAGGAATCCGTTGGCGAGGTTGGTTTCCCAATCCGAATTCAAGGGGGCGTAACCCTAACCCTAATTTGGTTTTTCCCCCTATGGGATTTCCCCATGTATTTCATCCGGAAGCATAGAGGGGGGTGGGTTCGAAAAGTCAACCCCCTCCTAATCATACCGATGGGCTAGGAATCCGTTGGCGACGTCGGTTTCCCAATCCGAATTCAAGGGGGCGTAACCCTAACCCTAATTTGGTTTTTCCCCCTATGGGATTTCCCCATGTATTTCACCTGGAAGCGTAGAGGGGGGTGGGTTCGAAAAGTCAACCCCCTCCTAACCATACCGATGGGCTAGGAATCCGTTGACGAGGTTGGTTTTCCAATCCGAATTCAAGGGGGCGTAACCCTAACCCTAATTTGGTTTTTCCCCCTATGGGACTTCCCCATGTATTTCACCCGGAAGCGTAGAGGGGGGTGGGTTCGAAAAGTCAACCCCCTCCTAACCATACCGATGGGCTAGGAATCCGTTGGCGAGGTCGGTTTTCCAATCCGAATTCAAGGGGGCGTAACCCTAACCCTAATTTGGTTTTTCCCCCTATGGGATTTCCCCATGTATTTCACCCGGAAGCATAGAGGGGGGTGGGTTCGAAAAGTCAACCCCCTCCTAACCATACCGATGGGCTAGGAATCCGTTGGCGAGGTCGGTTTTCCAATCCGAATTCAAGGGGGCGTAACCCTAACCCTAATTTGGTTTTCCCCCCTATGGGATTTCCCCATGTATTTCACGCGGAAGCATAGAGGGGGGTGGGTTCGAAAAGTCGACCCCCTCCTAACCATACCGATGGGCTAGGAATCCGTTGGCGAGGTCGGTTTCCCAATCCGAATTCAAGGGGGCGTAACCCTAACCCTAATTTGGTTTTTCCCCCTATGGGATTTCCCCATGTATTTCACCCGGAAGCATAGAGGGGGGTGGGTTCGAAAAGTCAACCCCCTCCTAACCATACCGATGGGCTAGGAATCCGTTGGCAAGGTTGGTTTCCCAATCCGAATTCAAGGGGGCGTAACCCTAACCCTAATTTGGTTTTTCCCCCTATGGGATTTCTCCATGTATTTCACCCGGAAGCATAGAGGGGGGTGGGTTCGAAAAGTCAACCCCCTCCTAACCATACCGATGGGCTAGGAATCCGTTGGCGAGGATGGTTTCCCAATCCGAATTCAAGGGGGCGTAACCCTAACCCTAATTTGGTTTTTCCCCCTATGGGATTTCCCCATGTATTTCACCCGGAAGCATAGAGGGGGGTGGGTTCGAAAAGTCAACCCCCTCCTAACCATACCGATGGGCTAGGAATCCGTTGGCGAGGTTGGTTTCCCAATCCGAATTCAAGGGGGCGTAACCCTAACCCTAATTTGGTTTTTCCCCCTATGGGATTTCCCCATGTATTTCACCCGGAAGCATAGAGGGAGGTGGGTTCAAAAAGTCAACCCCCTCCTAACCATACCGATGGGCTAGGAATCCGTTGGCGACGTCGGTTTCCCAATCCGAATTCAAGGGGGCGTAACCCTAACCCTAATTTGGTTTTTCCTCCTATGGGATTTCCCCATGTATTTCACCCGGAAGCATAGAGGGGGGTGGGTTCGAAAAGTCGCCCCCCTCCTAACCATACCGATGGGCTAGGAATCCGTTGGCGAGGTCGGTTTCCCAATCCGAATTCAAGGGGGCGTAACCCTAACCCTAATTTGGTTTTTCCCCCTATGGGATTTCCACATGTATTTCACCCGGAAGCATAGAGGGGGGTGGGTTCGAAAAGTCAACCCCCTCCTAACCATACCGATGGGCTAGGAATCCGTTGGCGAGGTTGGTTTCCCAATCCGAATTCAAGGGGGCGTAACCCTAACCCTAATTTGGTTTTTCCCCCTATGGGATTTCCCCATGTATTTCACCCGGAAGCATAGAGGGAGGTGGGTTCAAAAAGTCAACCCCCTCCTAACCATACCGATGGGCTAGGAATCCATTGGCGAGGTCGGTTTCCCAATCCGAATTCAAGGGGGCGTAACCCTAACCCTAATTTGGTTTTTCCTCCTATGGGATTTCCCCATGTATTTCACCCGGAAGCATAGAGGGGGGTGGGTTCGAAAAGTCAACCCCCTCCTAACCATACCGATGGGCTAGGAATCCGTTGGCGAGGTTGGTTTCCCAATCCGAATTCAAGGGGGCGTAACCCTAACCCTAATTTGGTTTTTCCCCCTATGGGATTTCCACATGTATTTCACCCGGAAGCATAGAGGGGGGTGGGTTCGAAAAGTCAACCCCCTCCTAACCATACCGATGGGCTAGGAATCCGTTGGCGAGGTTGGTTTCCCAATCCGAATTCAAGGGGGCGTAACCCTAACCCTAATTTGGTTTTTCCCCCTATGGGATTTCCCCATGTATTTCACCCGGAAGCATAGAGGGAGGTGGGTTCAAAAAGTCAACCCCCTCCTAACCATACCGATGGGCTAGGAATCCATTGGCGAGGTCGGTTTCCCAATCCGAATTCAAGGGGGCGTAACCCTAACCCTAATTTGGTTTTTCCTCCTATGGGATTTCCCCATGTATTTCACCCGGAAGCATAGAGGGGGGTGGGTTCGAAAAGTCGCCCCCCTCCTAACCATACCGATGGGCTAGGAATCCGTTGGCGAGGTCGGTTTCCCAATCCGAATTCAAGGGGGCGTAACCCTAACCCTAATTTGGTTTTCCCCCCTATGGGATTTCCCCATGTATTTCACCCGGAAGCATAGAGGGGGGTGGGTTCGAAAAGTCGCCCCCCTCCTAACCATACCGATGGGCTAGGAATCCGTTGGCGAGGTCGGTTTCCCAATCCGAATTCAAGGGGGCGTAACCCTAACCCTAATTTGGTTTTTCCCCCTATGGGATTTCCACATGTATTTCACCCGGAAGCATAGAGGGGGGTGGGTTCAAAAAGTCGCCCCCCTCCTAACCATACCGATGGGCTAGGAATCCATTGGCGAGGTCGGTTTCCCAATCCGAATTCAAGGGGGCGTAACCCTAACCCTAATTTGGTTTTTCCTCCTATGGGATTTCCCCATGTATTTCACCCGGAAGCATAGAGGGGGGTGGGTTCGAAAAGTCGCCCCCCTCCTAACCATACCGATGGGCTAGGAATCCGTTGGCGAGGTCGGCTTCCCAATCCGAATTCAAGGGGGCGTAACCCTAACCCTAATTTGGTTTTCCCCCCTATGGGATTTCCCCATGTATTTCACCCGGAAGCATAGAGGGGCGTTGGTTCGAAAAGTCGACCCCTTCCTAACCATACAGATGGGCTAGGAATCCGTTGGCTAGGTCGGTTTCCCAATCCGAATTCAAGGGGGCGTAACCCTAACCCTAATTTGGTTTTTCCCCCTATGGGATTTCCCCATGTATTTCACCCGGAAGCATAGAGGGGGGTGGGTTCGAAAAGTCGACCCCGTCCTAACCATACCGATGGGCTAGGAATCCGTTGGCGACGTCGGTTTCCCAATCCGAATTCAAGGGGGCGTAACCCTAACCCCAATTTGGTTTTTCCCCCTATGGGATTTCCCCATGTATTTCACGCGGAAGCATAGAGGGGGGTGGGTTCGAAAAGTCGACCCCCTCCTAACCATACCGATGGGCTAGGAATCCGTTGGCGAGGTCGGTTTCCCAATCCGAATTCAAGGGGGCGTAACCCTAACCCTAATTTGGTTTTTCCCCCTATGGGATTTCCCCATGTATTTAACCCGGAAGCATAGAGGGGGGTGGGTTCGAAAAGTCGAACCCCTCCTAACCAAACCGATGGGCTAGGAATCCGTTGGCGAGGTTGGTTTCCCAATCCGAATTCAAGGGGGCGTAACCCTAACCCTAATTTGGTTTTTCCCCCTATGGGATTTCCCCATGTATTTCACGCGGAAGCATAGAGGGGGGTGGGTTCGAAAAGTCGACCCCCTCCTAACCATACCGATGGGCTAGGAATCCGTTGGCGAGGTCGGTTTCCCAATCCGAATTCAAGGGGGCGTAACCCTAACCCTAATTTGGTTTTTCCCCCTATGGGATTTCCCCATGTATTTAACCCGGAAGCATAAATGGGGGTGGGTTCGAAAAGTCGACCCCCTCCTAACCATACCGATGGGCTAGGAATCCGTTGGCGACGTCGGTTTCCCAATCCGAATTCAAGGGGGCGTAACCCTAACCCTAATTTGGTTTTTCCCCCTATGGGATTTCCCCATGTATTTCACCTGGAAGCGTAGAGGGGAGTGGGTTCGAAAAGTCAACCCCCTCCTAACCATACCGATGGGCTAGGAATCCGTTGGCGACGTCGGTTAACCAATCCGAATTCAAGGGGGCGTAACCCTAACCCTAATTTGGTTTTTCCCCCTATGGGATTTCCCCATGTATTTCACCTGGAAGCGTAGAGGGGGGTGGGTTCGAAAAGTCAACCCCCTCCTAACCATACCGATGGGCTAGGAATCCGTTGGCGAGGTTGGTTTCCCAATCCGAATTCAAGGGGGCGTAACCCTAACCCTAATTTGGTTTTTCCCCCTATGGGATTTCCCCATGTATTTCACCCGGAAGCGTAGAGGGAGGTGGGTTCAAAAAGTCAACCCCCTCCTAACCATACCGATGGGCTAGGAATCCGTTAGCGAGGTCGGTTTCCCAATCCGAATTCAAGGGGGCGTAACCCTAACCCTAATTTGGTTTTTCCCCCTATGGGATTTCCCCATGTATTTCACCTGGAAGCATAGAGGGAGGTGGGTTCGAAAAGTCAACCCCCTCCTAACCATACCGATGGGCTAGGAATCCGTTGGCGAGGTTGGTTTCCCAATCCGAATTCAAGGGGGCGTAACCCTAACCCTAATTTGGTTTTTCCCCCTATGGGATTTCCCCATGTATTTCACCCGGAAGCATAGAGGGAGGTGGGTTCGAAAAGTCAACCCCCTCCTAACCATACCGATGGGTTAGGAATCCGTTGGCAAGGTTGGTTTCCCAATCCGAATTCAAGGGGGCGTAACCCTAACCCTAATTTGGTTTTTCCCCCTATGGGATTTCCCCATGTATTTCACCCGGAAGCATAGAGGGAGGTGGGTTCAAAAAGTCAACCCCCTCCTAACCATACCGATGGGCTAGGAATCCGTTGGCGAGGTCGGTTTCCCAATCCGAATTCAAGGGGGCGTAACCCTAACCCTAATTTGGTTTTTCCCCCTATGGGATTTCCCCATGTATTTCACCTGGAAGCATAGAGGGAGGTGGGTTCGAAAAGTCAACCCCCTCCTAACCATACCGATGGGCTAGGAATCCGTTGGCGAGGTCGGTTTCCCAATCCGAATTCAAGGGGGCGTAACCCTAACCCTAATTTGGTTTTCCCCCCTATGGGATTTCCCCATGTATTTCACGCGGAAGCATAGAGGGGGGTGGATTCGAAAAGTCAACCCCCTCCTAATCATACCGATGGGCTAGGAATCCGTTGGCGACGTCGGTTTCCCAATCCGAATTCAAGGGGGCGTAACCCTAACCCTAATTTGGTTTTTCCCCCTATGGGATTTCCCCATGTATTTCACCTGGAAGCGTAGAGGGGGGTGGGTTCGAAAAGTCAACCCCCTCCTAACCATACCGATGGGCTAGGAATCCGTTGGCGAGGTCGGTTTTCCAATCCGAATTCAAGGGGGCGTAACCCTAACCCTAATTTGGTTTTTCCCCCTATGGGATTTCCCCATGTATTTCACCCGGAAGCATAGAGGGGGGTGGGTTCGAAAAGTCAACCCCCTCCTAACCATACCGATGGGCTAGGAATCCGTTGGCGAGGTCGGTTTTCCAATCCGAATTCAAGGGGGCGTAACCCTAACCCTAATTTGGTTTTCCCCCCTATGGGATTTCCCCATGTATTTCACGCGGAAGCATAGAGGCGGGTGGATTCGAAAAGTCAACCCCCTCCTAATCATACCGATGGGCTAGGAATCCGTTGGCGACGTCGGTTTCCCAATCCGAATTCAAGGGGGCGTAACCCTAACCCTAATTTGGTTTTTCCCCCTATGGGATTTCCCCATGTATTTCACCCGGAAGCGTAGAGGGGGGTGGGTTCGAAAAGTCAACCCCCTCCTAACCATACCGATGGGCTAGGAATCCGTTGGCGAGGTCGGTTTTCCAATCCGAATTCAAGGGGGCGTAACCCTAACCCTAATTTGGTTTTTCCCCCTATGGGATTTCCCCATGTATTTCACCCGGAAGCATAGAGGGGGGTGGGTTCGAAAAGTCAACCCCCTCCTAACCATACCGATGGGCTAGGAATCCGTTGGCGAGGTCGGTTTTCCAATCCGAATTCAAGGGGGCGTAACTCTAACCCTAATTTTGTTTTTCCCCCTATGGGATTTCCACATGTATTTCACCCGGAAGCATAGAGGGGGGTGGGTTCGAAAAGTCAACCCCCTCCTAACCATACCGATGGGCTAGGAATCCGTTGGCGAGGTTGGTTTCCCAATCCGAATTCAAGGGGGCGTAACCCTAACCCTAATTTGGTTTTTCCCCCTATGGGATTTCTCCATGTATTTCACCCGGAAGCATAGAGGGGGGTGGGTTCGAAAAGTCAACCCCCTCCTAACCATACCGATGGGCTAGGAATCCGTTGGCGAGGTTGGTTTCCCAATCCGAATTCAAGGGGGCGTAACCCTAACCCTAATTTGGTTTTTCCTCCTATGGGATTTCCCCATGTATTTCACCCGGAAGCATAGAGGGGGGTGGGTTCAAAAAGTCAACCCCCTCCTAACCATACCGATGGGCTAGGAATCCGTTGGCGAGGTCGGTTTCCCTATCCGAATTCAAGGGGGCGTAACCCTAACCCTAATTTGGTTTTTCCCCCTATGGGATTTCCCCATGTATTTCACCCGGAAGGATAGAGGGAGGTGGGTTCAAAAAGTCAACCCCCTCCTAACCATACCGATGGGCTAGGAATCCGTTGGCGAGGTCGGTTTCCCAATCCGAATTCAAGGGGGCGTAATCCTAACCCTAATTTGGTTTTTCCCCCTATGGGATTTCCCCATGTATTTCACCCGGAAGCGTAGAGGGGGGTGGGTTCATAAAGTCAACCCCCTCCTAACCATACCGATGGGCTAGGAATCCATTGGCGAGGTCGGTTTCCCAATCCGAATTCAAGGGGGCGTAACCCTAACCCTAATTTGGTTTTTCCTCCTATGGGATTTCCCCATGTATTTCACCCGGAAGCATAGAGGGGGGTGGGTTCGAAAAGTCGCCCCCCTCCTAACCATACCGATGGGCTATAAATCCGTTGGCGAGGTCGGTTTCCCAATCCGAATTCAAGGGGGCGTAACCCTAACCCTAATTTGGTTTTCCCCCCTATGGGATTTCCCCATGTATTTCACCCGGAAGCATAGAGGGGGGTGGGTTCGAAAAGTCGAACCCCTCCTAACCAAACCGATGGGCTAGGAATCCGTTGGCGAGGTCGGTTTCCCAATCTGAATTCAAGGGGGCGTAACCCTAATCCTAATTTGGTTTTTCCCCCTATGGGATTTCCCCATGTATTTCACGCGGAAGCATAGAGGGGGGTGGGTTCGAAAAGTCGACCCCCTCTTAACCATACCGATGGGCTAGGAATCCGTTGGCGACGTCGGTTTCCCAATCCGAATTCAAGGGGACGTAACCCTAACCCTAATTTGGTTTTTCCCCCTATGGGATTTCCACATGTATTTCACCCGGAAGCATAGAGGGGGGTGGGTTCGAAAAGTCGACCCCCTCCTAACCAAACCGATGGGCTAGGAATCCGTTGGCGAGGTCGGTTTCCCAATCCGAATTCAAGGGAGCGTAACCCTAACCCTAATTTGGTTTTCCCCCCTATGGGATTTCCCCATGTATTTCACGCGGAAGCATAGAGGGGGGGTTGGTTCGAAAAGTCAACCCCCTCCTAACCATACGGATGGGCTAGGAATCCGTTGGCGAGGTCGGTTTTCCAATCCGAATTCAAGGGGGCGTAACCCTAACCCTAATTTGGTTTTTCCCCCTATGGGATTTCCCCATGTATTTCACCCTGAAGCATAGAGGGGGGTGGGTTCGAAAAGTCAACCCCCTCCTAACCATATCGATGGGCTAGGAATCCGTTGGCGACGTCGGTTAACCAATCCGAATTCAAGGGGGCGTAACCCTAACCCTAATTTGGTTTTCCCCCCTATGGGATTTCCCCATGTATTTCACCTGGAAGCGTAGAGGGGGGTGGGTTCGAAAAGTCAACCCCCTCCTAACCATACCGATGGGCTAGGAATCCGTTGGCGAGGTCGGTTTCCCAATCCGAATTCAAGGGGGCGTAACCCTAACCCTAATTTGGTTTTTCCCCCTATGGGATTTCCCCATGTATTTCACCCGGAAGCATAGAGGGGGGTGGGTTCGAAAAGTCAACCCCCTCCTAACCATACCGATGGGCTAGGAATCCGTTGGCGAGGTTGGTTTCCCAATCTGAATTCAAGGGGGCGTAACCCTAACCCTAATTTGGTTTTTCCCCCTATGGGATTTCCCCATGTATTTCACCCGGAAGCATAGAGGGAGGTGGGTTCAAAAAGTCAACCCCCTCCTAACCATACCGATGGGCTAGGAATCCGTTAGCGAGGTCGGTTTCCCAATCCGAATTCAAGGGGGCGTAACCCTAACCCTAATTTGGTTTTTCCCCCTATGGGATTTCCCCATGTATTTCACCCGGAAGCATAGAGGGAGGTGGGTTCAAAAAGTCAACCCTCTCCTAACCATACCGATGGGCTAGGAATCCGTTGGTGAGGTCGGTTTCCCAATCCGAATTCAAGGGGGCGTAACCCTAACCCTAATTTGGTTTTCCCCCCTATGGGATTTACCCATGTATTTCACCTGGAAGCATAGAGGGAGGTGGGTTCGAAAAGTCAACCCCCTCCTAACCATACCGATGGGCTAGGAATCCGTTGGCGAGGTCGGTTTCCCAATCCGAATTCAAGGGGGCGTAACCCTAACCCTAATTTGGTTTTTCCCCCTATGGGATTTCCCCATGTATTTCACCTGGAAGCGTAGAGGGGGGTGGGTTCGAAAAGTCAACCCCCTCCTAACCATACCGATGGCCTAGGAATCCGTTGGCGAGGTTGGTTTTCCAATCCGAATTCAAGGGGGCGTAACCCTAACCCTAATTTGGTTTTTCCCCCTATGGGATTTCCCCATGTATTTCACCCGGAAGCGTAGAGGGGGGTGGGTTCGAAAAGTCAACCCCCTCCTAACCATACCGATGGGCTAGGAATCCGTTGGCGAGGTCGGTTTTCCAATCCGAATTCAAGGGGGCGTAACCCTAACCCTAATTTGGTTTTTCCCCCTATGGGATTTCCCCATGTATTTCACCCGGAAGCATAGAGGGGGGTGGGTTCGAAAAGTCGACCCCCTCTTAACCATACCGATGGGCTAGGAATCCGTTGGCGACGTCGGTTTCCCAATCCGAATTCAAGGGGGCGTAACCCTAACCCTAATTTGGTTTTTCCCCCTATGGGATTTCCCCATGTATTTCACCTGGAAGCATAGAGGGGAGTGGGTTCGAAAAGTCAACCCCCTCCTAACCATACCGATGGGCTAGGAATCCGTTGGCGACGTCGGTTAACCAATCCGAATTCAAGGGGGCGTAACCCTAACCCTAATTTGGTTTTTCCCCCTATGGGATTTCCCCATGTATTTCACCTGGAAGCGTAGAGGGGGGTGGGTTCGAAAAGTCAACCCCCTCCTAACCATACCGATGGGCTAGGAATCCGTTGGCGAGGTCGGTTTCCCAATCCGAATTCAAGGGGGCGTAACCCTAACCCTAATTTGGTTTTTCCCCCTATGGGATTTCCCCATGTATTTCACCCGGAAGCATAGAGGGGGGTGGGTTCGAAAAGTCAACCCCCTCCTAACCATACCGATGGGCTAGGAATCCGTTGGCGAGGTTGGTTTCCCAATCCGAATTCAAGGGGGCGTAACCCTAACCCTAATTTGGTTTTTCCCCCTATGGGATTTCCCCATGTATTTCACCCGGAAGCATAGAGGGAGGTGGGTTCAAAAAGTCAACCCCCTCCTAACCATACCGATGGGCTAGGAATCCGTTAGCGAGGTCGGTTTCCCAATCCGAATTCAAGGGGGCGTAACCCTAACCCTAATTTGGTTTTTCCCCCTATGGGATTTCCCCATGTATTTCACCTGGAAGCATAGAGGGAGGTGGGTTCGAAAAGTCAACCCCCTCCTAACCATACCGATGGGCTAGGAATCCGTTGGCGAGGTCGGTTTTCCAATCCGAATTCAAGGGGGCGTAACCCTAACCCTAATTTGGTTTTTCCCCCTATGGGATTTCCCCATGTATTTCACCTGGAAGCGTAGAGGAGGGTGGGTTCGAAAAGTCAACCCCCTCCTAACCATACCGATGGGCTAGGAATCCGTTGGCGAGGTCGGTTTCCCAATCCGAATTCAAGGGGGCGTAACCCTAACCCTAATTTGGTTTTTCCCCCTATGGGATTTCCCCATGTATTTCACCCGGAAGCATAGAGGGGGGTGGGTTCGAAAAGTCAACCCCCTCCTAACCATACCGATGGGCTAGGAATCCGTTGGCGAGGTTGGTTTCCCAATCCGAATTCAAGGGGCCGTAACCCTAACCCTAATTTGGTTTTTCCCCCTATGGGATTTCCCCATGTATTTCACCCGGAAGCATAGAGGGAGGTGGGTTCGAAAAGTCAACCCCCTCCTAACCATACCGATGGGCTAGGAATCCGTTGGCGAGGTTGGTTTCCCAATCCGAATTCAAGGGGGCGTAACCCTAACCCTAATTTGGTTTTTCCCCCTATGGGATTTCCCCATGTATTTCACCCGGAAGCATAGAGGGAGGTGGGTTCAAAAAGTCAACCCCCTCCTAACCATACCGATGGGCTAGGAATCCGTTGGCGAGGTCGGTTTTCCAATCCGAATTCAAGGGGGCGTAACCCTAACCCTAATTTGGTTTTTCCCCCTATGGGATTTCCCCATGTATTTCACCCGGAAGCATAGAGGGGGGTGGGTTCGAAAAGTCAACCCCCTCCTAACCATACCGATGGGCTAGGAATCCGTTGGCGAGGTCGGTTTTCCAATCCGAATTCAAGGGGGCGTAACTCTAACCCTAATTTGGTTTTTCCCCCTATGGGATTTCCACATGTATTTCACCCGGAAGCATAGAGGGGGGTGGGTTCGAAAAGTCAACCCCCTCCTAACCATACCGATGGGCTAGGAATCCGTTGGCGAGGTTGGTTTCCCAATCCGAATTCAAGGGGGCGTAACCCTAACCCTAATTTGGTTTTTCCCCCTATGGGATTTCTCCATGTATTTCACCCGGAAGCATAGAGGGGGGTGGGTTCGAAAAGTCAACCCCCTCCTAACCATACCGATGGGCTAGGAATCCGTTGGCGAGGTTGGTTTCCCAATCCGAATTCAAGGGGGCGTAACCCTAACCCTAATTTGGTTTTTCCCCCTATGGGATTTCCCCATGTATTTCACCCGGAAGCATAGAGGAGGGTGGGTTCAAAAAGTCAACCCCCTCCTAACCATACCGATGGGCTAGGAATCCGTTGGCGAGGTCGGTTTCCCAATCCGAATTCAAGGGGGCGTAACCCTAACCCTAATTTGGTTTTTCCCCCTATGGGATTTCCCCATGTATTTCACCCGGAAGGATAGAGGGAGGTGGGTTCAAAAAGTCAACCCCCTCCTAACCATACCGATGGGCTAGGAATCCGTTGGCGAGGTCGGTTTCCCAATCCGAATTCAAGGGGGCGTAACCCTAACCCTAATTTGGTTTTTCCCCCTATGGGATTTCCCCATGTATTTCACCCGGAAGCGTAGAGGGGGGTGGGTTCATAAAGTCAACCCCCTCCTAACCATACCGATGGGCTAGGAATCCATTGGCGAGGTCGGTTTCCCAATCCGAATTCAAGGGGGCGTAACCCTAACCCTAATTTGGTTTTTCCTCCTATGGGATTTCCCCATGTATTTCACCCGGAAGCATAGAGGGGGGTGGGTTCGAAAAGTCGCCCCCCTCCTAACCATACCGATGGGCTATAAATCCGTTGGCGAGGTCGGTTTCCCAATCCGAATTCAAGGGGGCGTAACCCTAACCCTAATTTGGTTTTCCCCCCTATGGGATTTCCCCATGTATTGCACCCGGAAGCATAGAGGGGGGTGGGTTCGAAAAGTCGAACCCCTCCTAACCAAACCGATGGGCTAGGAATCCGTTGGCGAGGTCGGTTTCCCAATCTGAATTCAAGGGGGCGTAACCCTAATCCTAATTTGGTTTTTCCCCCTATGGGATTTCCCCATGTATTTCACGCGGAAGCATAGAGGGGGGTGGGTTCGAAAAGTCGACCCCCTCTTAACCATACCGATGGGCTAGGAATCCGTTGGCGACGTCGGTTTCCCAATCCGAATTCAAGGGGGCGTAACTCTAACCCTAATTTGGTTTTTCCCCCTATGGGATTTCCCCATGTATTTCACCCGGAAGCATAGAGGGGGGTGGGTTCGAAAAGTCAACCCCCTCCTAACCATACCGATGGGCTAGGAATCCGTTGGCGAGGTCGGTTTCCCAATCTGAATTCAAGGGGGCGTAACCCTAATCCTAATTTGGTTTTTCCCCCTATGGGATTTCCCCATGTATTTCACGCGGAAGCATAGAGGGGGGTGGGTTCGAAAAGTCGACCCCCTCCTAACCAAACCGATGGGCTAGGAATCCGTTGGCGAGGTCGGTTTCCCAATCCGAATTCAAGGGAGCGTAACCCTAACCCTAATTTGGTTTTCCCCCCTATGGGATTTCCCCATGTATTTCACGCGGAAGCATAGAGGGGGGGTTGGTTCGAAAAGTCAACCCCCTCCTAACCATACGGATGGGCTAGGAATCCGTTGGCGAGGTCGGTTTTCCAATCCGAATTCAAGGGGGCGTAACCCTAACCCTAATTTGGTTTTTCCCCCTATGGGATTTCCCCATGTATTTCACCCGGAAGCATAGAGGGGGGTGGGTTCGAAAAGTCAACCCCCTCCTAACCATACCGATGGGCTAGGAATCCGTTGGCGAGGTTGGTTTCCCAATCCGAATTCAAGGGGCCGTAACCCTAACCCTAATTTGGTTTTTCCCCCTATGGGATTTCCCCATGTATTTCACCCGGAAGCATAGAGGGAGGTGGGTTCGAAAAGTCAACCCCCTCCTAACCATACCGATGGGCTAGGAATCCGTTGGCGAGGTTGGTTTCCCAATCCGAATTCAAGGGGGCGTAACCCTAACCCTAATTTGGTTTTTCCCCCTATGGGATTTCCCCATGTATTTCACCCGGAAGCATAGAGGGAGGTGGGTTCAAAAAGTCAACCCCCTCCTAACCATACCGATGGGCTAGGAATCCGTTGGCGAGGTCGGTTTTCCAATCCGAATTCAAGGGGGCGTAACCCTAACCCTAATTTGGTTTTTCCCCCTATGGGATTTCCCCATGTATTTCACCCGGAAGCATAGAGGGGGGTGGGTTCGAAAAGTCAACCCCCTCCTAACCATACCGATGGGCTAGGAATCCGTTGGCGAGGTCGGTTTTCCAATCCGAATTCAAGGGGGCGTAACTCTAACCCTAATTTGGTTTTTCCCCCTATGGGATTTCCACATGTATTTCACCCGGAAGCATAGAGGGGGGTGGGTTCGAAAAGTCAACCCCCTCCTAACCATACCGATGGGCTAGGAATCCGTTGGCGAGGTTGGTTTCCCAATCCGAATTCAAGGGGGCGTAACCCTAACCCTAATTTGGTTTTTCCCCCTATGGGATTTCTCCATGTATTTCACCCGGAAGCATAGAGGGGGGTGGGTTCGAAAAGTCAACCCCCTCCTAACCATACCGATGGGCTAGGAATCCGTTGGCGAGGTTGGTTTCCCAATCCGAATTCAAGGGGGCGTAACCCTAACCCTAATTTGGTTTTTCCCCCTATGGGATTTCCCCATGTATTTCACCCGGAAGCATAGAGGAGGGTGGGTTCAAAAAGTCAACCCCCTCCTAACCATACCGATGGGCTAGGAATCCGTTGGCGAGGTCGGTTTCCCAATCCGAATTCAAGGGGGCGTAACCCTAACCCTAATTTGGTTTTTCCCCCTATGGGATTTCCCCATGTATTTCACCCGGAAGGATAGAGGGAGGTGGGTTCAAAAAGTCAACCCCCTCCTAACCATACCGATGGGCTAGGAATCCGTTGGCGAGGTCGGTTTCCCAATCCGAATTCAAGGGGGCGTAACCCTAACCCTAATTTGGTTTTTCCCCCTATGGGATTTCCCCATGTATTTCACCCGGAAGCGTAGAGGGGGGTGGGTTCATAAAGTCAACCCCCTCCTAACCATACCGATGGGCTAGGAATCCATTGGCGAGGTCGGTTTCCCAATCCGAATTCAAGGGGGCGTAACCCTAACCCTAATTTGGTTTTTCCTCCTATGGGATTTCCCCATGTATTTCACCCGGAAGCATAGAGGGGGGTGGGTTCGAAAAGTCGCCCCCCTCCTAACCATACCGATGGGCTATAAATCCGTTGGCGAGGTCGGTTTCCCAATCCGAATTCAAGGGGGCGTAACCCTAACCCTAATTTGGTTTTCCCCCCTATGGGATTTCCCCATGTATTGCACCCGGAAGCATAGAGGGGGGTGGGTTCGAAAAGTCGAACCCCTCCTAACCAAACCGATGGGCTAGGAATCCGTTGGCGAGGTCGGTTTCCCAATCTGAATTCAAGGGGGCGTAACCCTAATCCTAATTTGGTTTTTCCCCCTATGGGATTTCCCCATGTATTTCACGCGGAAGCATAGAGGGGGGTGGGTTCGAAAAGTCGACCCCCTCTTAACCATACCGATGGGCTAGGAATCCGTTGGCGACGTCGGTTTCCCAATCCGAATTCAAGGGGACGTAACCCTAACCCTAATTTGGTTTTTCCCCCTATGGGATTTCCACATGTATTTCACCCGGAAGCATAGAGGGGGGTGGGTTCGAAAAGTCGACCCCCTCCTAACCAAACCGATGGGCTAGGAATCCGTTGGCGAGGTCGGTTTCCCAATCCGAATTCAAGGGAGCGTAACCCTAACCCTAATTTGGTTTTCCCCCCTATGGGATTTCCCCATGTATTTCACGCGGAAGCATAGAGGGGGGGTTGGTTCGAAAAGTCAACCCCCT
This sequence comes from Rhabdophis nuchalis, assembly GCA_039707465.1. Taxonomy (NCBI): domain Eukaryota; kingdom Metazoa; phylum Chordata; class Lepidosauria; order Squamata; family Natricidae; genus Rhabdophis; species Rhabdophis nuchalis. The sequence goes on from CM077654.1 coordinate 3,721,926, forward strand.
CCTAACCATACGGATGGGCTAGGAATCCGTTGGCGAGGTCGGTTTTCCAATCCGAATTCAAGGGGGCGTAACCCTAACCCTAATTTGGTTTTTCCCCCTATGGGATTTCCCCATGTATTTCACCCTGAAGCATAGAGGGGGGTGGGTTCGAAAAGTCAACCCCCTCCTAACCATATCGATGGGCTAGGAATCCGTTGGCGAGGTCGGTTTCCCAATCCGAATTCAAGGGGGCGTAACCCTAACCCTAATTTGGTTTTTCCCCCTATGGGATTTCCCCATGTATTTCACCCGGAAGCGTTGAGGGGAGTGGGTTCGAAAAGTCGACCTCTTCCTAACCATACCGATGGGCTATGAATCCGTTGGCGAGGTCGGTTTCCCAATCTGAATTCAAGGGGGCGTAACCCTAACCCTAATTTGGTTTTTCCCCCTATGGGATTTCCCCATGTATTTCACCCGGAAGCATAGAGGGGGGTGGGTTCGAAAAGTCGACCCCCTCCTAACCATACCGATGGGCTAGGAATCCGTTGGCGATGTCGGTTTCCCAATCCGAATTCAAGGGGCCGTAACCCTAACCCTAATTTGGTTTTTCCCCCTATGGGATTTCCCCATGTATCTAACCCGGAAGCATAGAGGGGGGTGGGTTCGAAAAGTCGACCCCCTCCTAACCAAACCGATGGGCTAGGAATCCGTTGGCGAGGTCGGTTTCCCAATCCGAATTCAAGGGGGCGTAAGCCTAACCCTAATTTGGTTTTCCCCCCTATGGGATTTCCCCATGTATTTCACCTGGAAGCGTAGAGGGGGGTGGGTTCGAAAAGTCAACCCCCTCCTAACCATACCGATGGGCTAGGAATCCGTTGGCGAGGTTGGTTTTCCAATCCGAATTCAAGGGGGCGTAACCCTAACCCTAATTTGGTTTTTCCCCCTATGGGATTTCCCCATGTATTTCACCCGGAAGCGTAGATGGGGGTGGGTTCGAAAAGTCAACCCCCTCCTAACCATACCGATGGGCTAGGAATCCATTGGCGAGGTCGGTTTTCCAATCCGAATTCAAGGGGGCGTAACCCTAACCCTAATTTGGTTTTTCCCCCTATGGGATTTCCCCATGTATTTCACCCGGAAGCATAGAGGGGGGTGGGTTCGAAAAGTCGAACCCCTCCTAACCATACCGATGGGCTAGGAATCCGTTGGCGAGGTCGGTTTTCCAATCCGAATTCAAGGGGGCGTAACCCTAACCCTAATTTGGTTTTTCCCCCTATGGGATTTCCCCATGTATTTCACGCGGAAGCATAGAGGGGGGTGGGTTCGAAAAGTCAACCCCCTCCTAACCATACCGATGGGCTAGGAATCCGTTGGCGACGTCGGTTAACCAATCCGAATTCAAGGGGGCGTAACCCTAACCCTAATTTGGTTTTTCCCCCTATGGGATTTCCCCATGTATTTCACCTGGAAGCATAGAGGGGGGTGGGTTCGAAAAGTCAACCCCCTCCTAACCATACCGATGGGCTAGGAATCCGTTGGCGAGGTCGGTTTTCCAATCCGAATTCAAGGGGGCGTAACCCTAACCCTAATTTGGTTTTTCCCCCTATGGGATTTCCCCATGTATTTCACCCGGAAGCATAGAGGGGGGTGGGTTCGAAAAGTCAACCCCCTCCTAACCATACCGATGGGCTAGGAATCCGTTGGCGAGGTCGGTTTCCCAATCCGAATTCAAGGGGGCGTAACCCTAACCCTAATTTGGTTTTTCCCCCTATGGGATTTCCCCATGTATTTCACCCGGAAACGTAGAGGGGGGTCGGTTCGAAATGTCGACCCCCTCCTAACCATACCGATGGGCTAGGAATCCGTTGGCGAGGTCGGTTTCCCAATCCGAATTCAAGGGGGCGTAACCCTAACCCTAATTTGGTTTTTCCCCCTATGGGATTTCCCCATGTATTTCACCCGGAAACGTAGAGGGGGGTCGGTTCGAAATGTCGACCCCCTCCTAACCATACCGATGGGCTAGGAATCCGTTGGCGAGGTCGGTTTCCCAATCCGAATTCAAGGGGGCGTAACCCTAACCCTAATTTGGTTTTTCCCCCTATGGGATTTCCCCATGTATTTCACCCGGAAACGTAGAGGGGGGTGGGTTCGAAAAGTCAACCCCCTCCTAACCATAACGATGGGCTAGGAATCCGTTGGCGAGGTCGGTTTTCCAATCCGAATTCAAGGGGGCGTAACCCTAACCCTAATTTTGTTTTTCCCCCTATGGGATTTCCCCATGTATTTCACCCTGAAGCATAGAGGGGGGTGGGTTCGAAAAGTCAAACCCCTCCTAACCATACCGATGGGCTAGGAATCCGTTGGCGAGGTTGGTTTCCCAATCCGAATTCAAGGGGGCGTAACCCTAACCCTAATTTGGTTTTTCCCCCTATGGGATTTCCCCATGTATTTCACCCGGAAGCATAGAGGGGGGTGGGTTCGAAAAGTCAACCCCCTCCTAACCATACCGATGGGCTAGGAATCCGTTAGCGAGGTCGGTTTCCCAATCCGAATTCAAGGGGGCGTAACCCTAACCCTAATTTGGTTTTTCCCCCTATGGGATTTCCCCATGTATTTAACCTGGAAGCATAGAGGGAGGTGGGTTCGAAAAGTCAACCCCTTCCTAACCATACCGATGGGCTAGGAATCCGTTGGCGAGGTCGGTTTCCCAATCCGAATTCAAGGGGGCGTAACCCTAACCCTAATTTGGTTTTTCCCCCTATGGGATTTCCCCATGTATTTAACCTGGAAGCATAGAGGGAGGTGGGTTCGAAAAGTCAACCCCCTCCTAACCATACCGATGGGCTAGGAATCCGTTGGCGAGGTCGGTTTCCCAATCCGAATTCAAGGGGGCGTAACCCTAACCCTAATTTGGTTTTTTCCCCTATGGGATTTCCCCATGTATTTCACCCGGAAGCATAGAGGGGTGTGGGTTCAAAAAGTCAACCCCCTCCTAACCATACCGATGGGCTAGGAATCCGTTGGCGAGGTCGGTTTCCCAATCCGAATTCAAGGGGGCGTAACCCTAACCCTAATTTGGTTTTTCCCCCTATGGGATTTCCCCATGTATTTCACCCGGAAGCATAGAGGGGGGTGGGTTCGAAAAGTCAAACCCCTCCTAACCATACCGATGGGCTAGGAATCCGTTGGCGAGGTCGGTTTCCCAATCCGAATTCAAGGGGGCGTAACCCTAACCCTAATTTTGTTTTTCCCCCTATGGGATTTCCCCATGTATTTCACCCTGAAGCATAGAGGGGGGTGGGTTCGAAAAGTCAAACCCCTCCTAACCATACCGATGGGCTAGGAATCCGTTGGCGAGGTTGGTTTCCCAATCCGAATTCAAGGGGGCGTAACCCTAACCCTAATTTGGTTTTTCCCCCTATGGGATTTCCCCATGTATTTCACCCGGAAGCATAGAGGGGGGTGGGTTCGAAAAGTCAACCCCCTCCTAACCATACCGATGGGCTAGGAATCCGTTAGCGAGGTCGGTTTCCCAATCCGAATTCAAGGGGGCGTAACCCTAACCCTAATTTGGTTTTTCCCCCTATGGGATTTCCCCATGTATTTAACCTGGAAGCATAGAGGGAGGTGGGTTCGAAAAGTCAACCCCTTCCTAACCATACCGATGGGCTAGGAATCCGTTGGCGAGGTCGGTTTCCCAATCCGAATTCAAGGGGGCGTAACCCTAACCCTAATTTGGTTTTTCCCCCTATGGGATTTCCCCATGTATTTAACCTGGAAGCATAGAGGGAGGTGGGTTCGAAAAGTCAACCCCCTCCTAACCATACCGATGGGCTAGGAATCCGTTGGCGAGGTCGGTTTCCCAATCCGAATTCAAGGGGGCGTAACCCTAACCCTAATTTGGTTTTTTCCCCTATGGGATTTCCCCATGTATTTCACCCGGAAGCATAGAGGGGTGTGGGTTCAAAAAGTCAACCCCCTCCTAACCATACCGATGGGCTAGGAATCCGTTGGCGAGGTCGGTTTCCCAATCCGAATTCAAGGGGGCGTAACCCTAACCCTAATTTGGTTTTTCCCCCTATGGGATTTCCCCATGTATTTCACCCGGAAGCATAGAGGGGGGTGGGTTCGAAAAGTCAACACCCTCCTAACCATACCGATGGGCTAGGAATCCGTTAGCGAGGTCGGTTTCCCAATCCGAATTCAAGGGGGCGTAACCCTAACCCTAATTTGGTTTTTCCCCCTATGGGATTTCCCCATGTATTTAACCTGGAAGCATAGAGGGAGGTGGGTTCGAAAAGTCAACCCCTTCCTAACCATACCGATGGGCTAGGAATCCGTTGGCGAGGTCGGTTTCCCAATCCGAATTCAAGGGGGCGTAACCCTAACCCTAATTTGGTTTTTTCCCCTATGGGATTTCCCCATGTATTTCACCCGGAAGCATAGAGGGGGGTGGGTTCGAAAAGTCAACCCCCTCCTAACCATACCGATGGGCTAGGAATCCGTTGGCGAGGTTGGTTTCCCAATCCGAATTCAAGGGGGCGTAACCCTAACCCTAATTTGGTTTTTCCCCCTATGGGATTTCCCCATGTATTTCACCCGGAAGCATAGAGGGGGGTGGGTTCAAAAAGTCAACCCCCTCCTAACCATACCGATGGGCTAGGAATCCGTTGGCGAGGTCGGTTTCCCAATCCGAATTCAAGGGGGCGTAACCCTAACCCTAATTTGGTTTTTCCCCCTATGGGATTTCCCCATGTATTTCACCCGGAAGGATAGAGGGAGGTGGGTTCAAAAAGTCAACCCCCTCCTAACCATACCGATGGGCTAGGAATCCGTTGGCGAGGTCGGTTTCCCAATCCGAATTCAAGGGGGCGTAACCCTAACCCTAATTTGGTTTTTCCCCCTATGGGATTTCCCCATGTATTTCACCCGGAAGCGTAGAGGGGGGTGGGTTCATAAAGTCAACCCCCTCCTAACCATACCGATGGGCTAGGAATCCATTGGCGAGGTCGGTTTCCCAATCCGAATTCAAGGGGGCGTAACCCTAACCCTAATTTGGTTTTTCCTCCTATGGGATTTCCCCATGTATTTCACCCGGAAGCATAGAGGGGGGTGGGTTCGAAAAGTCGCCCCCCTCCTAACCATACCGATGGGCTATAAATCCGTTGGCGAGGTCGGTTTCCCAATCCGAATTCAAGGGGGCGTAACCCTAACCCTAATTTGGTTTTCCCCCCTATGGGATTTCCCCATGTATTTCACCCGGAAGCATAGAGGGGGGTGGGTTCGAAAAGTCGAACCCCTCCTAACCAAACCGATGGGCTAGGAATCCGTTGGCGAGGTCGGTTTCCCAATCTGAATTCAAGGGGGCGTAACCCTAATCCTAATTTGGTTTTTCCCCCTATGGGATTTCCCCATGTATTTCACGCGGAAGCATAGAGGGGGGTGGGTTCGAAAAGTCGACCCCCTCTTAACCATACCGATGGGCTAGGAATCCGTTGGCGACGTCGGTTTCCCAATCCGAATTCAAGGGGACGTAACCCTAACCCTAATTTGGTTTTTCCCCCTATGGGATTTCCACATGTATTTCACCCGGAAGCATAGAGGGGGGTGGGTTCGAAAAGTCGACCCCCTCCTAACCAAACCGATGGGCTAGGAATCCGTTGGCGAGGTCGGTTTCCCAATCCGAATTCAAGGGAGCGTAACCCTAACCCTAATTTGGTTTTCCCCCCTATGGGATTTCCCCATGTATTTCACGCGGAAGCATAGAGGGGGGGTTGGTTCGAAAAGTCAACCCCCTCCTAACCATACGGATGGGCTAGGAATCCGTTGGCGAGGTCGGTTTTCCAATCCGAATTCAAGGGGGCGTAACCCTAACCCTAATTTGGTTTTTCCTCCTATGGGATTTCCCCATGTATTTCACCCGGAAGCATAGAGGGGGGTGGGTTCGAAAAGTCGCCCCCCTCCTAACCATACCGATGGGCTAGGAATCCGTTGGCGAGGTCGGTTTCCCAATCCGAATTCAAGGGGGCGTAACCCTAACCCTAATTTGGTTTTCCCCCCTATGGGATTTCCCCATGTATTTCACCCGGAAGCATAGAGGGGGGTGGGTTCGAAAAGTCGCCCCCCTCCTAACCATACCGATGGGCTAGGAATCCGTTGGCGAGGTCGGTTTCCCAATCCGAATTCAAGGGGGCGTAACCCTAACCCTAATTTGGTTTTTCCCCCTATGGGATTTCCACATGTATTTCACCCGGAAGCATAGAGGGGGGTGGGTTCGAAAAGTCAACCCCCTCCTAACCATACCGATGGGCTAGGAATCCGTTGGCGAGGTTGGTTTCCCAATCCGAATTCAAGGGGGCGTAACCCTAACCCTAATTTGGTTTTTCCCCCTATGGGATTTCCCCATGTATTTCACCCGGAAGCATAGAGGGAGGTGGGTTCAAAAAGTCGCCCCCCTCCTAACCATACCGATGGGCTAGGAATCCATTGGCGAGGTCGGTTTCCCAATCCGAATTCAAGGGGGCGTAACCCTAACCCTAATTTGGTTTTTCCTCCTATGGGATTTCCCCATGTATCTAACCCGGAAGCATAGAGGGGGGTGGGTTCGAAAAGTCGACCCCCTCCTAACCAAACCGATGGGCTAGGAATCCGTTGGCGAGGTCGGCTTCCCAATCCGAATTCAAGGGGGCGTAAGCCTAACCCTAATTTGGTTTTCCCCCCTATGGGATTTCCCCATGTATTTCACCTGGAAGCGTAGAGGGGGGTGGGTTCGAAAAGTCAACCCCCTCCTAACCATACCGATGGGCTAGGAATCCGTTGGCGAGGTTGGTTTTCCAATCCGAATTCAAGGGGGCGTAACCCTAACCCTAATTTGGTTTTTCCCCCTATGGGATTTCCCCATGTATTTCACCCGGAAGCGTAGATGGGGGTGGGTTCGAAAAGTCAACCCCCTCCTAACCATACCGATGGGCTAGGAATCCATTGGCGAGGTCGGTTTTCCAATCCGAATTCAAGGGGGCGTAACCCTAACCCTAATTTGGTTTTTCCCCCTATGGGATTTCCCCATGTATTTCACCCGGAAGCATAGAGGGGGGTGGGTTCGAAAAGTCGAACCCCTCCTAACCATACCGATGGGCTAGGAATCCGTTGGCGAGGTCGGTTTTCCAATCCGAATTCAAGGGGGCGTAACCCTAACCCTAATTTGGTTTTTCCCCCTATGGGATTTCCCCATGTATTTCACGCGGAAGCATAGAGGGGGGTGGGTTCGAAAAGTCAACCCCCTCCTAACCATACCGATGGGCTAGGAATCCGTTGGCGACATCGGTTAACCAATCCGAATTCAAGGGGGCGTAACCCTAACCCTAATTTGGTTTTTCCCCCTATGGGATTTCCCCATGTATTTCACCTGGAAGCATAGAGGGGGGTGGGTTCGAAAAGTCAACCCCCTCCTAACCATACCGATGGGCTAGGAATCCGTTGGCGAGGTCGGTTTTCCAATCCGAATTCAAGGGGGCGTAACCCTAACCCTAATTTGGTTTTTCCCCCTATGGGATTTCCCCATGTATTTCACGCGGAAGCATAGAGGGGGGTGGGTTCGAAAAGTCAACCCCCTCCTAACCATACCGATGGGCTAGGAATCCATTGGCGAGGTCGGTTTCCCAATCCGAATTCAAGGGGGCGTAACCCTAACCCTAATTTGGTTTTTCCCCCTATGGGATTTCCCCATGTATTTCACCCGGAAACGTAGAGGGGGGTGGGTTCGAAAAGTCAACCCCCTCCTAACCATAACGATGGGCTAGGAATCCGTTGGCGAGGTCGGTTTTCCAATCCGAATTCAAGGGGGCGTAACCCTAACCCTAATTTTGTTTTTCCCCCTATGGGATTTCCCCATGTATTTCACCCTGAAGCATAGAGGGGGGTGGGTTCGAAAAGTCAAACCCCTCCTAACCATACCGATGGGCTAGGAATCCGTTGGCGAGGTTGGTTTCCCAATCCGAATTCAAGGGGGCGTAACCCTAACCCTAATTTGGTTTTTCCCCCTATGGGATTTCCCCATGTATTTCACCCGGAAGCATAGAGGGGGGTGGGTTCGAAAAGTCAACCCCCTCCTAACCATACCGATGGGCTAGGAATCCGTTAGCGAGGTCGGTTTCCCAATCCGAATTCAAGGGGGCGTAACCCTAACCCTAATTTGGTTTTTCCCCCTATGGGATTTCCCCATGTATTTAACCTGGAAGCATAGAGGGAGGTGGGTTCGAAAAGTCAACCCCTTCCTAACCATACCGATGGGCTAGGAATCCGTTGGCGAGGTCGGTTTCCCAATCCGAATTCAAGGGGGCGTAACCCTAACCCTAATTTGGTTTTTTCCCCTATGGGATTTCCCCATGTATTTCACCCGGAAGCATAGAGGGGTGTGGGTTCAAAAAGTCAACCCCCTCCTAACCATACCGATGGGCTAGGAATCCGTTGGCGAGGTCGGTTTCCCAATCCGAATTCAAGGGGGCGTAACCCTAACCCTAATTTGGTTTTTCCCCCTATGGGATTTCCCCATGTATTTCACCCGGAAGCGTTGAGGGGGTTGGGTTCGAAAAGTCAACCCCCTCCTAACCATAACGATGGGCTAGGAATCCGTTGGCGAGGTCGGTTTTCCAATCCGAATTCAAGGGGGCGTAACCCTAACCCTAATTTTGTTTTTCCCCCTATGGGATTTCCCCATGTATTTCACCCTGAAGCATAGAGGGGGGTGGGTTCGAAAAGTCAAACCCCTCCTAACCATACCGATGGGCTAGGAATCCGTTGGCGAGGTTGGTTTCCCAATCCGAATTCAAGGGGGCGTAACCCTAACCCTAATTTGGTTTTTCCCCCTATGGGATTTCCCCATGTATTTCACCCGGAAGCATAGAGGGGGGTGGGTTCGAAAAGTCAACCCCCTCCTAACCATACCGATGGGCTAGGAATCCGTTAGCGAGGTCGGTTTCCCAATCCGAATTCAAGGGGGCGTAACCCTAACCCTAATTTGGTTTTTCCCCCTATGGGATTTCCCCATGTATTTAACCTGGAAGCATAGAGGGAGGTGGGTTCGAAAAGTCAACCCCTTCCTAACCATACCGATGGGCTAGGAATCCGTTGGCGAGGTCGGTTTCCCAATCCGAATTCAAGGGGGCGTAACCCTAACCCTAATTTGGTTTTTTCCCCTATGGGATTTCCCCATGTATTTCACCCGGAAGCATAGAGGGGTGTGGGTTCAAAAAGTCAACCCCCTCCTAACCATACCGATGGGCTAGGAATCCGTTGGCGAGGTCGGTTTCCCAATCCGAATTCAAGGGGGCGTAACCCTAACCCTAATTTGGTTTTTCCCCCTATGGGATTTCCCCATGTATTTCACCCGGAAGCGTTGAGGAGGGTGGGTTCGAAAAGTCAACCCCCTCCTAACCATAACGATGGGCTAGGAATCCGTTGGCGAGGTCGGTTTTCCAATCCGAATTCAAGGGGGCGTAACCCTAACCCTAATTTGGTTTTTCCCCCTATGGGATTTCCCCATGTATTTCACCCTGAAGCATAGAGGGGGGTGGGTTCGAAAAGTCAAACCCCTCCTAACCATACCGATGGGCTAGGAATCCGTTGGCGAGGTTGGTTTCCCAATCCGAATTCAAGGGGGCGTAACCCTAACCCTAATTTGGTTTTTCCCCCTATGGGATTTCCCCATGTATTTCACCCGGAAGCATAGAGGGGGGTGGGTTCGAAAAGTCAACACCCTCCTAACCATACCGATGGGCTAGGAATCCGTTAGCGAGGTCGGTTTCCCAATCCGAATTCAAGGGGGCGTAACCCTAACCCTAATTTGGTTTTTCCCCCTATGGGATTTCCCCATGTATTTAACCTGGAAGCATAGAGGGAGGTGGGTTCGAAAAGTCAACCCCTTCCTAACCATACCGATGGGCTAGGAATCCGTTGGCGAGGTCGGTTTCCCAATCCGAATTCAAGGGGGCGTAACCCTAACCCTAATTTGGTTTTTTCCCCTATGGGATTTCCCCATGTATTTCACCCGGAAGCATAGAGGGGGGTGGGTTCGAAAAGTCAACCCCCTCCTAACCATACCGATGGGCTAGGAATCCGTTGGCGAGGTTGGTTTCCCAATCCGAATTCAAGGGGGCGTAACCCTAACACTAATTTGGTTTTTCCCCCTATGGGATTTCCCCATGTATTTCACCCGGAAGCATAGAGGGGGGTGGGTTCAAAAAGTCAACCCCCTCCTAACCATACCGATGGGCTAGGAATCCGTTGGCGAGGTCGGTTTCCCAATCCGAATTCAAGGGGGCGTAACCCTAACCCTAATTTGGTTTTTCCCCCTATGGGATTTCCCCATGTATTTCACCCGGAAGGATAGAGGGAGGTGGGTTCAAAAAGTCAACCCCCTCCTAACCATACCGATGGGCTAGGAATCCGTTGGCGAGGTCGGTTTCCCAATCCGAATTCAAGGGGGCGTAACCCTAACCCTAATTTGGTTTTTCCCCCTATGGGATTTCCCCATGTATTTCACCCGGAAGCGTAGAGGGGGGTGGGTTCATAAAGTCAACCCCCTCCTAACCATACCGATGGGCTAGGAATCCATTGGCGAGGTCGGTTTCCCAATCCGAATTCAAGGGGGCGTAACCCTAACCCTAATTTGGTTTTTCCTCCTATGGGATTTCCCCATGTATTTCACCCGGAAGCATAGAGGGGGGTGGGTTCGAAAAGTCGAACCCCTCCTAACCAAACCGATGGGCTAGGAATCCGTTGGCGAGGTCGGGTTCCCAATCTGAATTCAAGGGGGCGTAACCCTAATCCTAATTTGGTTTTTCCCCCTATGGGATTTCCCCATGTATTTCACGCGGAAGCATAGAGGGGGGTGGGTTCGAAAAGTCGACCCCCTCTTAACCATACCGATGGGCTAGGAATCCGTTGGCGACGTCGGTTTCCCAATCCGAATTCAAGGGGACGTAACCCTAACCCTAATTTGGTTTTTCCCCCTATGGGATTTCCACATGTATTTCACCCGGAAGCATAGAGGGGGGTGGGTTCGAAAAGTCGACCCCCTCCTAACCAAACCGATGGGCTAGGAATCCGTTGGCGAGGTCGGTTTCCCAATCCGAATTCAAGGGAGCGTAACCCTAACCCTAATTTGGTTTTCCCCCCTATGGGATTTCCCCATGTATTTCACGCGGAAGCATAGAGGGGGGGTTGGTTCGAAAAGTCAACCCCCTCCTAACCATACGGATGGGCTAGGAATCCGTTGGCGAGGTCGGTTTTCCAATCCGAATTCAAGGGGGCGTAACCCTAACCCTAATTTGGTTTTTCCTCCTATGGGATTTCCCCATGTATTTCACCCGGAAGCATAGAGGGGGGTGGGTTCGAAAAGTCGCCCCCCTCCTAACCATACCGATGGGCTAGGAATCCGTTGGCGAGGTCGGTTTCCCAATCCGAATTCAAGGGGGCGTAACCCTAACCCTAATTTGGTTTTCCCCCCTATGGGATTTCCCCATGTATTTCACCCGGAAGCATAGAGGGGGGTGGGTTCGAAAAGTCGCCCCCCTCCTAACCATACCGATGGGCTAGGAATCCGTTGGCGAGGTCGGTTTCCCAATCCGAATTCAAGGGGGCGTAACCCTAACCCTAATTTGGTTTTTCCCCCTATGGGATTTCCACATGTATTTCACCCGGAAGCATAGAGGGGGGTGGGTTCGAAAAGTCAACCCCCTCCTAACCATACCGATGGGCTAGGAATCCGTTGGCGAGGTTGGTTTCCCAATCCGAATTCAAGGGGGCGTAACCCTAACCCTAATTTGGTTTTTCCCCCTATGGGATTTCCCCATGTATTTCACCCGGAAGCATAGAGGGAGGTGGGTTCAAAAAGTCGCCCCCCTCCTAACCATACCGATGGGCTAGGAATCCATTGGCGAGGTCGGTTTCCCAATCCGAATTCAAGGGGGCGTAACCCTAACCCTAATTTGGTTTTTCCTCCTATGGGATTTCCCCATGTATTTCACCCGGAAGCATAGAGGGGGGTGGGTTCGAAAAGTCGCCCCCCTCCTAACCATACCGATGGGCTAGGAATCCGTTGGCGAGGTCGGCTTCCCAATCCGAATTCAAGGGGGCGTAACCCTAACCCTAATTTGGTTTTCCCCCCTATGGGATTTCCCCATGTATTTCACCCGGAAGCATAGAGGGGCGTTGGTTCGAAAAGTCGACCCCTTCCTAACCATACAGATGGGCTAGGAATCCGTTGGCTAGGTCGGTTTCCCAATCCGAATTCAAGGGGGCGTAACCCTAACCCTAATTTGGTTTTTCCCCCTATGGGATTTCCCCATGTATTTCACCCGGAAGCATAGAGGGGGGTGGGTTCGAAAAGTCGACCCCCTCCTAACCATACCGATGGGCTAGGAATCCGTTGGCGACGTCGGTTTCCCAATCCGAATTCAAGGGGGCGTAACCCTAACCCTAATTTGGTTTTTCCCCCTATGGGATTTCCCCATGTATTTCACGCGGAAGCATAGAGGGGGGTGGGTTCGAAAAGTCGACCCCCTCCTAACCATACCGATGGGCTAGGAATCCGTTGGCGAGGTCGGTTTCCCAATCCGAATTCAAGGGGGCGTAACCCTAACCCTAATTTGGTTTTTCCCCCTATGGGATTTCCCCATGTATTTAACCCGGAAGCATAGAGGGGGGTGGGTTCGAAAAGTCGAACCCCTCCTAACCAAACCGATGGGCTAGGAATCCGTTGGCGAGGTTGGTTTCCCAATCCGAATTCAAGGGGGCGTAACCCTAACCCTAATTTGGTTTTTCCCCCTATGGGATTTCCCCATGTATTTCACGCGGAAGCATAGAGGGGGGTGGGTTCGAAAAGTCGACCCCCTCCTAACCATACCGATGGGCTAGGAATCCGTTGGCGAGGTCGGTTTCCCAATCCGAATTCAAGGGGGCGTAACCCTAACCCTAATTTGGTTTTTCCCCCTATGGGATTTCCCCATTTATTTAACCCGGAAGCATAGAGGGGGGTGGGTTCGAAAAGTCGACCCCCTCCTAATCATACCGATGGGCTAGGAATCCGTTGGCGAGGTCGGTTTCCCAATCCGAATTCAAGGGGGCGTAACCCTAACCCTAATTTGGTTTTTCCCCCTATGGGATTTCCCCATGTATTTAACCCGGAAGCATAGAGGGGGGCGGGTTCGAAAAGTCGACCCCCTCCTAACCATACCGATGGGCTAGGAATCCGTTGGCGACGTCGGTTTCCCAATCCGAATTCAAGGGGGCGTAACCCTAACCCTAATTTGGTTTTTCCCCCTATGGGATTTCCCCATGTATTTAACCCGGAAGCATAGAGGGGGGTGGGTTCGAAAAGTCGAACCCCTCCTAACCAAACCGATGGGCTAGGAATCCGTTGGCGAGGTCGGTTTCCCAATCCGAATTCAAGGGGGCGTAACCCTAACCCTAATTTGGTTTTTCCCCCTATGGGATTTCCCCATGTATTTCACGCGTAAGCATAGAGGGGGGTGGGTTCGAAAAGTCGACCCCCTCTTAACCATACCGATGGGCTAGGAATCCGTTGGCGAGGTCGGTTTCCCAATCCGAATTCAAGGGGGCGTAACCCTAACCCTAATTTGGTTTACCCCCTATGGGATTTCCCCATGTATTTCACCTGGAAGCGTAGAGGGGAGTGGGTTCGAAAAGTCAACCCCCTCCTAACCATACCGATGGGCTAGGAATCCGTTGGCGAGGTCGGTTAACCAATCCGAATTCAAGGGGGCGTAACCCTAACCCTAATTTGGTTTTCCCCCCTATGGGATTTCCCCATGTATTTCACCTGGAAGCGTAGAGGGGGGTGGGTTCGAAAAGTCAACCCCCTCCTAACCATACCGATGGGCTAGGAATCCGTTGGCGAGGTCGGTTTCCCAATCCGAATTCAAGGGGGCGTAACCCTAACCCTAATTTGGTTTTTCCCCCTATGGGATTTCCCCATGTATTTCACCCGGAAGCATAGAGGGGGGTGGGTTCGAAAAGTCAACCCCCTCCTAACCATACCGATGGGCTAGGAATCCGTTGGCGAGGTTGGTTTCCCAATCCGAATTCAAGGGGGCGTAACCCTAACCCTAATTTGGTTTTTCCCCCTATGGGATTTCCCCATGTATTTCACCCGGAAGCGTAGAGGGAGGTGGGTTCAAAAAGTCAACCCCCTCCTAACCATACCGATGGGCTAGGAATCCGTTAGCGAGGTCGGTTTCCCAATCCGAATTCAAGGGGGCGTAACCCTAACCCTAATTTGGTTTTTCCCCCTATGGGATTTCCCCATGTATTTCACCTGGAAGCATAGAGGGAGGTGGGTTCGAAAAGTCAACCCCCTCCTAACCATACCGATGGGCTAGGAATCCGTTGGCGAGGTTGGTTTCCCAATCCGAATTCAAGGGGGCGTAACCCTAACCCTAATTTGGTTTTTCCCCCTATGGGATTTCCCCATGTATTTCACCCGGAAGCATAGAGGGAGGTGGGTTCGAAAAGTCAACCCCCTCCTAACCATACCGATGGGTTAGGAATCCGTTGGCAAGGTTGGTTTCCCAATCCGAATTCAAGGGGGCGTAACCCTAACCCTAATTTGGTTTTTCCCCCTATGGGATTTCCCCATGTATTTCACCCGGAAGCATAGAGGGAGGTGGGTTCAAAAAGTCAACCCCCTCCTAACCATACCGATGGGCTAGGAATCCGTTGGCGAGGTCGGTTTCCCAATCCGAATTCAAGGGGGCGTAACCCTAACCCTAATTTGGTTTTTCCCCCTATGGGATTTCCCCATGTATTTCACCTGGAAGCATAGAGGGAGGTGGGTTCGAAAAGTCAACCCCCTCCTAACCATACCGATGGGCTAGGAATCCGTTGGCGAGGTCGGTTTCCCAATCCGAATTCAAGGGGGCGTAACCCTAACCCTAATTTGGTTTTCCCCCCTATGGGATTTCCCCATGTATTTCACGCGGAAGCATAGAGGGGGGTGGATTCGAAAAGTCAACCCCCTCCTAATCATACCGATGGGCTAGGAATCCGTTGGCGACGTCGGTTTCCCAATCCGAATTCAAGGGGGCGTAACCCTAACCCTAATTTGGTTTTCCCCCCTATGGGATTTCCCCATGTATTTCACCTGGAAGCGTAGAGGGGGGTGGATTCGAAAAGTCAACCCCCTCCTAACCATACCGATGGGCTCGGAATCCGTTGGCGAGGTTGGTTTTCCAATCCGAATTCAAGGGGGCGTAACCCTAACCCTAATTTGGTTTTTCCCCCTATGGGATTTCCCCATGTATTTCACCCGGAAGCGTAGAGGGGGGTGGGTTCGAAAAGTCAACCCCCTCCTAACCATACCGATGGGCTAGGAATCCGTTGGCGAGGTCGGTTTTCCAATCCGAATTCAAGGGGGCGTAACCCTAACCCTAATTTGGTTTTTCCCCCTATGGGATTTCCCCATGTATTTCACCCGGAAGCATAGAGGGGGGTGGGTTCGAAAAGTCAACCCCCTCCTAACCATACCGATGGGCTAGGAATCCGTTGGCGAGGTCGGTTTTCCAATCCGAATTCAAGGGGGCGTAACCCTAACCCTAATTTGGTTTTCCCCCCTATGGGATTTCCCCATGTATTTCACGCGGAAGCATAGAGGGGGGTGGATTCGAAAAGTCAACCCCCTCCTAATCATACCGATGGGCTAGGAATCCGTTGGCGACGTCGGTTTCCCAATCCGAATTCAAGGGGGCGTAACCCTAACCCTAATTTGGTTTTTCCCCCTATGGGATTTCCCCATGTATTTCACCTGGAAGCGTAGAGGGGGGTGGGTTCGAAAAGTCAACCCCCTCCTAACCATACCGATGGGCTCGGAATCCGTTGGCGAGGTTGGTTTTCCAATCCGAATTCAAGGGGGCGTAACCCTAACCCTAATTTGGTTTTTCCCCCTATGGGATTTCCCCATGTATTTCACCCGGAAGCGTAGAGGGGGGTGGGTTCGAAAAGTCAACCCCCTCCTAACCATACCGATGGGCTAGGAATCCGTTGGCGAGGTCGGTTTTCCAATCCGAATTCAAGGGGGCGTAACCCTAACCCTAATTTGGTTTTTCCCCCTATGGGATTTCCCCATGTATTTCACCCGGAAGCATAGAGGGGGGTGGGTTCGAAAAGTCAACCCCCTCCTAACCATACCGATGGGCTAGGAATCCGTTGGCGAGGTCGGTTTTCCAATCCGAATTCAAGGGGGCGTAACTCTAACCCTAATTTGGTTTTTCCCCCTATGGGATTTCCACATGTATTTCACCCGGAAGCATAGAGGGGGGTGGGTTCGAAAAGTCAACCCCCTCCTAACCATACCGATGGGCTAGGAATCCGTTGGCGAGGTTGGTTTCCCAATCCGAATTCAAGGGGGCGTAACCCTAACCCTAATTTGGTTTTTCCCCCTATGGGATTTCTCCATGTATTTCACCCGGAAGCATAGAGGGGGGTGGGTTCGAAAAGTCAACCCCCTCCTAACCATACCGATGGGCTAGGAATCCGTTGGCGAGGTTGGTTTCCCAATCCGAATTCAAGGGGGCGTAACCCTAACCCTAATTTGGTTTTTCCCCCTATGGGATTTCCCCATGTATTTCACCCGGAAGCATAGAGGGGGGTGGGTTCAAAAAGTCAACCCCCTCCTAACCATACCGATGGGCTAGGAATCCGTTGGCGAGGTCGGTTTCCCTATCCGAATTCAAGGGGGCGTAACCCTAACCCTAATTTGGTTTTTCCCCCTATGGGATTTCCCCATGTATTTCACCCGGAAGGATAGAGGGAGGTGGGTTCAAAAAGTCAACCCCCTCCTAACCATACCGATGGGCTAGGAATCCGTTGGCGAGGTCGGTTTCCCAATCCGAATTCAAGGGGGCGTAACCCTAACCCTAATTTGGTTTTTCCCCCTATGGGATTTCCCCATGTATTTCACCCGGAAGCGTAGAGGGGGGTGGGTTCATAAAGTCAACCCCCTCCTAACCATACCGATGGGCTAGGAATCCATTGGCGAGGTCGGTTTCCCAATCCGAATTCAAGGGGGCGTAACCCTAACCCTAATTTGGTTTTTCCTCCTATGGGATTTCCCCATGTATTTCACCCGGAAGCATAGAGGGGGGTGGGTTCGAAAAGTCGCCCTCCTCCTAACCATACCGATGGGCTATAAATCCGTTGGGGAGGTCGGTTTCCCAATCCGAATTCAAGGGGGCATAACCCTAACCCTAATTTGGTTTTCCCCCCTATGGGATTTCCCCATGTATTTCACCCGGAAGCATAGAGGGGGGTGGGTTCGAAAAGTCGAACCCCTCCTAACCAAACCGATGGGCTAGGAATCCGTTGGCGAGGTCGGTTTCCCAATCTGAATTCAAGGGGGCGTAACCCTAATCCTAATTTGGTTTTTCCCCCTATGGGATTTCCCCATGTATTTCACGCGGAAGCATAGAGGGGGGTGGGTTCGAAAAGTCGACCCCCTCTTAACCATACCGATGGGCTAGGAATCCGTTGGCGAGGTTGGTTTCCCAATCCGAATTCAAGGGGACGTAACCCTAACCCTAATTTGGTTTTTCCCCCTATGGGATTTCCACATGTATTTCACCCGGAAGCATAGAGGGGGGTGGGTTCGAAAACTCGACCCCCTCCTAACCAAACCGATGGGCTAGGAATCCGTTGGCGAGGTCGGTTTCCCAATCCGAATTCAAGGGAGCGTAACCCTAACCCTAATTTGGTTTTCCCCCCTATGGGATTTCCCCATGTATTTCACGCGGAAGCATAGAGGGGGGGTTGGTTCGAAAAGTCAACCCCCTCCTAACCATACGGATGGGCTAGGAATCCGTTGGCGAGGTCGGTTTTCCAATCCGAATTCAAGGGGGCGTAACCCTAACCCTAATTTGGTTTTTCCCCCTATGGGATTTCCCCATGTATTTCACCCTGAAGCATAGAGGGGGGTGGGTTCGAAAAGTCAACCCCCTCCTAACCATATCGATGGGCTAGGAATCCGTTGGCGACGTCGGTTAACCAATCCGAATTCAAGGGGGCGTAACCCTAACCCTAATTTGGTTTTTCCCCCTATGGGATTTCCCCATGTATTTCACCTGGAAGCGTAGAGGGGGGTGGGTTCGAAAAGTCAACCCCCTCCTAACCATACCGATGGGCTAGGAATCCGTTGGCGAGGTCGGTTTCCCAATCCGAATTCAAGGGGGCGTAACCCTAACCCTAATTTGGTTTTTCCCCCTATGGGATTTCCCCATGTATTTCACCCGGAAGCATAGAGGGGGGTGGGTTCGAAAAGTCAACCCCCTCCTAACCATACCGATGGGCTAGGAATCCGTTGGCGAGGTTGGTTTCCCAATCTGAATTCAAGGGGGCGTAACCCTAACCCTAATTTGGTTTTTCCCCCTATGGGATTTCCCCATGTATTTCACCCGGAAGCATAGAGGGAGGTGGGTTCAAAAAGTCAACCCCCTCCTAACCATACCGATGGGCTAGGAATCCGTTAGCGAGGTCGGTTTCCCAATCCGAATTCAAGGGGGCGTAACCCTAACCCTAATTTGGTTTTTCCCCCTATGGGATTTCCCCATGTATTTCACCCGGAAGCATAGAGGGAGGTGGGTTCAAAAAGTCAACCCTCTCCTAACCATACCGATGGGCTAGGAATCCGTTGGTGAGGTCGGTTTCCCAATCCGAATTCAAGGGGGCGTAACCCTAACCCTAATTTGGTTTTCCCCCCTATGGGATTTCCCCATGTATTTCACCTGGAAGCATAGAGGGAGGTGGGTTCGAAAAGTCAACCCCCTCCTAACCATACCGATGGGCTAGGAATCCGTTGGCGAGGTCGGTTTCCCAATCCGAATTCAAGGGGGCGTAACCCTAACCCTAATTTGGTTTTTCCCCCTATCGGATTTCCCCATGTATTTCACCTGGAAGCGTAGAGGGGGGTGGGTTCGAAAAGTCAACCCCCTCCTAACCATACCGATGGCCTAGGAATCCGTTGGCGAGGTTGGTTTTCCAATCCGAATTCAAGGGGGCGTAACCCTAACCCTAATTTGGTTTTTCCCCCTATGGGATTTCCCCATGTATTTCACCCGGAAGCGTAGAGGGGGGTGGGTTCGAAAAGTCAACCCCCTCCTAACCATACCGATGGGCTAGGAATCCGTTGGCGAGGTCGGTTTTCCAATCCGAATTCAAGGGGGCGTAACCCTAACCCTAATTTGGTTTTTCCCCCTATGGGATTTCCCCATGTATTTCACCCGGAAGCATAGAGGGGGGTGGGTTCGAAAAGTCGACCCCCTCTTAACCATACCGATGGGCTAGGAATCCGTTGGCGACGTCGGTTTCCCAATCCGAATTCAAGGGGGCGTAACCCTAACCCTAATTTGGTTTTTCCCCCTATGGGATTTCCCCATGTATTTCACCTGGAAGCATAGAGGGGAGTGGGTTCGAAAAGTCAACCCCCTCCTAACCATACCAATGGGCTAGGAATCCGTTGGCGACGTCGGTTAACCAATCCGAATTCAAGGGGGCGTAACCCTAACCCTAATTTGGTTTTTCCCCCTATGGGATTTCCCCATGTATTTCACCTGGAAGCGTAGAGGGGGGTGGGTTCGAAAAGTCAACCCCCTCCTAACCATACCGATGGGCTAGGAATCCGTTGGCGAGGTCGGTTTCCCAATCCGAATTCAAGGGGGCGTAACCCTAACCCTAATTTGGTTTTTCCCCCTATGGGATTTCCCCATGTATTTTACCCGGAAGCATAGAGGGGGGTGGGTTCGAAAAGTCAACCCCCTCCTAACCATACCGATGGGCTAGGAATCCGTTGGCGAGGTTGGTTTCCCAATCCGAATTCAAGGGGGCGTAACCCTAACCCTAATTTGGTTTTTCCTCCTATGGGATTTCCCCATGTATTTCACCCGGAAGCATAGAGGGGGGTGGGTTCGAAAAGTCGCCCTCCTCCTAACCATACCGATGGGCTATAAATCCGTTGGGGAGGTCGGTTTCCCAATCCGAATTCAAGGGGGCGTAACCCTAACCCTAATTTGGTTTTCCCCCCTATGGGATTTCCCCATGTATTTCACCCGGAAGCATAGAGGGGGGTGGGTTCGAAAAGTCGAACCCCTCCTAACCAAACCGATGGGCTAGGAATCCGTTGGCGAGGTCGGTTTCCCAATCTGAATTCAAGGGGGCGTAACCCTAATCCTAATTTGGTTTTTCCCCCTATGGGATTTCCCCATGTATTTCACGCGGAAGCATAGAGGGGGGTGGGTTCGAAAAGTCGACCCCCTCTTAACCATACCGATGGGCTAGGAATCCGTTGGCGAGGTTGGTTTCCCAATCCGAATTCAAGGGGACGTAACCCTAACCCTAATTTGGTTTTTCCCCCTATGGGATTTCCACATGTATTTCACCCGGAAGCATAGAGGGGGGTGGGTTCGAAAAGTCGACCCCCTCCTAACCAAACCGATGGGCTAGGAATCCGTTGGCGAGGTCGGTTTCCCAATCCGAATTCAAGGGAGCGTAACCCTAACCCTAATTTGGTTTTCCCCCCTATGGGATTTCCCCATGTATTTCACGCGGAAGCATAGAGGGGGGGTTGGTTCGAAAAGTCAACCCCCTCCTAACCATACGGATGGGCTAGGAATCCGTTGGCGAGGTCGGTTTTCCAATCCGAATTCAAGGGGGCGTAACCCTAACCCTAATTTGGTTTTTCCCCCTATGGGATTTCCCCATGTATTTCACCCTGAAGCATAGAGGGGGGTGGGTTCGAAAAGTCAACCCCCTCCTAACCATATCGATGGGCTAGGAATCCGTTGGCGACGTCGGTTAACCAATCCGAATTCAAGGGGGCGTAACCCTAACCCTAATTTGGTTTTTCCCCCTATGGGATTTCCCCATGTATTTCACCTGGAAGCGTAGAGGGGGGTGGGTTCGAAAAGTCAACCCCCTCCTAACCATACCGATGGGCTAGGAATCCGTTGGCGAGGTCGGTTTCCCAATCCGAATTCAAGGGGGCGTAACCCTAACCCTAATTTGGTTTTTCCCCCTATGGGATTTCCCCATGTATTTCACCCGGAAGCATAGAGGGGGGTGGGTTCGAAAAGTCAACCCCCTCCTAACCATACCGATGGGCTAGGAATCCGTTGGCGAGGTTGGTTTCCCAATCTGAATTCAAGGGGGCGTAACCCTAACCCTAATTTGGTTTTTCCCCCTATGGGATTTCCCCATGTATTTCACCCGGAAGCATAGAGGGAGGTGGGTTCAAAAAGTCAACCCCCTCCTAACCATACCGATGGGCTAGGAATCCGTTAGCGAGGTCGGTTTCCCAATCCGAATTCAAGGGGGCGTAACCCTAACCCTAATTTGGTTTTTCCCCCTATGGGATTTCCCCATGTATTTCACCCGGAAGCATAGAGGGAGGTGGGTTCAAAAAGTCAACCCTCTCCTAACCATACCGATGGGCTAGGAATCCGTTGGTGAGGTCGGTTTCCCAATCCGAATTCAAGGGGGCGTAACCCTAACCCTAATTTGGTTTTCCCCCCTATGGGATTTCCCCATGTATTTCACCTGGAAGCATAGAGGGAGGTGGGTTCGAAAAGTCAACCCCCTCCTAACCATACCGATGGGCTAGGAATCCGTTGGCGAGGTCGGTTTCCCAATCCGAATTCAAGGGGGCGTAACCCTAACCCTAATTTGGTTTTTCCCCCTATCGGATTTCCCCATGTATTTCACCTGGAAGCGTAGAGGGGGGTGGGTTCGAAAAGTCAACCCCCTCCTAACCATACCGATGGCCTAGGAATCCGTTGGCGAGGTTGGTTTTCCAATCCGAATTCAAGGGGGCGTAACCCTAACCCTAATTTGGTTTTTCCCCCTATGGGATTTCCCCATGTATTTCACCCGGAAGCGTAGAGGGGGGTGGGTTCGAAAAGTCAACCCCCTCCTAACCATACCGATGGGCTAGGAATCCGTTGGCGAGGTCGGTTTTCCAATCCGAATTCAAGGGGGCGTAACCCTAACCCTAATTTGGTTTTTCCCCCTATGGGATTTCCCCATGTATTTCACCCGGAAGCATAGAGGGGGGTGGGTTCGAAAAGTCGACCCCCTCTTAACCATACCGATGGGCTAGGAATCCGTTGGCGACGTCGGTTTCCCAATCCGAATTCAAGGGGGCGTAACCCTAACCCTAATTTGGTTTTTCCCCCTATGGGATTTCCCCATGTATTTCACCTGGAAGCATAGAGGGGAGTGGGTTCGAAAAGTCAACCCCCTCCTAACCATACCAATGGGCTAGGAATCCGTTGGCGACGTCGGTTAACCAATCCGAATTCAAGGGGGCGTAACCCTAACCCTAATTTGGTTTTTCCCCCTATGGGATTTCCCCATGTATTTCACCTGGAAGCGTAGAGGGGGGTGGGTTCGAAAAGTCAACCCCCTCCTAACCATACCGATGGGCTAGGAATCCGTTGGCGAGGTCGGTTTCCCAATCCGAATTCAAGGGGGCGTAACCCTAACCCTAATTTGGTTTTTCCCCCTATGGGATTTCCCCATGTATTTTACCCGGAAGCATAGAGGGGGGTGGGTTCGAAAAGTCAACCCCCTCCTAACCATACCGATGGGCTAGGAATCCGTTGGCGAGGTTGGTTTCCCAATCCGAATTCAAGGGGGCGTAACCCTAACCCTAATTTGGTTTTTCCCCCTATGGGATTTCCCCATGTATTTCACCCGGAAGCATAGAGGGAGGTGGGTTCAAAAAGTCAACCCCCTCCTAACCATACCGATGGGCTAGGAATCCGTTAGCGAGGTCGGTTTCCCAATCCGAATTCAAGGGGGCGTAACCCTAACCCTAATTTGGTTTTTCCCCCTATGGGATTTCCCCATGTATTTCACCTGGAAGCATAGAGGGAGGTGGGTTCGAAAAGTCAACCCCCTCCTAACCATACCGATGGGCTAGGAATCCGTTGGCGAGGTCGGTTTTCCAATCCGAATTCAAGGGGGCGTAACCCTAACCCTAATTTGGTTTTTCCCCCTATGGGATTTCCCCATGTATTTCACCTGGAAGCGTAGAGGAGGGTGGGTTCGAAAAGTCAACCCCCTCCTAACCATACCGATGGGCTAGGAATCCGTTGGCGAGGTCGGTTTCCCAATCCGAATTCAAGGGGGCGTAACCCTAACCCTAATTTGGTTTTTCCCCCTATGGGATTTCCCCATGTATTTCACCCGGAAGCATAGAGGGGGGTGGGTTCGAAAAGTCAACCCCCTCCTAACCATACCGATGGGCTAGGAATCCGTTGGCGAGGTTGGTTTCCCAATCCGAATTCAAGGGGGCGTAACCCTAACCCTAATTTGGTTTTTCCCCCTATGGGATTTCCCCATGTATTTCACCCGGAAGCATAGAGGGAGGTGGGTTCGAAAAGTCAACCCCCTCCTAACCATACCGATGGGCTAGGAATCCGTTGGCGAGGTTGGTTTCCCAATCCGAATTCAAGGGGGCGTAACCCTAACCCTAATTTGGTTTTTCCCCCTATGGGATTTCCCCATGTATTTCACCCGGAAGCATAGAGGGAGGTGGGTTCAAAAAGTCAACCCCCTCCTAACCATACCGATGGGCTAGGAATCCGTTGGCGAGGTCGGTTTTCCAATCCGAATTCAAGGGGGCGTAACCCTAACCCTAATTTGGTTTTTCCCCCTATGGGATTTCCCCATGTATTTCACCCGGAAGCATAGAGGGGGGTGGGTTCGAAAAGTCAACCCCCTCCTAACCATACCGATGGGCTAGGAATCCGTTGGCGAGGTCGGTTTTCCAATCCGAATTCAAGGGGGCGTAACTCTAACCCTAATTTGGTTTTTCCCCCTATGGGATTTCCACATGTATTTCACCCGGAAGCATAGAGGGGGGTGGGTTCAAAAAGTCAACCCCCTCCTAACCATACCGATGGGCTAGGAATCCGTTGGCGAGGTCGGTTTCCCAATCCGAATTCAAGGGGGCGTAACCCTAACCCTAATTTGGTTTTTCCCCCTATGGGATTTCCCCATGTATTTCACCCGGAAGCGTAGAGGGGGGTGGGTTCATAAAGTCAACCCCCTCCTAACCATACCGATGGGCTAGGAATCCATTGGCGAGGTCTGTTTCCCAATCCGAATTCAAGGGGGCGTAACCCTAACCCTAATTTGGTTTTTCCTCCTATGGGATTTCCCCATGTATTTCACCCGGAAGCATAGAGGGGGGTGGGTTCGAAAAGTCGCCCCCCTCCTAACCATACCGATGGGCTATAAATCCGTTGGCGAGGTCGGTTTCCCAATCCGAATTCAAGGGGGCGTAACCCTAACCCTAATTTGGTTTTCCCCCCTATGGGATTTCCCCATGTATTTCACCCGGAAGCATAGAGGGGGGTGGGTTCGAAAAGTCGAACCCCTCCTAACCAAACCGATGGGCTAGGAATCCGTTGGCGACGTCGGTTTCCCAATCCGAATTCAAGGGGACGTAACCCTAACCCTAATTTGGTTTTTCCCCCTATGGGATTTCCACATGTATTTCACCCGGAAGCATAGAGGGGGGTGGGTTCGAAAAGTCGACCCCCTCCTAACCAAACCGATGGGCTAGGAATCCGTTGGCGAGGTCGGTTTCCCAATCCGAATTCAAGGGAGCGTAACCCTAACCCTAATTTGGTTTTCCCCCCTATGGGATTTCCCCATGTATTTCACGCGGAAGCATAGAGGGGGGGTTGGTTCGAAAAGTCAACCCCCTCCTAACCATACGGATGGGCTAGGAATCCGTTGGCGAGGTCGGTTTTCCAATCCGAATTCAAGGGGGCGTAACCCTAACCCTAATTTGGTTTTTCCCCCTATGGGATTTCCCCATGTATTTCACCCTGAAGCATAGAGGGGGGTGGGTTCGAAAAGTCAACCCCCTCCTAACCATATCGATGGGCTAGGAATCCGTTGGCGAGGTCGGTTTCCCAATCCGAATTCAAGGGGGCGTAACCCTAACCCTAATTTGGTTTTTCCCCCTATGGGATTTCCCCATGTATTTCACCCGGAAGCGTTGAGGGGAGTGGGTTCGAAAAGTCGACCTCTTCCTAACCATACCGATGGGCTATGAATCCGTTGGCGAGGTCGGTTTCCCAATCTGAATTCAAGGGGGCGTAACCCTAACCCTAATTTGGTTTTTCCCCCTATGGGATTTCCCCATGTATTTCACCCGGAAGCATAGAGGGGGGTGGGTTCGAAAAGTCGACCCCCTCCTAACCATACCGATGGGCTAGGAATCCGTTGGCGATGTCGGTTTCCCAATCCGAATTCAAGGGGCCGTAACCCTAACCCTAATTTGGTTTTTCCCCCTATGGGATTTCCCCATGTATCTAACCCGGAAGCATAGAGGGGGGTGGGTTCGAAAAGTCGACCCCCTCCTAACCAAACCGATGGGCTAGGAATCCGTTGGCGAGGTCGGTTTCCCAATCCGAATTCAAGGGGGCGTAAGCCTAACCCTAATTTGGTTTTCCCCCCTATGGGATTTCCCCATGTATTTCACCTGGAAGCGTAGAGGGGGGTGGGTTCGAAAAGTCAACCCCCTCCTAACCATACCGATGGGCTAGGAATCCGTTGGCGAGGTTGGTTTTCCAATCCGAATTCAAGGGGGCGTAACCCTAACCCTAATTTGGTTTTTCCCCCTATGGGATTTCCCCATGTATTTCACCCGGAAGCGTAGATGGGGGTGGGTTCGAAAAGTCAACCCCCTCCTAACCATACCGATGGGCTAGGAATCCATTGGCGAGGTCGGTTTTCCAATCCGAATTCAAGGGGGCGTAACCCTAACCCTAATTTGGTTTTTCCCCCTATGGGATTTCCCCATGTATTTCACCCGGAAGCATAGAGGGGGGTGGGTTCGAAAAGTCGAACCCCTCCTAACCATACCGATGGGCTAGGAATCCGTTGGCGAGGTCGGTTTTCCAATCCGAATTCAAGGGGGCGTAACCCTAACCCTAATTTGGTTTTTCCCCCTATGGGATTTCCCCATGTATTTCACGCGGAAGCATAGAGGGGGGTGGGTTCGAAAAGTCAACCCCCTCCTAACCATACCGATGGGCTAGGAATCCGTTGGCGACGTCGGTTAACCAATCCGAATTCAAGGGGGCGTAACCCTAACCCTAATTTGGTTTTTCCCCCTATGGGATTTCCCCATGTATTTCACCTGGAAGCATAGAGGGGGGTGGGTTCGAAAAGTCAACCCCCTCCTAACCATACCGATGGGCTAGGAATCCGTTGGCGAGGTCGGTTTTCCAATCCGAATTCAAGGGGGCGTAACCCTAACCCTAATTTGGTTTTTCCCCCTATGGGATTTCCCCATGTATTTCACCCGGAAGCATAGAGGGGGGTGGGTTCGAAAAGTCAACCCCCTCCTAACCATACCGATGGGCTAGGAATCCGTTGGCGAGGTCGGTTTCCCAATCCGAATTCAAGGGGGCGTAACCCTAACCCTAATTTGGTTTTTCCCCCTATGGGATTTCCCCATGTATTTCACCCGGAAACGTAGAGGGGGGTCGGTTCGAAATGTCGACCCCCTCCTAACCATACCGATGGGCTAGGAATCCGTTGGCGAGGTCGGTTTCCCAATCCGAATTCAAGGGGGCGTAACCCTAACCCTAATTTGGTTTTTCCCCCTATGGGATTTCCCCATGTATTTCACCTGGAAGCATAGAGGGAGGTGGGTTCGAAAAGTCAACCCCCTCCTAACCATACCGATGGGCTAGGAATCCGTTGGCGAGGTCGGTTTCCCAATCCGAATTCAAGGGGGCGTAACCCTAACCCTAATTTGGTTTTTCCCCCTATGGGATTTCCCCATGTATTTCACCTGGAAGCATAGAGGGGGGTGGGTTCGAAAAGTCAACCCCCTCCTAACCATACCGATGGGCTAGGAATCCGTTGGCGAGGTCGGTTTTCCAATCCGAATTCAAGGGGGCGTAACCCTAACCCTAATTTGGTTTTCCCCCCTATGGCATTTCCCCATGTATTTCACGTGGAAGCATAGAGGGGGGTGGGTTCGAAAAGTCAACCCCCTCCTAATCATACCGATGGGCTAGGAATCCGTTGGCGACGTCGGTTTCCCAATCCGAATTCAAGGGGGCGTAACCCTAACCCTAATTTGGTTTTTCCCCCTATGGGATTTCCCCATGTATTTCACCTGGAAGCGTAGAGGGGGGTGGGTTCGAAAAGTCAACCCCCTCCTAACCATACCGATGGGCTAGGAATCCGTTGACGAGGTTGGTTTTCCAATCCGAATTCAAGGGGGCGTAACCCTAACCCTAATTTGGTTTTTCCCCCTATGGGATTTCCCCATGTATTTCACCCGGAAGCGTAGAGGGGGGTGGGTTCGAAAAGTCAACCCCCTCCTAACCATACCGATGGGCTAGGAATCCGTTGGCGAGGTCGGTTTTCCAATCCGAATTCAAGGGGGCGTAACCCTAACCCTAATTTGGTTTTCCCCCCTATGGGATTTCCCCATGTATTTCACCCGGAAGCATAGAGGGGGGTGGGTTCGAAAAGTCAACCCCCTCCTAACCATACCGATGGGCTAGGAATCCGTTGGCGAGTTCGGTTTTCCAATCCGAATTCAAGGGGGCGTAACCCTAACCCTAATTTGGTTTTCCCCCCTATGGGATTTCCCCATGTATTTCACGCGGAAGCATAGAGGGGGGTGGGTTCGAAAAGTCGACCCCCTCCTAACCATACCGATGGGCTAGGAATCCGTTGGCGACGTCGGTTTCCCAATCCGAATTCAAGGGGGCGTAACCCTAACCCTAATTTGGTTTTTCCCCCTATGGGATTTCCCCATGTATTTCACCCGGAAGCATAGAGGGGGGTGGGTTCGAAAAGTCAACCCCCTCCTAACCATACCGATGGGCTAGGAATCCGTTGGCGAGGTTGGTTTCCCAATCCGAATTCAAGGGGGCGTAACCCTAACCCTAATTTGGTTTTTCCCCCTATGGGATTTCTTCATGTATTTCACCCGGAAGCATAGAGGGGGGTGGGTTCGAAAAGTCAACCCCCTCCTAACCATACCGATGGGCTAGGAATCCGTTGGCGAGGTTGGTTTCCCAATGCGAATTCAAGGGGGCGTAACCCTAACCCTAATTTGGTTTTTCCCCCTATGGGATTTCTCCATGTATTTCACCCGGAAGCATAGAGGGGGGTGGGTTCGAAAAGTCAACCCCCTCCTAACCATACCGATGGGCTAGGAATCCGTTGGCGAGGTTGGTTTCCCAATCCGAATTCAAGGGGGCGTAACCCTAACCCTAATTTGGTTTTTCCCCCTATGGGATTTCCCCATGTATTTCACCCGGAAGCATAGAGGGAGGTGGGTTCAAAAAGTCAACCCCCTCCTAA
Source organism: Rhabdophis nuchalis (assembly GCA_039707465.1). NCBI lineage: Eukaryota > Metazoa > Chordata > Lepidosauria > Squamata > Natricidae > Rhabdophis > Rhabdophis nuchalis. The sequence continues at coordinate 3,750,315 of CM077654.1, forward strand.
CCATACCGATGGGCTAGGAATCCGTTGGCGAGGTCGGTTTCCCAATCCGAATTCAAGGTGGCGTAACCCTAACCCTAATTTGGTTTTCCCCCCTATGGGATTTCCCCATGTATTTCACCCGGAAGCATAGAGGGGCGTTGGTTCGAAAAGTCGACCCCTTCCTAACCATACAGATGGGCTAGGAATCCGTTGGCGAGGTCGGTTTCCCAATCCGAATTCAAGGGGGCGTAACCCTAACCCTAATTTGGTTTTTCCCCCTATGGGATTTCCCCATGTATTTCACCCGGAAGCATAGAGGGAGGTGGGTTCGAAAAGTCGACCCCCTCCTAACCATACCGATGGGCTAGGAATCCGTTGGCGACGTCGGTTTCCCAATCCGAATTCAAGGGGGCGTAACCCTAACCCTAATTTGGTTTTTCCCCCTATGGGATTTCCCCATGTATTTCATGCGGAAGCATAGAGGGGGGTGGGTTCGAAAAGTCGACCCCCTCCTAACCATACCGATGGGCTAGGAATCCGTTGGCGAGGTCGGTTTCCCAATCCGAATTCAAGGGGGCGTAACCCTAACCCTAATTTGGTTTTTCCCCCTATGGGATTTCCCCATGTATTTAACCCGGAAGCATAGAGGGGGGTGGGTTCGAAAAGTCGAACCCCTCCTAACCAAACCGATGGGCTAGGAATCCGTTGGCGAGGTCGGTTTCCCAATCCGAATTCAAGGGGGCGTAACCCTAACCCTAATTTGGTTTTTCCCCCTATGGGATTTCCCCATGTATTTCACGCGGAAGCATAGAGGGGGGTGGGTTCGAAAAGTCGACCCCCTCTTAACCATACCGATGGGCTAGGAATCCGTTGGCGACGTCGGTTTCCCAATCCGAATTCAAGGGGACGTAACCCTAACCCTAATTTGGTTTTTCCCCCTATGGGATTTCCCCATGTATTTAACCCGGAAGCATAGAGGGGGGTGGGTTCGAAAAGTCGACCCCCTCCTAACCAAACCGATGGGCTAGGAATCCGTTGGCGAGGTCGGTTTCCCAATCCGAATTCAAGGGAGCGTAACCCTAACCCTAATTTGGTTTTCCCCCCTATGGGATTTCCCCGTGTATTTCACCTGGAAGCGTAGAGGGGGGTGGGTTCGAAAAGTCAACCCCCTCCTAACCATACCAATGGGCTAGGAATCCGTTGGCGAGGTTGGTTTTCCAATCCGAATTCAAGGGGGCGTAACCCTAACCCTAATTTGGTTTTCCCCCCTATGGGATTTCCCCATGTATTTCACGCGGAAGCATAGAGGGGGGTGGGTTCGAAAAGTCGACCCCCTCCTAACCATACCGATGGGCTAGGAATCCGTTGGCGACGTCGGTTTCCCAATCCGAATTCAAGGGGGCGTAACCCTAACCCTAATTTGGTTTTTCCCCCTATGGGATTTCCCCATGTATTTCACCTGGAAGCGTAGAGGGGAGTGGGTTCGAAAAGTCAACCCCCTCCTAACCATACCGATGGGCTAGGAATCCGTTGGCGACGTCGGTTAACCAATCCGAATTCAAGGGGGCGTAACCCTAACCCTAATTTGGTTTTTCCCCCTATGGGATTTCCCCATGTATTTCACCTGGAAGCGTAGAGGGGGGTGGGTTCGAAAAGTCAACCCCCTCCTAACCATACCGATGGGCTAGGAATCCGTTGGCGAGGTCGGTTTCCCAATCCGAATTCAAGGGGGCGTAACCCTAACCCTAATTTGGTTTTTCCCCCTATGGGATTTCCCCATGTATTTCACCCGGAAGCATAGAGGGGGGTGGGTTCGAAAAGTCAACCCCCTCCTAACCATACCGATGGGCTAGGAATCCGTTGGCGAGGTAGGTTTCCCAATCCGAATTCAAGGGGGCGTAACCCTAACCCTAATTTGGTTTTTCCCCCTATGGGATTTCCCCATGTATTTCACCTGGAAGCATAGAGGGAGGTGGGTTCGAAAAGTCAACCCCCTCCTAACCATACCGATGGGCTAGGAATCCGTTAGCGAGGTCGGTTTCCCAATCCGAATTCAAGGGGGCGTAACCCTAACCCTAATTTGGTTTTTCCCCCTATGGGATTTCCCCATGTATTTCACCTGGAAGCATAGAGGGGGGTGGGTTCGAAAAGTCAACCCCCTCCTAACCATACCGATGGGCTAGGAATCCGTTGGCGAGGTCGGTTTTCCAATCCGAATTCAAGGGGGCGTAACCCTAACCCTAATTTGGTTTTCCCCCCTATGGGATTTCCCCATGTATTTCACGCGGAAGCATAGAGGGGGGTGGGTTCGAAAAGTCAACCCCCTCCTAACCATACCGATGGGCTAGGAATCCGTTGGCGACGTCGGTTTCCCAATCCGAATTCAAGGGGGCGTAACCCTAACCCTAATTTGGTTTTCCCCCCTATGGGATTTCCCCATGTATTTCACCCGGAAGCATAGAGGGGGGTGGGTTCGAAAAGTCGACCCCCTCCTAACCATACCGATGGGCTAGGAATCCGTTGGCGACGTCGGTTTCCCAATCCGAATTCAAGGGGCCGTAACCCTAACCCTAATTTGGTTTTTCCCCCTATGGGATTTCCCCATGTATTTAACCCGGAAGCATAGAGGGGGGTGGGTTCGAAAAGTCGACCCCCTCCTAACCAAACCGATGGGCTAGGAATCCGTTGGCGAGGTCGGTTTCCCAATCCGAATTCAAGGGGGCGTAACCCTAACCCTAATTTGGTTTTTCCCCCTATGGGATTTCCCCATGTATTTCACGCGGAAGCATAGAGGGGGGTGGGTTCGAAAAGTCGACCCCCTCCTAACCAAACCGATGGGCTAGGAATCCGTTGGCGAGGTCGGTTTCCCAATCCGAATTCAAGGGGGCGTAAGCCTAACCCTAATTTGGTTTTCCCCCCTATGGGATTTCCCCATGTATTTCACCTGGAAGCGTAGAGGGGGGTGGGTTCGAAAAGTCAACCCCCTCCTAACCATACCGATGGGCTAGGAATCCATTGGCGAGGTTGGTTTTCCAATCCGAATTCAAGGGGGCGTAACCCTAACCCTAATTTGGTTTTTCCCCCTATGGGATTTCCCCATGTATTTCACCCGGAAGCGTAGAGGGGGGTGGGTTCGAAAAGTCAACCCCCTCCTAACCATACCGATGGGCTAGGAATCCATTGGCGAGGTCGGTTTTCCAATCCGAATTCAAGGGGGCGTAACCCTAACCCTAATTTGGTTTTTCCCCCTATGGGATTTCCCCATGTATTTCACCCGGAAGCATAGAGGGGGGTGGGTTCGAAAAGTCGAACCCCTCCTAACCATACCGATGGGCTAGGAATCCGTTGGCGAGGTCGGTTTTCCAATCCGAATTCAAGGGGGCGTAACCCTAACCCTAATTTGGTTTTTCCCCCTATGGGATTTCCCCATGTATTTCACGCGGAAGCATAGAGGGGGGTGGGTTCGAAAAGTCAACCCCCTCCTAACCATACCGATGGGCTAGGAATCCGTTGGCGACGTCGGTTAACCAATCCGAATTCAAGGGGGCGTAACCCTAACCCTAATTTGGTTTTTCCCCCTATGGGATTTCCCCATGTATTTCACCTGGAAGCATAGAGGGGGGTGGGTTCGAAAAGTCGACCCCCTCCTAACCAAACCGATGGGCTAGGAATCCGTTGGCGAGGTCGGTTTCCCAATCCGAATTCAAGGGGGCGTAAGCCTAACCCTAATTTGGTTTTTCCCCCTATGGGATTTCCCCATGTATTTCACCTGGAAGCGTAGAGGGGGGTGGGTTCGAAAAGTCAACCCCCTCCTAACCATACCGATGGGCTAGGAATCCATTGGCGAGGTTGGTTTTCCAATCCGAATTCAAGGGGGCGTAACCCTAACCCTAATTTGGTTTTTCCCCCTATGGGATTTCCCCATGTATTTCACCCGGAAGCGTAGAGGGGGGTGGGTTCGAAAAGTCAACCCCCTCCTAACCATACCGATGGGCTAGGAATCCATTGGCGAGGTCGGTTTTCCAATCCGAATTCAAGGGGGCGTAACCCTAACCCTAATTTGGTTTTTCCCCCTATGGGATTTCCCCATGTATTTCACCCGGAAGCATAGAGGGGGGTGGGTTCGAAAAGTCGAACCCCTCCTAACCATACCGATGGGCTAGGAATCCGTTGGCGAGGTCGGTTTTCCAATCCGAATTCAAGGGGGCGTAACCCTAACCCTAATTTGGTTTTTCCCCCTATGGGATTTCCCCATGTATTTCACGCGGAAGCATAGAGGGGGGTGGGTTCGAAAAGTCAACCCCCTCCTAACCATACCGATGGGCTAGGAATCCGTTGGCGACGTCGGTTAACCAATCCGAATTCAAGGGGGCGTAACCCTAACCCTAATTTGGTTTTTCCCCCTATGGGATTTCCCCATGTATTTCACCTGGAAGCATAGAGGGGGGTGGGTTCGAAAAGTCAACCCCCTCCTAACCATACCGATGGGCTAGGAATCCGTTGGCGAGGTCGGTTTTCCAATCCGAATTCAAGGGGGCGTAACCCTAACCCTAATTTGGTTTTTCCCCCTATGGGATTTCCCCATGTATTTCACCCGGAAGCATAGAGGGGGGTGGGTTCGAAAAGTCAACCCCCTCCTAACCATACCGATGGGCTAGGAATCCGTTGGCGAGGTTAGTTTTCCAATCCGAATTCAAGGGGGCGTAACCCTAACCCTAATTTGGTTTTTCCCCCTATGGGATTTCCCCATGTATTTCACCCGGAAGCGTAGAGGGGGGTCGGTTCGAAATGTCGACCCCCTCCTAACCATACCGATGGGCTAGGAATCCATTGACGAGGTCGGTTTCCCAATCCGAATTCAAGGGGGCGTAACCCTAACCCTAATTTGGTTTTTCCCCCTATGGGATTTCACCCGGAAGCATAGAGGGGGGTGGGTTCGAAAAGTCAACCCCCTCCTAACCATACCGATGGGCTAGGAATCCGTTGGCGAGGTCGGTTTCCCAATCCGAATTCAAGAGGGCGTAACCCTAACCCTAATTTGGTTTTTCCCCCTATGGGATTTCCCCATGTATTTCACCCGGAAGCGTAGAGGGGGGTCGGTTCGAAATGTCGACCCCCTCCTAACCATACCGATGGGCTAGGAATCCATTGACGAGGTCGGTTTCCCAATCCGAATTCAAGGGGGCGTAACCCTAACCCTAATTTGGTTTTTCCCCCATGGGATTTCCCCATGTATTTCACGCGGAAGCATAGAGGGGGGTGGGTTCGAAAAGTCAACCCCCTCCTAACCATACCGATGGGCTAGGAATCCGTTGGCGAGGTCGGTTTCCCAATCCGAATTCAAGGGGGCGTAACCCTAACCCTAATTTGGTTTTTCCCCCTATGGGATTTCCCCACGTATTTCACCCGGAAGCGTTGAGGGGGGTGGGTTCGAAAAGTCAACCCCCTCCTAACCATAACGATGGGCTAGGAATCCGTTGGCGAGGTCGGTTTTCCAATCCGAATTCAAGGGGGCGTAACCCTAACCCTAATTTGGTTTTTCCCCCTATGGGATTTCCCCATGTATTTCACCCTGAAGCATAGAGGGGGGTGGGTTCGAAAAGTCAAACCCCTCCTAACCATACCGATGGGCTAGGAATCCGTTGGCGAGGTCGGTTTTCCAATCCGAATTCAAGGGGGCGTAACCCTAACCCTAATTTGGTTTTTCCCCCTATGGGATTTCCCCATGTATTTCACCCGGAAGCGTTGAGGGGGGTGGGTTCGAAAAGTCAACCCCCTCCTAACCATAACGATGGGCTAGGAATCCGTTGGCGAGGTCGGTTTTCCAATCCGAATTCAAGGGGGCGTAACCCTAACCCTAATTTGGTTTTTCCCCCTATGGGATTTCCCCATGTATTTCACCCGGAAGCGTTGAGGGGGGTGGGTTCGAAAAGTCAACCCCCTCCTAACCATAACGATGGGCTAGGAATCCGTTGGCGAGGTCGGTTTTCAAATCCGAATTCAAGGGGGCGTAACCGTAACCCTAATTTGGTTTTTCCCCCTATGGGATTTCCCCATGTATTTCACCCGGAAGCATAGAGGGGGGTGGGTTCGAAAAGTCGGCCCCCTCCTAACCATTCCGATGGGCTGGGAATCCGTTGGCGAGGTCGGTTTTCCATTTCGAACTCAAAGGGGGGCTAACCCTAATTATTTTACCTTCATTTGGGATAGTTCCCATCTTTCCTGATAATTTGGTTCACTGCCTCACCTTAGGGTTGCAGGTTGGGGTTCCGATTGATGTTGGAATTGAGGCTTTCTTTGGCGTCCGGGAATCCAACCTTCTTTCTTTCTTTCTACAGGACGCCCCTGCAGTGTTGACCTTCGCCATCGACAGCGTCGAGAAGAAAATCCTCCTGTCCACCATGAAGGGGGCTTGCTCCGAAGAGCAGGTGAGGTTGACGGCCGATGGCTATGGCGTGTCCGAATCTGGCAATTTAATGCCCATTTGACTGGGGAGGGCGGGGGTGGGGGGGTGAGCCCTTTGTTTTCAAAGTCTCTTACATCTCCTTCAAATTTCTGATGAGCGTCCCCAGAGGTTAGCCCTGCCAGGTAAGTCCAGTCAAGGTGTATTAGTTCCCCTTCTTTTAGCAGAAACTCAGCAATCTAGAAGTACAGGTAATGCTCTACTTAACAACACTTCACTTAGTGTCCGTTTCCAAGTTGCAACGGTGCTAAAAAAAACAACTTATAACCCTTTTTCACCCTTATGACCCTTGCAGTATCCCCACATGCGTGACCGCCGACTCATATATATGATGGTGCCACTGTCCCGGGGTCACAAGACCCCCTTTTGCGACCTTCTAACGAGCCCAACATTTCTGTTGCTCAGCGAGACATTCGCTCCGTCGGTTTTGCCCCATTTTATTTATTTATTTATTATATTTATACCCCGCCCTTCTCCAAGCGGACCCAGGGCGGCGCACAGGAATGTTAAAATACATACAAAAACATAATTTTTTTAAAAACATATTCTAATAAAAACCTGTGCTAAAACCGAATTAAAAATCCCAAATTTAAAACTATCTAGGAGTCAGTAATGGAGGTTACGCTAGGCCGGCTAGATGGAATAGATGTGTCTTCAGACACTTGCGGAAGAGGCGGAGGTCGGAGATGGTGCGGAGTTCAGGGGGTAGGTCGTTCCAGAGGGCTGGGCCCGCCACAGAGAAGGCTCTTCCCCTGGGTGTCGCCAGTCGGCATTGTCCAGACGACGGCACCCTGAGGAGGCCCTCTCTGTGGGAGCGTATCGGTCTGAGGGATGTATTTTACGACCTTGCGGCTGTCGTTAAGTGAATCACGGCCGTTGTGAAGTTAGTCACACACTTGTTAAGTGACTCCGCCTTCCCCAATCCCTTGGCTTGCCAGAAGGCCACCGAAGGGGAAATCACGTGACCTCAAGGCACCGTCATAACTGTGGATCGGTTGCCCAAGCGCCTGACGTTTGACCACACGACTGTGGGTCGCATTGCAACGGTCGTAAGGGTTCAAAAACTGGTCGTAAGTCAATTTTTTCAGTGCCGTTGTCACCCCGAACGGTGCGTGTTTGTGAGGAAACGCAGCCCTCCAATTGCTGAGGGATTCAGAGCTGGGAAACGGTATAAAATCAAAGTGAGGGGAATCTCTAGGCAAATTTGACAACGAGCAAGTCAAATAGAAAAGCAGAATGCACAGGTACTGTGCATGTATAGGTGGTACCTTGCTCAATAGTAGCAACTGTGAGAGGGATCTTGGAGTCCTAGTGGGCAACCATTGAAATAGGAGCCAGCCGTGGGCAGCAGCTGCCAAAAAAGCCAACCCAGTTCTAGGCTGCATCAACAGAGGGAGAGAATCAAGATCACGTGAAGGGTTGATACCACTTTATAAGGCCTTGGGAAGGCCACACTTGGAATATTTGCATCCAGTTTTGGTCACCACAATATAGAAAAGATATGGAGACTCTAGAAAGAGTGCAGAGAAGAGCAACAAAGATGATAAGGAGGCTAAATCCTATGAAGAACGGTTGCAGGAACTGGGGATGTCTAGTTTAATGAAAAGAAGGATCAGGGGAGACATGATAGCATCTTCCAATATCTTAGAGGCTGCCCCAAAGAAGAGGGTGTCAAGCTATTCTCCAAAGCACCTGAGGGCAGAACAAGAAGCAATGGGTGGAAACTAATCAAGGAGAGAAGCAACTTAGAACTGAGGAGAAATTTCCTGACAGTTAGGACAATTAGTCAGTGGAACAGAAGTTGCCTGCAGAAGTTGTGAATGCCCCAACAATGGAAGCCTTTAAGAAGATGTGGGGACTCTAGAAAGAGTGCAGAGAAGAGCAACAAAGAGGATTAGGGGACTGGAGACTAAAGTTGCAGGAACTGGGCATGGCTAGTTTAATGAAAAGAAGGACCAGGGATGACGTGATAGCAGTCTTCCAGTATCTCAGGGGTTTTCCCAAAGAAGAGGGAGTCAAGCTATTCTCCAAAGCACCTGAGGGCAGGACAAGAAGCAATGGGTGGAAACTAATCAAGGAGAGAAGCAACTTAGAACTGAGGAGGAATTTCCTGACAGTTAGGACAATTAGTCAGTGGAACAGAAGTTGCCTGCAGAAGTTGTGAATGCCCCAACACTGCAAGTCTTTGAGAAGATGTTGGATAGCCCTTTGTCTGAAACGGTATAGGGCTTCCTGCCTAGACAGGGAGTTGGACTAGATGACCTCCAAGGTCCCTTCCAACTCTGCTATTGTATTGTACATTGAACCCACAAGGCCACCCGAGGCATGTAATTTTTATTTTTTATTTTTTTTTAAACAGGATTTAAATGAAATCTGGGGATCGTGAATGGATTCCCCTCCGTAATCCGTTCCCCTGGGTGTGCTTTTCAAGGATTGCCAAGCACTTAGAAGCCGCTTCCCGTCAGGAAACAGGCCGAAATATTGTCAGTAATATTAATAATAATAAATCAGCGGCTGGCACGAGGAGGTGCCTGGTTACCGTGGATATCAAACACGCTGACAGATGGTTACGTCGCATTGACAAAGCAATTTGTGATTTCTCTCCCTCCCCGAGCCCTTTCTCTTCGCCTTGACAACGGCACCCACCAGCCGTGCGTTTTCCTGCCAAGCGTCTCAGTTTGCTGGCAAGCCACCTTAATTGGAGGCATCCATCCGAATCGGTTGAAGTACCTGTGCCACCCCATCCATCAGCTCTGATTGCTCTGCCAGGGACTGGCCCACGCATCTTGTTACGTGTGTCAGGGATATCTGTAGGGCATGGTCAATATATATGTGTGTGTGTGTGTGTTAGTTTTATGAGCTGATCAATAAATAAATCAGAGAGACTAGAATAGATCTATTTTGAGCTTTTTAGCTCTCATCAGCTAGTCATACTCTTACTGGGATTCGAACCGTATGTCTCCTCCCTTAATGGGGTTCTAACACGGTGTTGTGAAACAATTAAAGATATATCTATATATGTGTATAATATGTCTTTATATATCTATATCTATGTATGTATGTATGTATGTATGTATGTATGTATGTATGTATGTATGTATGTATGTTAGTTTTATGAGCTGATCAATAAATTTAAATTTGAGAGACCAAGATAGATATATTTCGAGCTTATTAGCTCTCATCAGTTGGCCACACCCCACTGGGATTCGAACCGGGGCTGCAATGCATCCAAGGCAGAAGCCTAGCAATACAGCCTATCTGACTCTACCCATTGCATCAGCTAAGACAGGAGTATTTAGTATAGATAATTGTTTTTCACAACTTCCTGTTAGGGCCCCATTAAGGGAGGAGACATACTGTTTCCCTCTCTGCCTTTCGGCTCATCACCAGAGACCATGTATGTATGTATGTATGTATGTATGTATGTATGTATATATATGTCATACAGTCCCGGTTCAAATCCCATAAGGGTATGACTAGCTGATGAGAGCTAAAAAGCTCGAAATAGATCTATCCTAGTCTCCCTGATTTATTTATTGATCAGCTTAAAAACCATATATATATATGTGTGTGTGTGTGTGTTACATTTTTGAGCTGATCAATAAATAAGTCAGGGAGACTAGGATAGATCTATTTCGAGCTGTTTAGCTCTCATCAGCCAGTCATACCCTTACTGGGATTTGAACGTAACACACATATAAAATAAGTACACAACGGAACTCATGGCTTTCTGTCTAGATGGTCTCTGGTGATGAGCTGAAAGGCAGAAAAGGAAAGCAGTATGCTTCCTCCCTTAATTGGGGCTTACCAGGGGGTTGTGACACAAGTATATACTTATCCTCCTGTCTCAGCTGATCAGGAAGAGAACCTGGTGGCTTAGTGGCTAAAACATCTGCCTAACGTGTAATACAGCCCCGGTTCAAATCCCAATAAGGGTATGGCTAGCTGATGAGAGCTAAAAAGCTCGAAATAGATCTATCCTAGTCTCCCTGATTTATTTATTGATCAGCTCAAAAACCTCACACACACACACACACACAATCTAAAAGTCAGGCAAAGTTTAAAACCTGTATCGTTTTGAGGCCATCTTGACCTCAAGGGATTCTCCAAGGCCCCTGAGGGTAGGACAAGAAGCAACGGATGGAAATTAAACAAGGAGAGAAGCAACCGAGAACGGTGGAGAAATTTCTTGGCAGGGAGTAGAATTAACCAGCGGAACAACTTGCCTCCAGAAGTTCTGGTTGCTCCATCGTTGGCTGTCCAAGAGATTGGACAGCCATTTGCCTGAAATGGTATAATATTTCCTGCCTGAGCAGAGGGTTGGACTAGAAGATCTCCAAGGTCCCTTCCAACTCCGTTATACCGTTCTGGGTTGTTATATATATATATATTTTGTACTCTTGTGGCTACGCACGGCCCAAAGGCCGTTAGCATTCCACGCGTGGCGCGTCGAGTCATTTCTCATTACCGTCTCGGGAAATGGCCCCAAAAGCCGAGCCCGTCCTGCTCCGAAGGGACAATTAGGAACGTTAATGCTCTATTGAACGGCACAGGCGTCATTAATTAGATCGCTGTTTCTGTCAGATGGCTGGGTTTTCATTTCGGGGCGAATTGTAATAAATTGGGGGCTCTTGAAAAAACAGACCGATTGGCACAGCAGCCCAGGAGAGAACATCATTATCAAGATTCCTCTTGGGACGAGGTGGGGGTCTCTTCCTTCTCGGGCTGGGGACCCTCCTGATGGAGGCTGTATTTCCTTTGCCGCCATTTTCCTTCTCGGGATGAAGACGCCCCGTTTGAAGGAAGAGGAGAGCCAGGGAGATTTTTGATGCTCTCTGAGCTCGGTTGTTTTCTTGGAGACGTTTCATTACCCGACTAGATAACGTCATCAGTGCTGGAGTGGAGTGGGGTTTGTGACGAGGAGGAGGAGGAAGAGAAGGATGACAATGACAACTTTGGGGCCCTTGTTGCTCCCTAAGATGGCTTGTTTGGGTGTTCTCTGAGGTTGGGTGTTTTCTTGCAGGCATTTCCTGACCCAACTAGGCAACATCATCAAGGCTAGAAGGACGCAGGGTTTGCGCTTTGTAAAACCCTGTCAACAAAGCACTGATGGTGTTACCTAGCTGGGTAAGGAAACGTCTGCAAGAAAACAACCAAGCTCAGAGACCCCCCACAGTTCAACCCAGAGCTACAACTATTTAGATTAGATTTAGATTGTATTATATTTTGATACCGCCCTATTCCCGAAGGACTTAGGGCGGTGTACAGCCAAAATGATACACGGATGTACAAAAGTTAAAACAATTTAAAAAACATATTATTCTCTTCCTTCCAATGGCCATTTGTTGAATATGTCAATGCTGGTTATTTTTGTACTTGGGGAAAGGCTGGGCACAGCCTTCGACGGGTGCCGTCGACGGGGCAATGCCGGTTGGCGACACCCAGGGGAAGGGCCTTCTCTGTGGCGGGCCCGGCCCTCTGGAACGACCTACCCCCCGACCTCCGTACTATCTCGGACCTCCGCCTCTTCCGCCAACGTCTTAAGACGTATTTATTCCAACAAGCCGGCCTAGGACAGCCCCCATTTCTGACTTTTTAAGAAAATAATTTATAATTGGCAAGGGTTTTAATATTGGGTTTTAGCACGGGTTTATTAATTTAATACATTTTAATAGATATTTATTGTATTTTGTGTTCTTAAATAATGCCTGTGCGCCGCCCTGGGTCCTAACAAGGAGAAGGGCGGGGTATAAATTTAATAAGAAATAAGAGTCTCTCAGAATCAGGGACAGATCTTCACACTCCTGAAACGGATCTAACGACCGAACGAACGAATAGTTTCCTGCAAAAGCCCCCTGCCCTTTCGCTCCTCTTTTATTTCCTATGGAAGGGGACATTCACCGTCCACCTCCCAACTCTACCCTGATTTCTGAGTTGTTCTTGTCTTCTGGCAGCTCTGCGCATGCGCACCTTGGGAACAGGCTCCAGCTGTTCCTCTGCCTCACTAATGTCTCACTCTGAAGGCTGCTGATAACTGCCGGACGGCCCTGGCCCCCTCTCTGCCTCCGACACAGAGCCCTCGTCCGAGTCTTCCCCAGACTCCAGGACTGGCCCATCTTCCTCCCCAACCTCCTCACTGTTCGGCTCTGCTGGCGGGGCCACAACAGTAACAACCCCTTCACCCAGACCCCAAAATGCGAGTGTGCATGCACAAAAGGTGAGCGCGCACTCAACTTTCGCCCATGTGCATGGCATCAAAACGCACAGCGGTTATGTAGGATGATGGGATAGCAGCCAGATGGGTGGGCCCAGCTGCTGGTCAGAACTACCAGTTCACCCAAACTAGTTCGAACCTGCAGCAACCCACCTCTTCCCCAGTTAAAAGAAAAAAAACGTCCTTCCCTTCCCCGTGCAACCCCTCACATGGTCCAATCAGGTCTCGGGGTCCAAGGGTCAGGTGGTCCCAGATCCCAGCTCCTCACCCCTGGTGGGAAAGTTCTTGGTTTGAAAGCATTTTTATTTTGGGCTACGATCCCCCAGCTAGCTCTACCTCCCACCCCCTCCTGTTCCCACAGCTCCGCTCATCTCCACTGGGGTACCCCCCCCCCTGAAGGTGCCAGGGGGCAAAGGGCTCCAGGGCTGATACTGGGGCTGCAGAAGTGTTAATGCCACTGTATAGTGCCTTGGTAAGGCCACACTTGGAATACTGCATACAGTTTTGGTCGCCACGATGTAGAAAAGACGTGGAGACTCTGGAAAGAATGCGGAGAAGAACAAGAAAGAGGATTAGGGGACTGGAGGCTAAAACATATGAACAATGGCTGCAGGAGCTGGGTATGTCTAGTTTGATGAAGAGAAGGACCAGGGGAGACATGATAGCAGTGTTCCGATATCTCAGAGGGTGCCACAAAGAAGAGGGAGTCAAGCTCTTCTCCAAGGCACCTGGGGGCAGGACAAGAAGCAATGGGTGGAAACTAATCAAGGAGAGAAGCAACTTAGAACTAAGGAGAAATTTCCTGACAGTTAGAACAATTAACCTCTGGAACAGCTTGCCTGCAGAAGTTGTGAATGCCCCAACCCTGCAAGTCTTTAAAAAGATGTTAGATAGCCATTTGTCTGAAATGGTATAAGGTTCCTGCCTACGCAGGGGATTGGACTAGAAGACCTACAAGGTCCCTTCCAACTCTGCTATTGTATTGTATTGTATTGTATTGTATTGTATTGTATTGTATTGTATTGTATTGTATTGTATTGTATTGTATTGTAAGTGGTGGGCGAGCTCACCCACGCGAAACCATCCCTCTGCCAGACGGAAAAAGTTGGAGAACCACAGATGGAAGCCTTTTTTCCAGCCTGCCCTTGGCAACGGCCTTCGTCACCTGGGCACCCGTGGGCGGTTGGCCTCGGCCCGCAAGGAGAGAAAATAATGATAATCGACTTCCATTTGGGAGCTCAGGGACACCGGATGGCATGCTGGCCTCGCCGGTGGTTTGAAAGCTTGGCCGGAGAGGGGGTGGGGGGGTGGGCGTGGGGGGGGGGAGCGAGCCACATCTTTTCCATCGTTTTCCACGGTCACGAGCTCCCGTGCCCAGCTGGGTCTTACAAATTGCAACGCCGTTCGAAATGGGTTCCCTTCAATGGCTGCCCGGTTTTTGCAGGCAGCCACGCAAAAAACCCTTGGGCCGTTTTGGCGGGTGGGGGGGAGGGAGAAGGGGGGGGGACGGTGGCTGGACACGGTGGATTGCTTTTCCCAGCAAATTTAATTTGGCTTCTGCAATAGCCCATTATCTGGAGGCACACAATATGTGCTGTTGTCGTGCGTGCCACTCTCAAACAATTCCACTGTGCTGGATTGAAGGCAGACAGAGCTGAAGCGTGCATGTGTTCGTGTCTCTGGGTGTGTGTGAGAACCCCACAAACCAGGGCTGGGTCCCTGCCAGTTCTAAGCTCTTCTCTAGAAGAGGTCCCACCAATCGCCAGGGCCGTTTAGAACCGGTTCCAGCTCCCTCCGTCCCCCCGTCCGCCCATCATCCAGAGGAAAAGAAAGTAGCCAAAGGAGAAAGTGGAAGTCAGTGGTGGGTTGCAGGCGGTACGCCCTGGTACGGGCGTACCAGAGCCAGCCTGCCCGCCCATGCTCCTTACCAGTGTTTAAAATCTTCTGGGCTTCTGCGCAGGCGCATGGCGCATACAGCACCTCTGCGACGCTCCACAGAGCAGCTGGAGCGTCGCAGAGGCGCTAAGACACATCCGCACCCTGCCATTGTCCATGAGGATGCCGCCACCCACCGGTGCGGTTGGAAGAGGCTTAGAAACCCACCATTGGTGGAAACCCACAGGCTCCCTTCCATTCTGGTTTTGCGCAGTGTGGGCGCCTTTCAAACCCATCTTCGGACCTGTTAAAACAGCATGGGCCTCGACGAGAAAAGAGGATGGGATGGAAAGAAATAATTCTGCACTCGGGAAGATGTTTCCTTCCAGTCTTTTTTTAATTATTATGATGACTAGCCGTTCCCGGCCACGCGTTGCTGTGGCCCAGTCTGGTTAAATGGCCAACCAATCTGTGTGTAGATCTACACCTGCACACACAAACACGTACACACAACCACCGTATAATCCCCAACCTACCTACCTACTGTATTTCTTCCTCTCTCCCTCTATCTATCTATCTACCTACCTACTGTATTTCTCCCTCTCTCCCTCTATCTACCTACCTACTGTATTTCTCCCTCGTTCTATCCCAATATCCCTCTACCTACCTACCTACTGTATTTCTCCCTCTCTCCCTCTACCTACCTACCTACCTACTGTATTTCTCCCTCTCTCCCTCTATCTACCTACCTACTGTATTTCTCCCTCTCTCCCCCTACCCAGCTACCTACTGTATTTCCCCCTCTCTCCCTCTATCTATCTACCTACCTACTGTATTTCTCCCTCTATCCCAATATCCCTCTACCTACCTACCTACTGTATTTCTCCCTCTATCCCAATATTCCTCTACCTACCTACCTACTGTATTTCTTCCTCTATCCCTCTACCTACCTACCTACTGCATTTCTCCCTCCCTCTCTCTATCCCTATAGCTGCTTACCTACCTACCGTATTTCTCCTTGAATCTTATGGACAGAATATTTTATGTCATAAAGGATGACATAATACCTGAGGCCCACTGCTCTCTCTGTTATCTACCTACTTACCTTTTTTACAATTTTTTTACATTTCCGTTGTGTGTTCCTGGCACAGGTGTGACATTGACACTATATATAGTGTCGATGTCACACCTATAATTGGTGCCGTATTTCAAAGAAACGGCCGTGTGAAAATTTGGAAGCGATCCGTGCAGTAACTTTCGGAGATTAGCGGGTTTGAACAAACTCTTGTTACATTTTTATTTATATAGATTATTATTATTATTATTATTATTATTATTTCTGTTTGGCCCAGAGGGAGAGGGAACGATTGGCGGAGGAGAAATTCGCCATTTTCCCGTGACGGTTTCCCGCATCACCGCACCTGCTCGACGTGCCCCCCGAGAAGATTGATGGCCCGTTGAATTGAGCAAGAGGGCTGAACTGATTCCTTATTTGTAGCCGCTTGTCTGCCTTCCCGCCGGCTGCGGGCTCACGTACTAGCGGCCACGCCGTGCGCCGCTGATAATTGAGCTGAAAAGGCGTAAACGAACCAGACAGTTTTTGACAGTTCCACACGAACGGCTCCTCGGCTGACACGGAGGAGGAGGAGGAAGATGGGGTGGCAGCGTGGAGAATCGGGTTGCTAGTTCCCTCCATACATGGGGTGGGGGTAGGGGGAGAGAATGGATGGCTTCCTTTGCATCTAAATTGACTAATTAAAACACAGCCGTACGAGTAGACCAGATAACAAAGCTCCAAAAGATGAGCTAATTGTCCTTTATGGGGAAGCTGCGTTAACAAGCCCATCTCCCACAAGTCTCTTTTTATCGCCTGATTCATCATCATCATCGTCATCATCATCTTTTAACCACCCCGTAATCCCTTGCAGGGTGGAATCTGGGCAACTGAATGGAGCTAGCAAGAGCGTTTTACTGGCCAGATGCCTTTCCTGTCCCCGATGAGGAGTTTCGTTCGGCAGGGATGGAAAGGGAAATCTTTTTCTGTGCTGATTTTTCTCGGTCCGTTACGCAGCTGAGGGCTTCTGGCTCCTTTATCTTACCGTACGCGAGGAGGCAGCACCTGTCTGTTTCCCGAGGCCGTTCTCGCGTACAGGTAGTCCTCGACTTGCGACCGTTCGAAGTGACAGCGGCCCTGGGCTAAAAAAAAGGGGACTTAACGATCCTTTTTCACACTGTTTCAGGCTTCTCTATGGCTGCGCGATCAAAAACCAGATACTTCGCAACCGACTCCTAGGGGGAAGTGATCTGAACTTTGATCACGTGATGGTGGAGGAGGCTCCAACGGTCGTTAAGTGTGAAAAACGGTCGTAGGTCCCTTATTCCAGGTCCGCTGAAACCTTGAACGGCCACGAAATGAACGGTTTTTGTAGGGCAAGGACTACGCCTTGAATTGAAGGCTGTGCCATGGGTGTGTAATTGAGACTTGGGGATGGGGGGGGGGGGGAGAAAGCAAGGCCTGTGCTGCCCCCTCCCCACCCAAATCTGCTTGGATGGGGTCTTTTCCTTCCTTCTTTCCTGCTTCCTAACCATCTCCCCTTCTCCTCATCTCTGCAGCTTCAGCAATGCATCGCCACCGCGCAGCGAGCGGCCGAAACCATCTTCCGCTTCTACCGAGACTCCGCCTGCCGGAAGTACTCCAAGTGGTGACTGCTCAGGGCCCCCCCCCAGCCCCCCCCATCACCATCGCAATGGGACATTCCTAACGAAGAGGGGAGAGGCTAACACAGCCAGCATCCTTCCCGCAGCGGGCTCCGCTTTCCAGATGTGTGTAGGCTGCTGTTAACCCAGGTTGGGGGGGGGGGTGCACCTAGCCAGCAAGCTAGGAATGCCGGCTACGTAAACGCCGACAACCCTCAGCACCCAGGACTTCGAAAATACACGTTAAACATCAACTTCCAGCCTATCCTGGTTTGCTAAAAGGAAGCATTCATCCCAGTTTGCTTAAAGGAAGAATTCATCCTGGTTTGCTTAAAGGAAGCATTCATCCTGGTTTGCTTAAAGGAAGCATCCATCCTGGTTTGCTTAAAGGAACCTATTCATCCTGGTTTGCTTAAAGGAACCATTCATCCTGGTTTGCTTAAAGGAACCTATTCATCCTGGTTTGCTTAATGCCCGCCGTATGTTGTTTTCATCTCTTGCATGTCAGTTATTAGACAGGCTCGTACATTTCCTGAAGCTACCAATTTTGATCGGCCGGCTTGATGGCAGGGGGGGTTGGACTAGAAGACCTCCAAGGCCCCTTCCGTTAGTCTGTTATTCTCTTCCTTTTGATTGGAGAAGCAGCACGATGGAGCAAGGGACACCCGCCTTGGGTGGGTCACTTGGAAAGGGTCAGTTTCTGGGCAAAACCTCATCTTGCTCCCACACCCTTTGGGGAGGTGTAAAATCTCTAAGCCATTTTAAAAAAATAAATAAATTTGGGGATGTTGAAGGCGGAAGAAACAGATAAGAGGACTTCAGGAATGACCTGTAAAGTTTGGGGTCCCCCCTCCCCATTATTATTATTTTTTTAAACCACTTTTCCTAATCGGTAGAGGGAGCTGTAACACCGACAGAAGAAATTCAGGGCTGCGACACCCTCTCTTCATGAAGGGGGAAAAAAACCCTGCTTTTGATTGAGGACTCTGGACTTTTACTGCCTCTGGAAAGAAACGAATGTCACAAATAAAATAGCAAAGAGGAAATCCCAGCTTGGCCCTATCTTTTTTTTGGGGGGGGGGGGGCGCGAATCCTTGTTCTCTTGGAAAGATTTTTGCAGATCCAGGGTGGGTGAGATCCAGCATATTCTATTCTTTATTCCCTATTCTATTCTATTCTTCATTCCATATTCTATTCTTCATTCCATATTCTATTCTATTCTTCATTCCATATTCTATTCTATTCTTCATTCCATATTCTATTCTATTCTTCATTCCATATTCTATTCTATTCTATTCTTCATTCCATATTCTATTCTTCATTCCATATTCTATTCTATTCTTCATTCCATATTCTATTCTATTCTATTCTTCATTCCATATTCCATTCTATTCTATTCTATTCTATTCTATTGGCTGAGGTTGGGAAACGTTGCCCTAAGCTGTGAGTGGAACATAATTGTGGGATGTGATGCATGAATTCAGACACTGATTGTGTTTATCCTCCGGGGTTTATTTAAGGCTCTGCCAGGCAACGGTTCCCACGAGAGCTTTCTTCCTTTTACCTTGTTTTTCTGACCACGAGATGCAAATCCAACTTGCTTAGTTGCTGCAGAGTTTTGTGCAATGCCCAGACTCTGAAATGAAGGATAATTCCCTACAGAGGGAATCCTCGACTTACGACAGCCATCGAGGCCAAATGTTCTGTTCTTCAGTGAGACATTCCTTCAGTGAGCTTTGCCCCGTTTCAAAGACTTTTCTCGCTACAGTCGTTAAGCGAATCGCGGCAGTGTTTGAAGTCAGCAACGAGGTTGTGTAGCGAATCCCGCTTCCCCCCTCTCGACGTTGCTTGTCAGAAGGTCACCAAAAGGAGATCGCAGGGACCTCCGGGATGCTGCAACCGTCATAAATACGAGTCAGTTGTCCGTTTTCATCCCGTGACGTGCTTGTAAGTGCAGAAAAAACCCCTCTCCTCTGCCACATCTATTGTGGAAGGCAGAGGAGAGGAGAGCAGAGGAAATCTATGGGCTGGTCCTTGGGACAGAAGAGCCACTGCTGCTAGTGAAGCCCCACCTTAGCTCTGGGGATAAAAGGCAGCGGGTGGAGATGAATAGATGTGGCAGAGGAGAGCAGTGGAAATCTATGGGCCGGTCCTTGGGACGGAAGAGCCACAGCTGCTAGTGAAGCCCCACCTTAGCTCTGGGGATAAAGGACCAGGGAGTGGAGATGAATAGATGGGGCAGAGGAGAGGAGAGCAATGGAAATCTATAGGCCGGTCCTTGGGACGGAAGAGCCCCTGCTGTTAGCAAAAACCCTAACCCTAAGGCCCCCTTTTTTTATCAGTGCCGTGGCAACTTTGGACGGCCGCTAAATGAACGGTTGCAAGTCAAGGACTTCCTGTATGTCGAAACGAAACCGGCGAACGCAGCCTTTGTCGGTCGCCGAGTTCTGAACCTGCTTCGCGGCGTCATCGGCGGTTGCCATCGATCGACAGAAGATTTCTGCTCCAGCTTTCCTTCCCCTCCCTCCCTCCCTGCGGAAACCCCGCAACCTCGCCTTGTGTCACCTTGATGACAAACCTTGAGTTGTGATGGAGCGTCTGGAATCTCTGTACCGTCTCTGGCTCATTGTTATTCTCTTGTGTTGTGTTGTTTTTTTAATTTGGTATTTTTGGCAAGCAGGGTGCCAACCACGAATCTGCTTTGCAATCATGGCTTGGCCCGTGGCCCTTGGCTCGGGGGGAGCAGGGGCAAGCTAGGAGAGCAATTGTGATCTCCCAAAGGACCACACACACACACACACGGTGCCTCCCCCTCCCCCAAGAATTAAATCCAATATCTCCATCCCTGCCGCCGTTTTTGGGGGGAGCTATAATGCCTCCTCCCTGAATTCCAGGACTGCGGATTTTAGAAAAGAGGAGCGAGACGCTATTTTCCTCCTTCCAAAAGGCGGGGGAAGATGGGGGGGGGGGGTTGTTTTCTTCATAAGTCCCTGAATGCAGCATCTTAGCTTTTAATTATTTCCTCTCGCCCCCCCCCCCCTTATCATCACCCACCCACCCTGCAACGAAGTGGCAGGAGACATGGTTGGAGGGTGGAAAGACGGAACAGGCTCTGCGTTCCTTCTAAGAGCCATTTATACAATCCAATACCATAGCAGAGTTGGAAGGGACCTTGGAGGTCATCTAGTCCAACCCCCTGCCTAGGCAGGAAGCCCTACACCACTTCAGACAAATGGCTATCCAACATCTTCTTAAAGACTTGCGGTGTTGGGGCATTCACAACTTCTGGAGGCAACTTCTGTTCCACTGATTAATTGTTCTCACTGTCAGGAAATTTCTCCTCAGTTCTAAGTTGCTTCTCTCCTTGATTAGTTTCCACCCATTGCTGGAGAAGTCCTTGCCCTTGCCCAAAGCCAAGCATCGTTGACCTTAAACGAGAAGCCTACACCCAGAGGTCACCAACTGGAGGTCCACGAGAAAATGTAGGTGGTCTGCGGAAAAATCTTTGCATTTTTGCATTTGTTATGTAAAGCTAAAGGTTCCCATTGCATAGATGTGCTAGCTGTTCCCGACTAGGGGGCGGTGCTCATCTCCGTATCAAAGCCGAAGAGCCAGCGCTGTCCGAAGACGTCTCCGTGGTCATGTGGCCGGCATGACTCAACGCCAAAGGCGCATGGAACGCTGTTCCCTTCCCACCAAAGGTGGCTCCTATTTTTCTACTTGCATTTTTTAACGTGCTTTCGAACTGCTAGGTTGGCAGAAGCTGGGACAAGTCACGGGAGCTCACTCCGTTACGCAGCGCAAGGGATTCGAACCACCGAACTGCTGATCCCTTTTCTGATCGACAAGCTCAGTGTCTTAGCCCCTGAGCCACCGCCTCCCTATTTATATTCATATTTGCTTCACATGACCATGGGGATGAAGCACTTCCCGCAAGGCTGAAAAACCGCCATTGGTGACCTTCCCGTGCCGTGGTACTTTGCAAACGGTCACTAAGCAAACGGTTGTAAGTTGAGAATGACCTGCAGTGGCTCGGAAAAGCGATGATGGCTTGCTAAGGATGACACCCCGCTACCAAACGTCAAACCTAGGTTGCATAAACAGGGAGATAGAATCAAGTTCATGTGAAGTGTTGATACCACTTTATAAGGCCTTGGTGAGGCCACACTGGGAATCCTGAGTTCAGTTTTGGTCGCCACGATGTAGAAAAGATGTGGAGACTCTAGAAAGAGTGCAGAAAAGAGCAACAAAGAGGATTAGAGGACTGGAGGCTAAAACATGAAGAACGGTTGCAAGAACTGGGTAGGTCTAGTTTAATGAAAAGAAGGACTAGGGGAGACATGGTAGCAGTCTTCCAATATCTCAGGGGTTGCCCCAAAGAAGAGGGAGTCAAGCTATTCTCCAAAGCACCTGAAGGCAGAAACAAGAAGCAATGGGTGGAAACTAATCAAGGAGAGAAGCAACTTAGAACCGAGGAGACATTTCCCGACGGTGAGAACAATTAACCAGTGGAACAGCTTGCCACCAGAAGTTGCGAATGCCCCAACACTGGAGGCTTTTAAGGAGAGATTGGATAGCCATTTGTCTGAAGTGGTGTAGGGTTTCCTGCCTGAGCCAGGGGGTTGGACTAGAAGACCTCCGGGGTCCCCTTCCAAACTCTGTTATTCTATTCCAAACCCCAGTCCTTCGGAGGAAAGTCTTGCTCCAAAGGGAGAATTCAGCTGTCGTGCGACACGCTTGCATTAAAGCGTTGAACGTCGGCTGCAACCGTGTCGGATTGCAGCTACTTCTGGTTAAGGAGATCATTTCTCATTTGCCTTAAAACTGACAGCTCCTCACCCCCAGGGCAGGCTTGCGAGAGATCCCTGGCAAGCTTGTTTATCTCTCTTTCCCCATCGTTCCCACCTCCCCCCCCACCGCTCCCTCCCCACCTCTGCTTGCTTCCTGAACGTCTCGTCACCTTCATCGCTGGCCAGGGAGGGGAGCCATCCTTTGCCTTAATTAATGAGTCTCATGGCACGGATGAAATTAAACCTGTTTTTCCTCGGCTGAAGCCAGCCTGTCCTCATTGCAAAGTTTCTTTCTCAAGGACAAGAGTTCTCTTTTACAACCTTGGAACTTTTATACAAGGGTGGACTTCAACGCCCAGAATTCCCCAGTCTGCATGTTTAAAGGAGGGTGGACTTCCAATTCCCAGAATTCCCCAGCCAGCATGCTTTAAGATTCATGGACTTCAGCTCCCAGAATTCCCAACCAGCATGCTTTAAATGGGTGAACTTCAACTCCCAGAATTCCCCAGCCAGCATGTTTAAAGATGGGTGGCCTTCCAATTCCCAGAATTCCCCCAGCCTGCAAGCTTTAAGATGGGTAGACTTCAACTCCCAGAATTCCCCAGCCAGCATGTTTAAAGATGGGTGGATTTCAGCTCCCAGAATTCCCCAGTCTGCAAGCTTTAAGATGGGTAGACTTCAACTCCCAGAATTCCCTAGCCAGCAAGTTTAAAGATGGGTGGACTTCCAATTCCTAGAATTCCCCCAGCCTGCATGTTTTAAGATGGGTGGATTTCAGCTCCCAGAATTCCCCAGCCAGCATGCTTTAAGATTCATGGACTTCAACTCCCAGAATTCCCCAGCCAGCATGCTTTAAGGTGGGTGGACTTCAACTCCCAGAATTCCCCCAGCCTGCATGCTTTAAGATGCATGGCGGCTGTGTGGAATTCTGGGAGTTGAAGTCCAGACGCCTTGCAGGTGCCAGGGTTGAAATAAACCCTTCTTCGGAGCCTCACGAGTGCCCACTCACTTGTTCCTCCTATCCTATGCGCAATTAAAAGGAGAGGGTGACCTTGTCCCTTTCCGCCCCCCAACAAACCCAGATTTAGCTTGTGAATCTTCCTGCTTGCCGTGTCTCGAATGCATCATCTGATCCGGTCGCATTAAATCATTTCCTATCCAGTCTGCCCCGTCGCCACTGTGAACGTTGCATCCTGACGCACAGCAATAACGGAGATTTAAATTAACAAAACTTAAAACAATATGAGAAATCGGGAGAGGGGAATCCGACCACAACCCTGGCAAAAAAAAACCAGGTGGGCAAGGGGCAGCCCCCTTTCAAGAACCTTTTAAAACCTTGGCCCCCAACTTTTGGGACACAAGAAACCGGTTCCGTGGATAGAGGTTATTCCGTGGACCGGAAGGAGCGTGGTTTCACATGCTGCCTGCATCCCACGGATGGGGCTTCGCTGCTTTGCACTGCCCGTTTTTTGGCATGCCGTGGCCTGCAACCGATCCCCGGCCCGGTAGTTGAGGACGTCCGATTTAAAGGCATCAACATTGGTGTGCTGTGGCTGGCACCCTTCTCACATTCAGGCAATTTACTTGGGTGTTTCTCGACGTTGGTCACTTTTAAGATGTTTAGACTTCAAATTCACCTTGAAATTAAGGGTGGTGTTTTGGCCGGTCAGCTGTCGCCCCCTCCAGCAGCTGAATCGGAGGGAGGGAGGAGGAGGAGGAGGAGGGGGAGTCAGGGTCAGCATCAAAGCAACCTCAAGAGCTCCGAGGGGGAAGGGGGAATGGAGCTGGCAAAGAGAGAGAGAGAGAGAGAGAGACAGAGGCAAAGGTGAAGCTTGGGGCTGTCCGTCAGCCCTCAGATGGAGAGTCAACAGCCCCCAGGTCTGAAGGTGGCTGGTGAGGAAGAGGAGAAACAGCTGGGTCCAATGCCTGACGCACAAATAAGCAGAAGGCAGAGGAGAGGAGAGCAGTGGAAATCTATGGGCTGGTCCTTGGGACAGAAGAGCCACCGCTGCTAGCGAAGCCCCACCCTAGCTCTGGGGATAAAAGGCAGGGGGCGGAGATGAATAGATGGGGCAGAGGAGAGGAGAGCAGTGGAAATCTATGGGCCGGTCCTTGGGACAGAAGAGCCACAGCTGCTAGCAAAGCCCCACCCGAGCTCTGGGGATCAAAGGCAGGGGGAGGAGATGGATAGCTGGGGCAGGCAACTATCCATCTCCCCTGCCGGACAGACTTATTCGCCTGCGATAAGAGAGAAACCTTTTGCTGGGGCTGCCGGCGCTCCTCATAAAGGAATCTTTGATTTAACTCCAGGAGGTTTGCTGTGTTTGGGCAGCTGAGTCAGAACAGGCAGCCTCCCCCCCCCCCCCCCAAAGACCCCTTCCCCCCCCAAAAGGTGACCTCTGGCTTTCTGTCCTTATAGCCCCGTCGTCTTTTCATCTGAGCCGTGACGGAAACGATGCTTCGTCCTGGAGAAAGCTGCTCGGGGACCTGGCATAAATATGTCATAAAGCATCCTTAATAATTCATAGCCGCTTTGGATAAAAGCAATAGAACAAGGAAGGAACAGAACGGAGGAGGGAGGGAGGGAGGGAGGGAGGGAGGGAGCCCGAAAGGGGGAAGAGATTTGGGCTCTGCCTAGGTGGCTTTGCCACGTCCAGCTGGCCCAGCGTGGAAGGCATCGGTCAATCCTTCTTCCTGACCTACTTAAAGGTAGCCCTCGATTTACGACCAGAACCGAGGCCAAAGTTCTGTTGCTAAGCGAGCCGTGAGTTTTCATCACGTTTTACGGCTCTTTCTGGCCAAACCTGATGTCAGTTTGTGAACCATCTCTATGACTACTATCAAACTGCCATAGAGAGAGGGGGGGGAATTCCAAACATTCCTGTGGTCAAAAAGGAATCTCAAACTGGCCTGTGAATGCCCATGTCTCAACAACCATCTCTCATTGGCTGTGATTTATGACGAAGGCTGAGGGGAAGACCGTAAGGCGGGCAAAGTTCAGAAGCAGATAAAGAAAGCAAAAAAGATGGCTGCAACGAAGAAACGCCAGGATGTTAATCCTAATAAAGGATTGGATTTTTTTTGAACCTTGTCTCCAGGCTTGTAAATTTGTTAGGTTTTCTCCTGGGAACTTGACACCTGCGAAGCGGAACACTGCGGTTGTTCAGGGAGTGACACGGTCGTTAAGCGAATCTTGACTTTGCTGGTTTTAAGGTTGCCAAAGGGGATCACGCAACCCCAGGAGACTGCAGCCGTCATAAAGAGGAGTCCGCAGCCAAGCCTCTGGATGTTGATCCCGTGGCCACAGGGATGCTGAAATGGTTGTAACTGTGAAAACCGGTCATAAGTAATGTCCGTTGCAGCATGCCACATGGTCACGTGATCAAAATTCAGATACTTGACAAACGGACTCCTATTTATGACGGCTGCAGTGTGCCGGGGGGAGTCACATGATCAGCTTTTGCATCCTTGTGACAGGAGAAGTCAAGAGGGAAGCCAGATTCCCTTAATGACCGTGTTACTAATTTCACAACGGCAGTGATTCACTTAACAACCTGGCAAGAAAGGTCATAAAATGGGGCAAAGCTCACAGCAGTAGCAATGGCACTTAGACTTATACACCGCGTCACAGTGCTTTCCAGCCCTCTCTAAGCGGTTTACAGAGTCAGCCTCTTGTCCCCACCAACAATTTGGATCACAAACCGATGAAGCGAACGAATGGTCTCCTGCAAACTCCACTCCCCTGTCGCTCCTCTTTTATTTCCCCTGGGAGGAGCCCTTCATCATCCACCTGTGGCCTTCCTCCCAAGTCGGCCCCTGTTCTTTAGCTGTTCCCTTCGTCTGGCAACTCTGCGCATGCGCACACTGGGAACAGGCTCCAGCTATTCTTCTGCTTCTCTGATTTCCGACTCCGAAGGCAGCTGATAGCTGTCAGACGCCCCTGGCCTCCTCTCTGCCTCCGACACAGAGCCCTCCGCAGAGCCTTCCCCAGACTCCAGGACTGGCCCAGGTTCCTCCCCAACCCTCCTCACTGTCCGAATCTGCTACCAGCTCTACTGGCCGCTGGAGGGCCACAACAGCCGGGGAGGCCAAAAATGGGCCACGCAGGGGCTTCGCGCGGCCCATTTTTGGCTAGCAGAATGTTGCAGGAGGCCATGGTGGCCAAACACACACACACCTCCCCCATCATGACCTGTTTTGGCCAGAAGAGGCACCAGGGGCCGGTCCTTTGATCTTTCCACTTCGGCCCCGTGGGCCAGATTTAAGCACCCTCTGGGCCGGATCCGGCCCGCGGGCCGTGAATTTGAGAACCCCCCCCCTCCCGCCCTAGGCATTTTGCTTTGTGAGTGTTGCTCGGCACAAGGAGGAGACCGAACTGGGAAGGGGGCGCAGGGCGTTGACCCTTTATTGAGTAGCCCCGACGATCGGACCGTCGCAGGCATGGCGGATCGAGTAGCTCTGTAGAAAAGGAGGCAATGACCGAGGGGCACAGATAAATCGGGGGCTTCCTAAGGCAGGGGTCCCCAACCTTTGCAACTTTAAGTCTGAAGGACTTCAGCTCCCAGACTTCTCCAGCCAGCAAAGCTGGCTGGAGAAGTCTGGGAGCTGAAGTCCTTCAGGCTTAAAGTTGCAAAGGTTGGAGACCCCTGTCCTAATGGGGTCCGGGCAAGCGAAGCCAACATCTCTACGCTGATGTCCTCCTCCAAGATTCAAACGCCCCCTTTGCTTCCTCCAAGTCCCTCGAGTTCTCCTGGGCTGGGCAGTCCCTCCTCCATGCTCCAAAGACAGGTTGAGGCCTCTCAACTTGAGATGTCCCCGGAGGTTGGACCTCCACTGTTGGCCAGTCTTTCCCAAGTTTCTGCTCGCCTTCTCCATCCGTTTTTTTTCTGGCCAGCAAACCTGCCACCATCCGTGTCCTCTTAGGTCCCAAGAAATGGTCCGCCTGAAGACAACCCCGTTGGGTTGGTTTCCTTCGTTCACAAGACCAGGGTCAGGGGAGGAGGTCTCCATGTCGTCATGTCTGCGTTCGGCCACCCCCCCTCTCTTTCCTACTCCATGGGGAGGCAAGGAACGGGGTGACGAGCGGCTCGGTTGAGGGGCGGGGCGGGAGAAGGTCTTAGGTGGGGGCCTTGTTAGAGAGATAGGCGATGAGGGCCACCACGGCACCAATGTAGGTGCAAATGCCAAGGACGATGGACAAGACCGCCAGGGCAAAGGTTTGGCGGGAGGCGGTCCACGCTCGGGGATAGTCGCCCATGGTCGAAGCCTTGTTGGTCTGCAAGGAGGAGGAAGAGGGGAGAGAAAGGAGAAGGTCAAGGCAGGGTCCAGAAGTTGAGTCCTCAACTTCTAGGAGGGAATGTTTGGGTAGGGATTTGACTTCGTTCGTCAGAATATTTGGCGCTCGGGGTTGAACTGATGGGGTCCTTGGTGCCCCCTGAGCTTGGTGGTTCTCTTGCAGACGTTTCATGGCCCAGCTAGATGCCATCATCAGTGCTAGAAGGGAGCGGGGGTTTGAGGAGGACGTCTATGGGGTCCTTGGTGCCCCCGGAGCTTGGCGGTTTCCCTGCAGACGTTTCATGACCCAGTTAGGGAACCTCATCAGTGCTAGAAGGCAGTGGGTTTTATAACCAGAGAGCAAACCTGAAACATAACCGAGCTCAAAGAACATCAAGGACCTCACTGCCCATCTTCCTGCTCCTCCTCCCAAACCTCACATCCTTCTAGCACTGATGTTGATACCTGGTTTGGTATTAAAATGTCTGCAAGAAAACCACCAAACTCACAGAGCATCAAGAACCCCACAGTTGTCGTCGTCGTCCTCCTCCTCCTCTCCTCCTCCTCCTCCTCCTCCTCCTCCTCCTCCTCCTCCTCCTCTCTCTCTCTCTCCCTCACTCCCTCCCTCCCTCTCTCCCCCCTCTCTCTCTCTGGAAACCCCACTGCCTTCTAGCACTGACAATGTTACCTACTTGGGCCATGAAACATCTGCAAGGAAACCACCAGGCTCAGAGAGGACCTCACAGTCTTCCTCCTCCTCCTCCCTTCTCTCTGCAAACCCCACTCTCTCCTAGCACTGATGAAGTTACCTAGTTGGGTCATGAAACGTCTGCGAGAAAACCACCAAGCTCGGGGAGCACCAAGGACCTGACAATTCCGAGCCCCATTTTGCATCTTCCCCTTGGCAGTTGGGTCTAGTGGGGAAGGCACCAGGCTAGAAACCAGGAGACCGTGAGTTCTAGTCCTGCTTTTAACCATGAAAGGTGGCCTTTAGCCAAATCCCTCTCTCTTTCCCAGCCCAATCCACCTCACAGGAGGGATGTTCTGGGGGAAAGAGGAGGAGGAAGGCGTGTCGGATACGTTTGAGGCTTTGCGTTATTTGTAAAGAGAACAAAGAAAGAAAAATGGGGTGGAAATAAATGAAGGAAGGATGGGATTTCTGCTGGACCTTCGTGGAGCCTCCAGGTTTAGCTTTGATTAGAAGAACCAGCCTCCCCCATTCGGCCCCAGTCTGCCCATCTGTCCTCCACTCTCTCTCCCTTCCTGCTCCTTCACACTCACCTTCTGCGACAGGTAAAAGGCAGCGATGCCTAGTGGCCAGAAGCAGCACAGCATGGAGAAAACCGCCAGGCCCAGGTAATCCTGAGGCTGCAACATGGAGAAGCTGCTCTCGCTCTCAGTGTCGCTGTCACTCGAGGAGTCGTTCTGGAGGGGGGAGGGGAGAGGGGAGGGGAGGGGAGAAGACAGGTTTTCAGTAAGGACCCCCACGATGACATCGTGAAAATGCTGCATGCCTCATGCAATGAGGTCATAGCAACTTGGGTTGATGTTGTCATCATCCCCAAGTCATCCTTTGACGCTACCATCATCTCCAAGTCATCCTTTGATGATATAATCATCCCAAGTCATCCTTTGATGATGTCATTGTCCCCAAGTCATCCTTTGATGACATCATCAAGTCATCCTTTGATATCATCATCAGGTCATCCTTTGATGATGTCATCCAGTCATCCTTTGATGTCATCACCATCAGGTGATCCTCTGATGACATCACCAAGTCATCCTTTGATGTCATCATGAACAGGTCATCCTTTGATGGCATCATCCAAAGTCATCCTTTGATGATGTTGTTACCCCAAGTCATCCTTTGATGACATCATCAGGTCATCCTTTGATGACATCATCATCCCAAGTCATCCTCTGATGATGTCATCATCCCCCAAGTCATCCCTTGGGATTCGCAGCAAAAGGTTGGTCCATGACATGGTTAATGCTTGGCTTGTTTTAAAGAACAGTTTCATTGCCAAAGGCAATTTTTGAGCATTATTTGGAACATGTCCCAGGAAAGGGGGCTGCCCCAAAGAAGAGGAGGGGGTGTCAAGCTATTCTCCAAAGCCCCCCGAGGGCTGGACAGGAAGCAACAGATGGAAACAAATCAAGGAGAGAAGCAAATTAGAATTAAGAAGAAATTTCCTGACGGTAAAACAATGAATGGAATGGAATGGAGTGGACTGGCGTAGAATAGAATAGAGAAAATAGAGAAGAGAAGAGAAGAGAAGAGAAGAGAAGAGAAGAGAAGAGAAGGAGTTGGAAGGGGACCTTAGAGGTCTTCTAGTCCAACTCCCTGCTCAGGCAGGAAACCCTATCCCATTTCAGACAGTTGTCCAATCTCTGATTAAAAATTTCTGTGTTGGAGCATTCACAACTTCTGGAGGCAAGTTGTTCATTAATCAATTAATCAATGAAGAATCTGCCTCCAGAAGTTGTGGGTTTTTTTTCCCCACTCAAGAACATAAATTTCGGGCTCAGTTGCAGTCATATGTTGAGGACTGTCTGTATTATTTAGACTATAAATTAATTTTAAAAATGACAGGGGATAAAAAAAAGAGAAATATTACTGCAACACCACCGTGAGCCAAAGCCCTGTGCCCTCTCTCCTTCCCTTCTTGCCTGCCCCTCGGGTCGAGGGGGAGGGTTCCATGCCTCAGTTTCCCTTTTGAGCAAAGAACTGAATCAGGGCACAAAACCCACTTAAGCAGAACCGCCCCCTCCTCTCCGAACTGCAAGCCAGATAACTCAGAAAGCCGAGCCAAAATACTTTTCACCACTGCCACTCCGTTCAGCCGAAGTAGGTCAGCCTCGCGAAATATCGCCAAGATAACAAAAGCCTGGAGTCGGCGGAATAAATGGCTTTTCATCAGAGCGATTTGGTATTAATAAAAAATAAAAAAAAATTAGGTCCCACCAAGTCATCGGTCGTTGGCACAGGAAGAGGGATGCTCGGAAAACCTCTCTGAAAACCTGTCAGACGACTCTATGCGCAGAAATGGAAGGACAGTTCGATTCCTACTTTGGACGAATGGCTGCAGAAGTTGATGAGAGTTGGCTGAAATGGCAAAATTGACTATGGCCATGGGGAGTTGGCCATGGGGAGTTGGCCATGAGGAGTTGGCCATGAGGAGCTGGCCATGGGAAGTTGACTATGGGAAGTTGGCCATGGGGAGTTGGCTATGGGAGGTTGGCCATGGGGAGTTGGCCATGAAGAGTTGCCCATGGGGAGCTGGCCATGGGGAGTTGGCCATGGGGAGTTGGCTATGGGGAGTTGGCCATGAATTGGCCATGAGTTGGCCATGGGGAGCTGGCCATGGGAAGTTGGCTATGGGAAGTTGGCCATGGGGAATTGGCCATGGGGAGTTGGCCATGAAGAGTTGCCCATGGGGAGCTGGCCACGAGGAGCTGGCCGTGAGAAGTTGGCCATGGGAAGTTGGCCAGAGAAGTTGACTATGAGTTGGCCATGGGAAGTTGGCCAAGAGTTGACCATGGGGAATTGGCCATGGGGAGTTGTCTGTGGAGAGTTGGCCGTAGGGAGTTGTGGCCATGGGGAGTTGACCATGTCAAATTGTCATAGACCCGTCTCCCTCCTGGATCTCCCCTGAAGGACACCCCGTTCAAACCAGCCCAGCTCCTACCTCCACCTCGGGCAGCTCCATGTCCCCCACCTCGTAGCAGACAGTGTGAATATCCGTCTCGAGGGCGATCTTGCGTGGCAGTTCGCCCGCCGCTTTGCCGTCCCCAAAGGCGGTTTCGATATAATCTTTCTTCTTCCAGTTTTGAGGGTTGTTGCATTTCCACAGCTCCGGGTAGAGCTTTGATTCAGGAAGGTTGGAGGAGGAGACGGTGGTCCTGGACAGGCTGTGGGGATTCAGGAGCTGGTTGGGCAGAAGACCGGTGCCAGGGGAGAGCCAGGAGAGATTGGACGGCACGTGGTGGGACAGCAGTCCTGAGCGGTCCTGGGAGCTTGCCCAGCTGAGCATGCCCCCAGGGAGGAGGGTTTTGCTAGTGGGGTTCCCCAGGAGCGGATGTTGCAGCTCATGGATGTTCTCCATGGTGTGGGGGAAATTCTGGATCCTTCTTGCTTAAGGGGTCCTCGCCCTTCGGTTACCTGGAAAAGCAATTGGAAACAGACATCCGTTGCAAAGGGCTAACCTTTCCCAACCTGGCATCCTCTGGAAGCACCGGGACTACATCTCCCAGAATTCCTAGCCAGTACTGACTTATTTCACTGACGTAAGAGAGAGCCAGTTTGATGTAATGATTAAGGCGCTGGCCTAGAAACCAGGAGACAGGGAGTTCCAGTTCTGCTTTAGGCATGAAAGCCAGCTGGGTGATTTTGGGTCAAACACCAGGAGATGGTGAGTTCTAGTTCCATCATGGGCATGAAAGCCAGCTGGGTGACTTTGGGTCAATCTTCAGAAGACGATGAGTTCTAATCCCACTTTAGTCACAAAAGCTGGATGGGTGATTTTGAGCCAATCACCAGGAGACGGTGAGTTCTAGTCCCACTTTAGCCATAAACACCAGCTGGGTGACTTTGGGCACTAGTCCCTCAGTCCAACTTACCTCAAAGGGATTTTTTGGGGGGTAAAATA
Organism: Rhabdophis nuchalis; assembly: GCA_039707465.1. Taxonomy (NCBI): domain Eukaryota; kingdom Metazoa; phylum Chordata; class Lepidosauria; order Squamata; family Natricidae; genus Rhabdophis; species Rhabdophis nuchalis. Next base: position 3,782,256 of record CM077654.1, read on the forward strand.
GGAGGAAAGATTATTAGGCATATTCAACCCCTTGAATTATTTAGAACATCATAAAGGTGGTGTAAAAATCAAATCGATTCATGTAGCAGGAATTCTGTGAGTCGCAGCCAGCAGGGAGTTCTGGGAATTATAGCTTTTTAGATCGTGGAAGGCCACTTTCTCTAGACCAAGTGGGGGGTTTTGGGGGGGGGGAAACCCTTCTAAAGGGCCAATAGGCTCCGTTTGCAATGCATAGCCATAAATCA